>OX123210.2:19538212-19976484 GCA_944739405.2 Euclidia mi | reverse complement strand
ATCGTCACGATGGACGATAGCCTATCGAACGGGAACAATTTTCCATACATTTTCTAAAAGCGCCCCCTAGGAGTGAGTAGCAAGAACGTCACCCGATGGAGCGACTTTCAAATCGCGAGTATAAGTGTCATTTTGATCGACGAGTCGACGACGATGATGGACGACGATAACAAAATAGGCAAATCCCGCAGTTTAAGTTGCACTTTTGACAAGTCAAATAAAGCATATCGAGTCCATATCCGAAGCAAACGAGCATTCTATTGTCACTGAAAAAAATTCGGTGAGCCCGTGTTGTGAGTAGTGTAATAAATTAAGGAAAATCATTATCTTATGTTATTTTGCTTCAAAACTTATTGTAATGGCTCAGGAAGATGATGTGGCTGAAGTGTGACTCTGAGAAAGAGCGAGAATCGAAGATAACGTACAAAATTGTCTTCAACCAACCGTTTGTTAATACCAATATTATTTTGGGTTCTACAAAGGAATGTTAATGAAGGTTGAGTCATAGAGTGTTATTAGAGGCTCATTCATAACATTCCCAGAAATAACGCAGGTGAGTAAAAATTGTTTTAATATGTATATTAAAAGTTACTTCTGAAGTGATCAAACCTTAACATTTTCTGTTACACAGGCTCTCTAAACATATCTTTGTCATGTCTACTTTGCTAGCAACGTAAATATATACCTAAATATGTAACGGATTTAATTAAAATAACGGGGCGGTTCACAACAAGTTAATTACAACAATAGATCCTTTGTTTCGCAAACTTGTAAGTAGATATTAATTGTTTAGAGGTAGGAATGTAGGTATCGTTGTGTTAGTTCCATAAACTTAAGAAGGAAATACGAGAAAAACGATACACTACATCTTTATACTGTGTGAAGATGATAGATAACTATAGGTGTGGACCTTGAACTGCGATTATAATTATTATTTCATAGTAGGTAGTATTTGAATAACCTAATAATAGAACCTACAAATTATGGACCTATCTAACCTAACTAACATTGATCACGCACCAAAGTTCAATGTAATTGTTAATTTTTTTATGTTGAAAAACGTTTTCTAAATTGTCAACAGGGAACGGTTATTTTTATTAAGATGATAGCTACAGCAATTCAACACATCCCTATACTCAAACCATTCAATCATTGATGTGATGGCACACAATTGAAAATAATATTTTCATGTTCTTGTTATGTAATATATATTATGAAGCATCAAATGTACCTATTGTCGTAATTGCACTACATCAAATTTATATGTACTATGCACTTTGACTCATTAACATTTACTCCTTTTTACTAAATTTCAAAAGTTAGTTCATCTAACTGTAAATAATAATTGCTGATTATAGGGAGTATAGCTACCTTTGTCAATTAAATTATATCATTAAATTTGAATATTGTTTGTTACAGAAGAATTATCAAATCAGAAGAAGAGGAATATCATCTAATGGGAACAGGCAAATTGGAATTTGCATCAAGATTGATGAGCCGTTGATGGCTGTTTACATGATATGACAATTCATGTCTCAATCATGTTATGTATATGGCAGTATAGACAGAGTTACAGAAAGGCAGTAAATGAGTGGACCAAACTGCCACAAGCAATTACTTCATCTCACTGCTTGAGGCAACTTATGTTTTGTTGCAGGGAAAAATGAAATTATGTAATCTTGACAAAAATATGTATATTTTGATAAAGAAAGAACAACATACAATGTTTTATTCTGTATATGTGTTATGCATTCACTAAATATATATATGTTACAATATTATGCTTTTCCTTTATTTGAAATACAATATTATTTTATAAATACAAAACAATCCATGTAAGAAGTAAGATCTTGGAAATATTTTACATAAATTGAGTATATTTATGAAAACACTATTAGACAGTCCTAATTAATTATGTCTCTTAATAATAAAATTCGTTTTTACATTCACACAAACTATACTTGCTGCATATTAAGTCCAGTGATTAAACATAAAACTGGTTTCTGTTAAAAAAGAACTACAATACAATACACAGGTACATTCAATACCTAATAAACTTGTAAAGCTAATCTCAGCTACTATAAATTAAACTCAAGTGTTCCATAACATGCTGCACCGAGACATGTTCAAATTGTAAACTCCTTATTTCAGTACTAATATTGCCTCAGACTTCATATTCTTGCTGCACCGAGACATGTCCAATTTGTGAACTCATTATTTCAGTACTAATATTGCCACAGACTTCATATTCTTGCTACACCGAGACATGTCCAATTTGTCAACTCATTATTTTAGTACTAATATTGCCACAGACTTCATATTCTTGCTACACCAAGACATGTCCAATTGGTGGACTCATTATTTCAGTAGGTACTAATATTGTTGCACACTTCATATTCTTGCCTAGTCTCGGTTCTTGAAGTCTGCCGTAGTTAGCTAAAAACAAGAAATTATTAAACATTGAAATAAGTAAAAAAGACATGACCTTATTTAATGATATTTTTTATTACTCCTGTATTTATCAAAATAATAATATATCATTTCAGTTTGCCAACAAATTATATATTTATTAAGACTATGACAGACTTAGAGGTTACCTATAATTTTTTTATGAATTTCAGAACAATATTCAGAAAATTTTTAGTTATTGTATAACTAAAAATTTTCTGAATATTGTTTGTTTTTAAACTGACTGACTTTAAAACCACATGCATTTAGTAATTTGAAATACTGGCTTGGGAAAATATCACAAAGTAACTATATTTACTAACCATTGGTATAAATACAGATAAAAATAACATCCTAATCTTTAGAATACATACCTAGTGGTTTGTATATCACTGCAATTTGTTTATTGTGCGACATCTTTCAACATTTGTCAATTTATTCAAAACTGCTTAGTGTTGAAGTCCTTTTATCCACATGTCTTATGATCTACTTGCTTCTTACACTCCTGAGACGTTTCAAACTCGATCTGCGCACTATTTCAGCTAAACTGAACACGAAAGATCTGAAAGAGTAAGTTTAAGAGAATTAAAGACAAATAATAGGATTGGTTTACTATGTATCTCGTTGACAATGAATAGGTAAACGATGATAGAATAATACTTACTTAATATAATGTAGGCGAAATAATTAAGTTTGAAAGAAAACAACAAAGGTAATAATTCAACTGACTTATCTGACTTAATCTGACTGACATTTATAATGTCATTTTAGTGATGCCAGATGCAATTTCTAAATTAGTATTATAATGCTGAAGAGTTTGTTTGATTGGACACGCTAATCTCAGGCACTATATTAGTTGCCGTTTATATTCCGTGAGAGCGTAGTATTTCCTTTGATGGGTGGATCACGGCACAGAAAATCACTGTTTTGTCTGTTCCGTGGGGTCGATCCACTCGTGATGAAATCAGTGTCATCCGTATAAATCCGATAGAATACCTCAACCGATAAACTGCATAAGTATATAAAATAGATGAGCGTAGCTGCGGCATCCGCTATTATTTGTATATCTATATTCTTTTTATAGGCTCACGCACACCTGTATCCCTGACGGAGTAGGCAGAGATGTAATATTACACCCACATTTCGCCATGAATTTTTAGGTCCCAGTGGTCCCACGTAATAGGAGGCGAGCCTTGCCTTTACCGGGCACATCACTAGACTCCGTTACTCTCTACTGTGTTATTATATTTATATTTCATACATATAATAAAACACTAAAAAAAATATTTTTGTACATTGAATATGTTTAGAAAAAAAATACTCTGTTAGGCTAAGAATCAGTAAAGGAGTATGAATCTAGAAAATAAATTCTGTCTGTTTGTCCGTTTGTCTATTTGTACACGCTAATCTCCGAAGTTACTGGATGGATTTGAAACTTTTTTTGTAATATTGCTATTAGGTCTGGGCAGTGGCGTAGCGTGGGTTTCTGCCGCCCGGGGCCGTTCGGCAATTCGCCGCCCCTTTTTACCCCAATTTTTTTTGCAAAAATAAAACGTTTTTCGGGTTTTGGTGTTAATGGGTCGCGCACGGCAATGGCCGTTTCTCTGCTGCAATATATGTATAGCTTAGTCTACGCCTAGACGGCTTAAAGGATTTTAATAAGTTAAATGTTGATGAATTGCCGTCATCACTAGATGCTTTGTTGTTTTGAAGAGCCGACCACACCTCACTCTGTTCGACATTCGGGACGGCTTCGGTGTAGTGGTGCGTCAGTAGGCCACTGTGGTCGTCGTTCTGCCCGCGAGGTAAACAAGTGTCGATAAAACCTTTCAACGTCTTCGAGAATTCGATCGCGATTGTAGTATCGTTTGATTGTGTCGCCTCAACTGCAGAGCGAAGACTTATGATCCCCGGGGTTTTCTTGATCGCAGCCTCGATGGCCCGAGTGTTAATGCGTCGTAGGTCTCGTTGCGAAAGATTTCGTATTTGTCGTTTTACGGCCTGTCATTCCGGCGAAGACAGCGGACAGGATGGCATCCCTCGTCTTTTCCTCATCAGTTCGTGAGTCTCGGCTCGGCTGGCAGTTTAGACTACTTGTTTTTTCTCTATGCGTAGCAGATCTTCCGAGACGAATCTCCTAGTACCGTGACCACTGTGCCCGTCTTCTGCTTAATGCTGTCGGTGGGAGGAGCAATGTAAGTCTGAGAGTAGGCTTCATTGACTGGGCTCTTTCAGTTCTGATGTTTATATTAAGAGAGCCTCGTACTTGTCGGTGATCGCTTCAGGTGTTTATCGTATTGATCACCATCAGTAAATGTATGCTTTCCGTCCGTCGTGATGTAGTCTTTCACCTTGTTTGTCACATTATCGCAGTTTCGCCAAATCCACTGCCTGTGAGGCTTCTTCTTGCAAAAGGAGTTCATTAAGAAAATCCCCTCTGCTACGAGGAAGTTAACTAGCATTTGGACCTATGATTCTCGTTCCCCACGCCGTGGGCTACAATTTTCGTTTCGCCACGTTCTTGTACTTCCACTTTCGCGTTGAAGTACTGAGCTTTAGTCTTACTAGGTATTGCTATTGCCTTGACAGTGTCCTGGTACATGGCCTCAGCGATCTCGTCGGGGTGAGTTGAGTTCGGGCCACCCCTATTGGTGAGTTTAAGTACGAGGTACGCTACCCGAGCTGACACGCTACCGACTTTCACAAATTGTTCCTCCTGATCAGGAAGCCGACGGCATCCCAAGAGTAGGTCGCCTTCTCGATGGTAGCAGAAGTCACCTGACTCTAGAGTTGCCATGTACTCCCCTTGTCATCGGACTTTTGATAACCCCAGTATGTGCCACGTTATGTGACTTAATTCTACCTCGAACTCGGCGAGGTGTTCTTTTGCCGTAGATTATGTTCGTTGTACGACGCAATGTATACTGTATAACTGATTTTGGCAGCCTGCCGTAGCCCGAGTCTTACAGAACACATGCATCGCCGTAACCGCCACCACGTCCCTGGCCGGGAATAACGAAGCTGCCGGGAATTGGGGCTGTTGCGCCCAAAAATTAGCAGAAGGCGTTTGTAGTATGTGAAATAATCCGCTTTGATTTTAACGCAAATATTATAAATATTGGAGTCAAAGTTCAAATAGCGTATAGTTAAACCGCAGGTGTGACTATTGTCTTAGGAGACCTGTACCTGCGTTCTTCCCTATGCAGCTACATAGATTATGTTGTATTATTTTATCTGGCACGCATCGCCCCTATTGCCCTGGCGCCTGTATTCGCCAGTGCCATGGCAATAGGGGCGGCACACGATGTGTGCCACCCGCCCGACACAGGGGCGGCTCAGGCCCTGATATATGGATTTATTAATTACTCATAAAAGGCTCGCAGATTACCGGCATATAGCAACCTATTCAAGAATTAATAAACGGACACAAGCAAGTCTTCGCGTAATGAAAATCATGATGATTTTGTTTTCGATTGTTGTTCTTTCTACTGCGCCTGCGCCGCCGCACGGTTTCGGTCGGTACTGGTCAGTGCGCGCGCCAAGTATTTAAAAAATAGTTTTTTTTTCGCAGCGTCTTTTGCCGCCCCCTTTAATGTGCCGCCCGGGGCCATGGCCCCCCCGGCCCCCCCCACGCTACGCCACTGGGTCTGGGTCAACATAATTATAGTCTATATTAATTGATTTTGGAAAGTGGAACACCTGATGCAGAACCACAACAGCCCACAGTGTCCGCCCTAGAACAGGCTATGTGGACAGAAGTCATTATCAAATTCCCGGAATTAGTTACTTTCTACCTGTAAACAACACCCCTAAACCCCTGATTCCAAGAATTGTTTACGTGTAACATTCCATACTGATGAGTCATCGTTTATTAAAGTAAGCTAATGAGGTAAATGCAATTAAAGAAATAGGTCAGTGGCATTTTGCTACACTTGTGCTAACACCTCATGGCGACAGTTCTTATTTTGTTTAAAGTTTTAGTGATGGATTTTACTTCTGGAGGTACCTATGTAGTTATAATATTTTTTTTTGTAAGAATCCTTTTAATGCGAAAAATGATGTTTTATCTTTGTTTTCGAACTTATCAAGCTTGGAAAAGCCATGTATCCTCTTGTATCTAGGCTGAAGTTTTGATATGTTTTAGCTGCATGACTATGGATGATTATGGCATATATGTATTTTACGTAACACACTTGAGTACAACTATTTTTTTTTCTTATTTTTCAGAAAAGCTTTACTCTATTAGTAAAATAGAGCTTTTCGAAAAATGGCTAAAGCTCGAAAAAAGCGATAGAAATGATCGTTTATTTGAGTTTATTTCATCTTAGTTTGATTTCTTTGACATTACTGAAGAATGTCAAAGGGAAATTAAGATGAAATTAGCTAGTATTTCTTAGAAAATTTCTACAAAATGGGTTTCTTCAGGAAAGTCAAAAGAGCGTTTCCTTAATAAGAATAAGATGTGGCTGGAAGGCGATGCGATAGAATTTTGTATGCGATCGACTCAACCACAGCCTTCTCCGCTGACCTTTTTCGGCCTGGCAGGCCTAAAAAAGTCTTCGAAGATTCGTCTTTTAAAACTAAAAAACGTAGAGTTGAAGATCTAGTTCAATCGCGAAGTGTTGGAGAATTAATGACTGCAGCAGAGGTAACTGCATGGTCAACTGGACATAAGAACGTTGCCAGAGTTATAAAGAAGCTTCAGCTTCCGTAAGTGTATGTATTGGCCTTCAACAACCAAGTGCTGTGCAAAGTAATAGACCGCTGAGTAGTGACGAGGCATTAACGTATTATATTGATTCAAAATCAACAAGTCACTCATACAAGCAGACTAGGACATGGACTATGAAAGTCGGACATCACGTGTTTCCATCATATGAATGAATTGTTAAATAAAAAAAGCGTGTTATTCTTCCGAGAATCACGTTGTTGTGACACAATCTCGAGCAGAAATTGAGCTACAAGCTATTTTAAATAAAACTGCAGAACGGTTAGTTAGAAGCTCAGAGAGAAGTTGTCACAAGCGTGCTCCACAATTCCTCGTTTACTCTTATAAGTAAATGGGTGGTCTATCATCAAAATCATCATAGTGGTTATAAACAGAGATTTGACAATAGCGAAGACACTGATGAGTTCCTTTTCGTTTTTTCATTTGTTTCTCTTAGGTTAATCGACGAAGGTAACAACATTATCTGGCAAAAGCCTCATCCATCGTCGACGATGTTTTGCCGTTCAATTAAATTCATTTTTGCCAAAGAAACTACGGAATTAACAAAAATCGAGAGTAATAATGTTTTGGAACAAATAAACAACTTAGAGCCTACATCTTGTGATCTTGGTGGTTCTTTTTATATTTATTATTTGATTTGAATTGACTATTATTTTTTATAAATATGTCAGTTAATAATTTTTGTATAAATATGTCAGTTTGTAATTTTTGTATAATATATGTCAGTTTATAATTTTTGTATACATACATAACGTCACGCCTTTTATGCCCGAAGGGGTAGGCAGAGGTGTATTTCTACACCCACTTCTCGCCAGATATACTTTAGTCCCACGTAATAAGGGGCGAGCCTATTGCCGTACCGGGCACATTTCCAGACTCCGTGCTGCTGCTGAGAATTTCGTGACAGAAAAACCCAATAACACTCCCCGACCCAGGAATCGAACCCGGGACCTCCCGATCCCACGCGCACATTTATGCCGCGAGACCAACGAGGCAGTCGTATAAGGTTTGATGTCAAGTTTTCCGTCTCTACGCAAAGATGGTATTTGCATCGTGTTATTCCTTAGTCACCTCTTACGACACCCACGGGAAGATAGGGGGTGGTGACACTTGTATTCTATGCCGTCAACCACACGGCATAATTTATTTAATAATATAGTATTATATATTATAATGACTGAAAATATATTTTTGTCCACCTGGCTTGTTCTACGCCGAACACTGTGCAGCCCGGCGAAACTATAAAACATAAAAATGCGGTTTGGCAAAAAACATTATGCCTGATGAGCATTTTCTGATGAGAGATTATTTGAAGATCTCGAACATCTCATGCGGAGAGCCCAGCTACGCTAAAACATATAGCCATGACGTGTTAGATAAAGTTATTTAGTCTGATGAGCTTTTCTGTTGCCTAATAAAAATCAGAGATCTGAAACATCTGGTGAGGAGTTATAAGATCCCATCTGCACTATACTATAATTATACAATATACAGACTCGACGGCTTAGCATTAGTTGTCCAATATTAAGAGGATTTCTTGTTGAGAGATCCATATTGATAGGAAGGACATCGTTTTTATCGCGATAACCGACATCCACGCGGGCGGAGCCGTTAGCGACAGCTAGTATTGACATATGTATTTTGTATGGATCTGTTGTCAAATATGCCTCTCTAATCTTCAAATACATGGGTAGATTGTATACATAATATAAGAGAGACAGAAACTTATATTAGAGAGACTTGAGTTCGAAACCATAGCGTTTTTTTTTATTTTGTGGTTATTGTGTGCTGCAATGTGACCGTAGAGTACGTTAATCCGTTGGTTCCTTCTGTCATAAAGATCTTTGACCGTCTTTGTAAGGAGTAAGTAGCGGCAGTAGCTTGAAATATCCTGATTCTGGTCAAAACCATATTATCATTTTAAGTTGCGGAGGTCAGATGACATAAGAAATAGGTACTTAATCGAGTCGTATATACAATCGGGATAACTAGAATAAGTAACTTTAATACTCAACTTTTATATTCTTCAATCAGATGATTCTATTGTTCAATGATAGCAAATAATGAAGATTTTTGTTGTTTAGTCCAATGAATAACACAAACGGCTTAAGTTACTAATCTATTACCAGAATATACAATATTAACACAGTAATAGATTCGCAATTAGCCTATTAACAATTTCACATGAGGTGATGAGGCTACGAATACGTTGGTTCTACTATTTCACTAATTCTGTTCTTATATTATGAACACGACTTCATGGCCATTGCATCAGTATATCCGAGTGAAATTATTCGTCTCATACATCCACTCGCGCGGAGCCACGTGTGACAGCTAGTTCATAATATTATATTTATAATATATAATTTATAATTAGACGTTGTTTTTTACAATATGTGACGCGGAGTAAGTAGTGACTTGGAGTTCTAATTAAAATTAATAAGAAAATTTTCGACGTATCATTTCAGATATAGTCATGTATATCTCAAAGCATATTGGTTCTACCATCCATGTGGTACACATTATTTGCATTAAATTGTGAATCAAAACCATTGTCAAGTCCTCTTGAACACACACAAAAAATTTCATCATAATCGGTCCAGTCGTTTAGGAGGAGTTCAGTGACATACACACGAACACAAGAAATATATATATAATATATATAATAATAAATAAAATAATTTAATAAAGATAAAGATGTACCTAATTAAAAGTTAAATTCCCAAAAATAATTGCCTTTGGCAACATTAATTAAGACTTCTGATTTTACAGTGTTGTTACATTAGATAAATTGTTAGTCGTGTATGGTCGTAAAACAAAATTCCATATAAATTACATTACATTTAATAATAAGAAGATTTTGTTAATTTTATTGCAGGATTAATTTCACGTTGCAAATAAAACAATTAAATAAATAATCAAAATAATTCATGACTAATTATATTACAAAAAAATATATAAAAATTGTCAACACTCATGTATTTTAAATCTGGTATTCTGGTTTGCCATCTCCGTCGTGTCAAAAATGTCAAAATGAATGCGTATACTTCATCTCTTTCTTTCCGAGTAGTTAAAAAGAGAGAGAAATAGAGGGCGTGGCCTATGTGCGTATGTGTGCAGATGATCGGAAATGGCCTGCCCGCCGTGCCATTTCGAGAGCTCGTACTGCGGATCAGTCGAAATGGAGTGAAGCACATCGAGCTGTCCATTCTCTACAACGGATAAGTCGTTGGAAAACTCGTACTAGACCCTCTGATTTACTATCAAAGTAACATTTAATCAAAATAGGATCTTATATTATCTACTAGCTGTTTCCTGCGGTTTCACCCGCGTCCTGAGGGAATAACTTCGCGTACCCGGTTAATTTAGGTAGCAGTGAAAGTCCCATCAAAATCGGTCCAGCCGTTCCAGAGATTAGCGAGAACAAACAGACAGACAAAAATTGTAAAAATGTCATTTCGGTAAATGTACCGTATACCTATACATCCATATGCATTTAGTAAAAAGTGTTTTTTTAATATTACAAACAGACCCTCCAATTTTATTTATGTGTACCTACTTACAGTTATCTATCAGAAATAATTTAGGTTAATAAGTATGCTGTCTACGTTGCATTAGGGTGGAGCTATACCTATCAGCACCGCATCGCACTTTCCTATGCTTCTATCCTTTTCTGTCACTTAGGACCGTCAGGGCCATTCCGACCCAATCCAGCGCCTGTGTGCGAAATTCATGAAGCGCCTGTGTTGGGTGGCATCCGGAAGTTGGCGGATGACCCTTTTTTTTTAGTCCTCCCAACACCCTCCTACGCCACTGCGCCTGTGTGCGAAATCTGTGAAGCGCCTTTTTTGCCATCCTTTTTCGTAAATAACTGTTATAATTAACGCATATCTCGGCGCGCGGCGCCCCTGTCACCCTGGCGCCTGTGTGCGCCGCGCACATTGCACATAGGGAAGGTTCGGCCCTGAGGACCGTCATATACTGGGAACGAACGGAGGGAACGCCGCGGAATCTATCAGCACGATCGATTCCGCGGCGCGCAGACGCGTTCCCTCTCTCTTTCTCGCTCTAGTAAATGACGGTCCTAAGTGACAGAAAAGGATAGAAGCATAGGAAAGTGCGATGCAGTGCTGATAGATGTAGCTCAACCCTTAAAATACTTTGCAAATACAGATCAACACATTGCATAGACGTAGCGTTATGGTAAGACAGAGGGTCTATAGAGTTTGCACTCGATGGTCACAGTGGCAGGATAAGCAGCGATAGCCTAGTGGAGATACCAACATACTGCTACGCAGAGGGTCTCGGGTTCGAATCCACGGCGCGCACCACTGACTTTTCGGAGTTATATGTGTAGTAAACTGTTAATTCATCAGCCCTTTATACTGTCCCACTGCTGGACACGGGCTTCTTCTCTCATCGAGAAGGGTGAGGCCATAGTACACCACGTGGCCAAGTGCGGGTTGGTAGACTTCACATGTCTTTCACGATGTTTTCCTTCACCGATAAGCAAGCGATAATTAACAATTTAATACGCACATAACTTCGAAAAGTTATTGGTGCGTGCCGTGGATTCGAACCCGAGACCCTCTGCGTTGCAGTCTGTCGGTCTCTCCACTAGGCTATCGGTTAATTATCGCTTGTATACGAGCATAGTGGAGGTGCCAACAGAATGCGATGCAGAGCGTATGAGCTTCGAATCCACGGCGCGCACCACTGAGTTTCCACGAATGTGTGGTATTATTCATTATCGCTTGTCCCGTGCCTCGGAGAGCACGTTAAGCCGTCGGTCCCGGCTGTAGATCTTTAACAGTCGTCATAGCCACACGAAGCAAGCGATAATTAACAATGCAATACGCACATAGTGGTCCGTGGATTCGAACCCAATACCTGAGGGTCTAGTACGAGTTTACACTCGATCGTCACGGTGGACGGTAGCCTAGTAAACAGGAACAATTTCCATACATTTTCTTAATGCGCCCCCTAGCGGTCTCTATCGATCGCTACTCTCCGTTAGGAGCGCTTTTACAAAATGTATGGAAATTGTTCCCGTCGACTAGGCTATCGTCCACCGTGACGATCGAGTGCAAACTCGTACTAGACCCTCCGATACCCTCTGCATGGCAGTCTGTTGGTATCATTATGCTATATCTGCCACAACAAAGTAGGTATGTATTGTTACGCCATCTATCGGTGAATGTGTAGGGGGTACTAGAAGAGATTGAATGTATCGGTGGTTTAAAGTTAATTCAGCTACTCTGTACTAGATGGCGTTGCTGTATCGAGTAATCGACTGTTCGAGATTATTTCGACAGTTTTGTAGAAGCATCTAGAATGCGCTAGTGATGTTATCCGGCCAGTATAAATAGAGCACGAGCGAACGGAACGGACACAGTTACAATTGAATATCGAAGCGATCAACAAGAAGCGAAGGAAATAAGTCGGAAGTGTTTAGTGTTTTTACTAGTTGTGTAAATAAGTATGTATAGTGTTTGTGTATAAATAAAGTTCAGTTTAAGTGGCATAGTGAGTTATAATTTATCGTCGAACCCCAGCTCGTAACAAATTGGTGTCAAAAGAAAGGGATAAATTATGCCGGTTATGCCGAAGGAAGAAACTGAAGGAGTTCGTACTAGAAACCAGCGCCAGCAAGACCTGGACCAGAGACGCTTCGGAGACGTTCCTTCTCCATCGTCTGGTGGACCAGGCGACTCCGCGGCTGCAGTGGAGCCTGCAAGCGCACACTCCGTGGCGGTGCCCGACATCATGGCTCTGATGGCGTTCATGCAGGAGCAGGCCCGCCGACAAGAGGAGCACGCACGCCGCCTGGAGGAACAGCTTCAGCGCGACAAGGAGGAGCAGGCTCGCCGTCAAGAGGAGCAGGACCGCCGTCAACAGGAGCAGGCTCGCCGTCAAGAGGAGCACGCGCGCCGCCTAGAGGAGCAGCTGCAGCGCGACAAGGAAGAGCACGCCCGCCGTCTGGAGGAACAGCTGGTGCTCATGAAGGACCTCAGCGCCGCAGTGGGGAAGGACTTGAAGGCGGTCAAGGAGGAACTCCAGCAGCACGAGGCCCGTATCAGCGACATTGAGAAGCGCGTACATGACCACCACGAGACCTGTGTTGCTGAAGTGGAGAAGAAATTGCGTGGGCTGGAAGTGACATCAGCGGCTGTAGCGCCCTCGCCCCGTGGGTTTAAGGTTCCGCCATTTGATGGCTCGTCATCATGGTCTGCATACAAGATCCAGTTTGAGGCTGTGATGCGATCGAATGGGTGGACCAAAGAACAGGCCTTAACCGCCCTAACCTTGGGCCTTCGTGATAGGGCCTTGACAGTGTTGGAGGCACTCGGGCAAGACGTCACCTACGAAAAGCTCCTGGAGGCGCTGGAGGCAAGATACGGTGACGCGCACCTTGAACATGTGTATCGTGCTCAGCTGAAGGACAGGACACAGCGCACCGGTATTCCGCCAGAATCTCCACGCAATATAACGGATTACGCTACCGAGCTACGCAACAAGATGAACGACGTATACGAGCACATCAGGGAGTCAGGACAACAGATGTCTGAAAAGATGAAGACTCGCTACGACCGGAAGGCAAACAACAAAGGCTTCGATGAGGGATCATTGGTGTGGCTTCATAACCCAGTACGAAGCAAAGGCAAATCGCCTAAGTTACAAGCCAGATGGGACGGGCCATATCGCATAATTACCAGGATGAACGACGTCACCTATCGAATCCAGAAGGGGTCGCGAGGTGCACCGAAGATAGTTCATGTGGACCGGTTGGCTCGTTACCATGGGTCCAACGATGTTCGAGACGAACACGTTTAAGAGGGGGGGCAGTGTTACGCCATCTATCGGTGAATGGGGGTACTAGAAGAGATTGAATGTATCGGTGGTTTAAAGGTAATTCAGCTACTCTGTACTAGATGGCGTTGCTGTATCGAGTAATCGACTGTTCGAGATTATTTCGACAGTTTTGTAGAAGCATCTAGAATGCGCTAGTGATGTTATCCGGCCAGTATAAATAGAGCACGAGCGAACGGAACGGACACAGTTACAATTGAATATCGAAGCGATCAACAAGAAGCGAAGGAAATAAGTCGGAAGTGTTTAGTGTTTTACTAGTTGTGTAAATAAGTATGTATAGTGTTTGTGTATAAATAAAGTTCAGTTTAAGTGGCATAGTGAGTTATAATTTATCGTCGAACCCCAGCTCGTAACAGTATGTTTATCCATTGTCTAGTACCAATGGCAAAAGTTCTGCATAGTTAGGGACTAGATGGTGTTGTGTGTATTTGGTAGCGTAGGAAGAATTGAGAGAACTTTTATGACAAACTAGATGAGCCCACGGCTGCACCCACGTTATTTAGGGCTACTACTCCGCTCCCGTGGCTCATAGCGTGATGTTATATAGCCTATAACCTTCCTCGATAAATGGGCTATCTAACACTGAATAATTTTCAGGGTAGAAGACTCTTGCTGATTTCAGCATGATAGGGCCAGCTCGACCGGGGAAGTAATACCCTCTCACAGAAAATCGACGTAAAGTAACAGTACCTAAACTGTTACGTTTCGTTCGGTGAGTAAGAGTGCCGGCGGCCCTATCCCCTATTCCTTCTCCCTCATCCCAATCCTTCTCCTATCCCTTTTCCCAATCCAAAGGGGCGGCAACACACTTGTGACTCCTGTGGTGTTGCTTGTGTCCATGGGCGGCGGTAATTGCTTACCATCAGGCGATCCGTCTGCTCGTTTGTCGCCTATTATTATATAAAAAAAATGTTCAAATCGGACTATTAGTTCCTGAGATTAGAGCATTCAAGCAAACAAGCTCTTCGGCTTTATAATACTAGTATAGATGTAATTTACATTTTCAGTTATTCAGCCAGCAGTCTTCTACGAAGCCTCGAAGCCGATCGAAAAATTATTTATTCCTACAATTAAAGACAGATGTAAGCACATTACATGTTCTTCAGTAGAAGACCCGAGATGCGTGAAGGTCATAAGGCAGAAGGAACCTAAGAAAACAACGTTTATTATAGCGATAAACAAATGTGAAATACAGTACATAAGTTGTCATGACGGTAAGTCTTTCAACACGTACCCTTATGGGTCGTAGCACAATCGTAGTCGTATCAACTCGGAAAGGGATCGGCACCGTATCAACTGGAGCCGTTTAGTATTATTTGTATGGAACTCCCTACTGCAACGCACACTAATCGGAATGGTAACGTAATCGCCTCGCCTCGGGACAAGCTCACGAACCGCGGCGCGTGGTAAACTTGCAGATCCCGCGCTTACGGTTCTCCGTAACCTAGCTTACGGCTCTCCGTAGCCTAGCTTACGTCTCTTCGTCCACGCCCCTGCCGCGGTCTGCGTTCGGATTCAAAATGATTGAAGTAGTGCCGCCTAGCCGTCAACCAGCGGTCAGCGAGCCGTAAGCACGGTGTCGCCTACCTGTTGCCGAGTCGACGTGCCGGAGCTTCTGATCCGCTTACGTTACGAGGTAACGTCAGGTTGACGCCTGTTTGAAGGCGAGGCGAAAGGCGATACGGCGACGATCCTTTTCCGAGTTGATATGTGTGTTACGACCCTATATATACTGACGCTGGTCTTACGAATGTTTCCCGAAGGGGTCCTGACATATCCTGACATATCTCTCTTGCTTCATTCACTCTCATCAAACTCATGCATTCTCTTCGGTTAAGAGTACTTCTAAGTTACCCTTACTTTCTTTTTTTTTGTATGCTGTTCTAAGCCCTAGAATATCGCTAGCCCTTCGGGTTGCGGAGACGGTAGTCGCTCTGTAAAAAATCTGATATTCTCTCGAATCTGGTGAAATTAGTGCACTTCGCAGCAGCGATAGCCTAGTGGAGACACCGACAGACTGATACGCAGAGGGTCCGGGTTCGAATCCACGGAACCGCTGACTTTTCGGAGTTATGTGCGTATTAAATTGTTAATTATCGCTTGCTAAACGGTGAAGGAAAACCTTGTGAGGAAACCTGCATGTCTGAGAGTTGTCCATAATGTTCTCGAAAGACATGTGAAGTCTGCCAACTCGCACTTGGCCAGCGTGGTGGACTATGGGCTTACACTTCTCATAATGGGAAGAGGCCCGTGCCCAGCAGTGGGACAGTATATAGGGCTGAAGATGATGAGTGCACTCCGGGATCGACGATGATGATGATTCCTGTACTGAGACAAGAACCCGGACCGATGCCACCTATTTCATACACGGTGTAAAAATACCCTTCATCATCATCATCATCATCAGCCTCCAACATTCCACTACTGGACTAGGCCTCTCCTTTGAAAGAAGGAATTGGCCTACTATACCTCGCTGGCCAAACGGGTTGGTATAGGGTTTGTATCAAGTTTTCCTTCTCTTACAGTGCTGTTCTCTGCATAATATGCTCCCTCTGTCGGCTCTTACGACACCCATGGGATGATATGGGTTGGTGACAATCCGTATTCTTAATCCGTCACCACACGGACAAAATACCCTTAACGAAAGTTAAAGTCCCATATTGGACCTAACATTACGAACATTTTTTACTTTGCACTCGGCGCCATACCTGAGGGTCTAGTACGAGTTTGCACTCGATCGTCACGGTGGACGATAGCCTAGTCGACAGGAACAATTTCCATACAATTTCTAAATGCGCTTCCTAGCGGACTCTATCGATCGCTACTCTCCGATAGGGGCGCTTTTAAAAAATGTATGAAAATTGTTCCCGTCGACTAGGCTATCGTCCACCGTGACGATCGAATGCAAACTCGTACTAGACCCCCTGGGAAGTTACTGCTTCAGGAGATATTGAGGCTCATAGTTATACTTTAAATTATTACAAAATCGATGTATTTCTCGCACTAATTTGTCCTATGCACTCGTGGATAGGAAGTAATCTCTATGCACACGGGCGCTATACACTACGGCTTATGAACTTCTTAAACGTAGATAAAAAAGCGTTACTCAGGGATTATTTTTGCTTTTGACTGGGCATGATGTGCAAAACGCGTAGACTTCGGCTTAGTGATGGGTCTTGTTACACCCTGTATATTTGGGAATAGGAGGAGTGTGATGAGGAAGAAGGAAAAGAGGCTAGAGCCTCCGGCACTCACTCTCCGAACGAAGATACTTATCTTTTCGTCGCTATTCTGTGTGAGGGTAGCACTTCTGCGTTCGAGCCGAAACATTAATGCTGAAATTGGCAAGGCATACTACCCGATACGGGAGGTTTCAGCCCCTAATCCCGGTCCCCTGGAACTGTCCATACTGTTTTTATTTCTAGGGGTATGATTCTTTGACGACCCGATGACGTAGCGGGAACGTTAGCGACTACCACGCCCAAGGTCGAGGGCTCGATTCCCGCTCAAGTCAAACATTTATGTGCGTGAACATCGATGTTTGTCTTGGTCTGGGTGTT
This sequence comes from Euclidia mi, assembly GCA_944739405.2. Taxonomy (NCBI): domain Eukaryota; kingdom Metazoa; phylum Arthropoda; class Insecta; order Lepidoptera; family Erebidae; genus Euclidia; species Euclidia mi. The sequence continues at coordinate 19,958,874 of OX123210.2, read as the reverse complement.
TCTATTAAATATGTATGCATTTACGGGGAAACAGGGAAAACATGTACTTTAAAAGAGCGGCATGAGTTTCTTCCAGGCTCTTCTTATGAGAATTCATTTTTTACAATCTGAGGGTCTAGTACGAGTTTGCACTCGATCGTCACGATCGAGGAGAGCTAGTCGACGGGAACAATTTCCATACATTTTCTAAATGCGCCCCCTAGCGGTCTCTATCGATCGCTACTCTCCGTTAGGGGCGCCTTATGGAAATTGTTCCCGTCGACTAGCTCTCCTTGATCAGAGGGTCTAGTCCGAGTTTGCACTCGATCGTCACGATCGACGATAGAATTGTCGCCGGAAACAATTTCCATACATTTTCCAAAAGCACCACCTAACGGAGTGTTGCGATCGATAGAGACCGCTAGGGGGCGCATTTAGAAAATGTATGGAAATTGTTCCCGTCGACTAGCTATCGTCGATCGTGACGATCGAGTGCAAACTCGGACTAGACCCTCATGACGATCGAGTGCAAACTCGTACTAGACCCTGGTTCGTGATGGTAGAGCTATAGCCCTAACATCCGAAGCTGGTCGTAAAAAAAGAATTGACGTTCATTAGTGTTGCTGTATAACATATATGAATAAATTAATTGGATTTTGACATTTGACTTTATTTATCCATTGCCTAATACCCATAGTACAAGCTTCTGCTTAGTTTGAGTTTTGGTGTTGTGTGAATGTAGTAGAATACTATTGCTTATTTTCAGCAGAGTTTTTAATAGAGCCTTTCCATTTTGTAGATTACGTGGCGAAAATAGTTGCGATGAAGGAATGTGGCCATCAGGAGAATCACATAAAATCAAAACTAAATAAAACTGGTAAGTTTTTTATTTATTCAGTATTTCACAACCCACTGCAGAGGGTCTAGTACGAGTTTGCATTCGATCGTCACGGTGGACGATAGCCTAGTCGTCGGGAACAATTTCCATACATTTTCTAAATGCGCCCCCTAGCGGACACTATCGATCGCTACTCTCCGTTTCGTCACGGTGGACGATAGCCTAGTCGACGGCATGAAGTTATAGATAAACATGGAGACCGCACTCCGAATACCTACTTGAAGCTCAAATGATGTATCGCTATCTCGCTCACTGTGGTCATACCATCTCTTTTCAACCAACCACTGCCATATTGACAAGATTTACTTGACATATGGTGGCCAATGTTGCCACATTACCAAATCCTTAGGAAATGGGATTATAATTCACTGTCTCGCCAACCATGATTATAAGCGTTCGAGACCTACAATATTGGGAGTTTTAACAAGTGATTGGATTTCAACTCTTGATTTAAATACACATTAATTGACCGTGTAAACTTCTGATTTGCTTAATATGTCTGAGGGTCTAGTCCGAGTTTGCACTCGATCGTCACGATCGACGATAGAATTGTCGCCGGGAACAATTTCCATACATTTTCCAAAAGCGCCACCTAACGGAGTGTGGCGATCGATAGAGACCGCTAGGGGGCGCATTTAGAAAATGTATGGAAATTGTTCCCGTCGACTAGCTATCGTCGATCGTGACGATCGAGTGCAAACTCGGACTAGACCCTCGGCTCTTTTTAAGAGCTTACTCGGAGATTTTAATAAGAAGATAGCAATACTAAATCCACGCTAAAATGAGAGGTCAGACCACAGAGAGTGAGATAGAGAAATGTAGGTATTTGACTCAAGGCTTTGTTCCAGCTGTGGCCTCCATGTTTATCTATACCTTCATGAGTCGACGGGAACAATTTCCATACATTTTGTAAAAGCGCCCCTAACGGAGAGTAGCGATCGATAGGGGGCGCATTTAGAAAATGTATAAAAATTGTTCCTGTCGACTAGTCTATCGTCACTGTGTCGATCGAGTGCAAAAGTCGTACTAGACCCTCCGACGAAATATATTGGAGGAGTTGAATGAAATGAAAAGCCGAAAATCGGGCTCAGTGGCGTGCCATTGGAGGGACCTTTATGCAGCAGAGGACAATGCCCAATGGCAGGCTGATGATGATGATGATGAATGGAATCGGGAGGCACTTTATATTCTTAATCCGTCACCACATTTAAATGATCTATTCAGTGTTAAATTTTTTATATAGACTCACGCCTGTATCCCCGAAGGGGTAGGCAGAGATGTAATATTACACCCACATTTCGCCATAATTTTTTAAGTCCCTCGTAATAGGGGTCGAGCCTATTGCCGTACCGGGCACATTACCAGACACCGTGCTGCTACTGAGAATTTCCTAACGGAAAACCCAATAACACTTTGCCCGACCCGGGAATCGAACCCGAGACCTCCCAATCCCACGCGCACATTTATGCCGCGAGACCAACGAAGCAGTCTATTCAGTGATATTTCCATAATATATTTTTCTTGCAGATCATTTTCGTCGAAAAAGGGAAACTAGAAGTAAGTACTTATATAAGTAGGTTTTACACGAGGTTTTGCATGCGAAAGAGTAATAAGATAAAACGCTAAAGATTGGTATGAGTTTACTTTAAGTTTTTCATAGCCTTACTATCTCGAACTGAAATGGAAGGATAAAAAAATTTTTTTTTTTTTAAATAACAATGCCCGCACTAGGACTAAATCCTGTATCGCGGGGGACTTTACAAACATACAACTAACGGACACAATGAACACCCAGACTCGAAACAACAATTTGTGAATCACACAAAGTGTTGTATCATGTGGGGATCGAACCCACAACACACGCGCAGTGTCAAGCGGTTAGGCCGCTTAAACCACTTCACCAACCGTGCAGTCTAATCTTATTCGACATTCATAATTATCTGTTAGTTTACTCATCATCATCCTCCTAGCGTTACTCCAGTGGCAACCCGGGGTCCCCTTACTAGTTTAACCAGATTTGACTGAGTATTAGCTTTTCCACAGAGCGACTGCCTGTCTGACCTCTGCAACCCGAAGGGATAGCGATATGCCATGGTTTAGACTTGTGTCAGTTTATTTAGAGGAACTGACAACTATCAAAGATCTTCATGACAGCCGGGACCGACGGCTTAACGTGCTCTCCGAGGCGATAGTTAACAATTCAATACGCACATAACTCCGAAAAGTGAGTCGTTGCACGCCACTACGCTGCCCTGCCTTACTATCCCGAACTGTGTTTTTTATCCATTACGTATTCGTCAGTAATGGATGCATACTTTGAAACTGGTTTGAACTCTTGGTCCTGTGACATATTTTTTGAGAAAGAAATCAAGACTATGAGCTCATCTTCCCCCTTTCAAGGCATGCAGGGGGGGTGAGATACATCTAATCTAATACTAATATATAAAGCTGAACAGTTAGTTCGTTTGCTTATACGCGCTAATCTTAGGTACTGGCCGATTTGAAAAATCTATCAGTGTTAGATAGCCCATTTATCGAGGAAGGCTATAGGCTGTATAACAATACGCTATGAGCGACGGGGGCGGAGCAGTAGCCTTAAATAACGCGGGTGTAACTGTAGGCTCATCTAGTTCTATATAATTAACCAAAGTAATAACACAATTAATTTTACTTTTACAGTTAAAACTGCCGCCTCTAAAATCAAAAGAACCCGCACCAAATTGGCACGGAAACATAAGAAATACAATAAAAAGTTACAAATACAACGATTTGGATCAGACGATCAGGATGAATGGGAAAGACTGCTATCAGGTAATATAGCCAATGATATTTGATACACAATCATCATCACCACCTTTAACAGTCCACTGCTGGACCAGGCGTCTCCTTTGAAAGGAGGAATTGGCCTACTGTACCACGCTGGCCAAACGGGTTGGTATAGGGTTTGTATCAAGTTTTCCTTCTCTTACAGTGCTGTTCTCTGTATAATATGCTCCCTCTGTCCGCTCTTACGACACCCATGGGATGATATGGGGTGGTGACATTCCGTATTCTTATACAGAATCATTATGTGAATAAGGAATTTATTAATTTCTTCATTGTCAAAAATAGTATAGAAAATCCGCATTTGGTTAAGAAGTGGGATTAACTAAAAGAAACTTACGTAGGTATGTCTAATTTTTCTTTGCTTTTTATCGTCGCGCCTGTATTTCCGAAGGGGTAGGCAGAGGTGTAATATTACACCCACATTTCGCCTTATGTATTTTAGGTCCCACGTAATTAAGGGCGAGCCTATTGCCGTAACTGTACGTCTAGTATTTAGGGTCACCGCACACGGGCCGCTGGCCACAACCACAAACGCCGCCACAAGAAGCTAGACGCAGCTACAAAAGTAGCTGAAGCGCGCAGCAGCCACTTGTGGCCGGTGGCTGCTACTTTTTTTCTACTGAGGAAGGGAGAGAGGGGTGGGGAATCACGCAAATAGCGTGTAGCGAGGTTTCGGCGTTTGGTGACCGGTGCGCGCCACAAGAAGCGCGCAACGACGATTGTAGCGTGTGGCGGACACCGGCTTCACCGTGTGCAGCGAGTCCTTATAAAATGTATGAAATCTACAGGAAATATGCCGGTGGCGGCGTATTGTTGTGGCCGGTGGCCCGTGTGCGGCGACACTTAGTCTACAAAATACATAATTATTATGGAAGTAGTTACTTGTAATTATTTCAATGAAATATTCACGAATCGCACGCCTACGAGGTGTAGTACGAGTTTTGCACACGATAGCCACGGTGACTAGTGACTAGTCGACAGGAACAACATTAGTCACCGTGACTATAAAAAATCCTAACATAGTGAAATGTGGGTGTTATATTACAACTCTGCCTACCCCTTCGTGGAAATCTGGCAGTGAGATCACGTACTACTCACAGGAAAAAGAAATACCACTTCGATTCGCTAAATATTTATTTTGTAACAGACAATAGTCCTTTCAAAAGCTAAAAATTAATCGGACGAAAATTTAAATACTTTTATAAGCTTGGTGTACTGGTAATTGGAGCATAGCGGAGATACCAACAGACTACCATGCAGAAGGTATCGCGTTCAAACCCAAGACGTGCACCACTGCCTTTCCGGAGTTATGTGCGTCTTGAATTGTTAATAATCGCTTGTATTGCCTCGGAGACCAAGTTAAGCTATCAGTCTTGACTGGCTGTCATGAAAATCTTCGCCAGTCGTTTTGGGGGCAGTACCAAAGAGCTCAGATATTTACATAGAGGCGCATTTCATATGGGCACTTTGAAGACAAACTTTCTGCTACTCAAATTACCGCTTGGTGGCGTGGCAGTTGCTGGTCAGACGGCAGTCGCTCTGTGGAAAAGCTAATATTCAGTCAAGTCCGATTAGACTAGTAGGCGGACCCCTGGTTGCCACTAAGTTAACGCGAGGAGGATGTACCTAAGTCGTATTATTTTATCCGTTTTTGCAATGATACCGGTTAGTAAATGTTACGATTTTTGTTTTTAGAGTTCCATACCTAGAAAGTAAGAAAACGCATCCGTTATAGGTTCACTTTGTTGTCCGTCTCTATCTGTCTGTCGGTCTGTCAAGATCCAAACGGCCACGTTTTTGCGTGCGTGCGACCAAACAAAGCTATCATCATCTTCTTGCCCTGGTCCCAATCTATTTGGGGTCGGCGCAGTACCTCTGTCGCTTCCATTCTTTTCTGTTGCCCGTCATCTGATCATTTACTCCTTTCTCTTTCATATCCATCCTCACACAGTCCATCCATCTTTTCCTTGGCCTCCCTCTCCCTTTCCATCCCTCTACCTTCAGACCAAACAAAGCTATATCAAATTAAAAAACCATATAGGTACCTATATCAAAAACTTATACACAAGCCCTTGAAGCTGAGAAAAAATATAACTTCTACATTTACGTAAAAGAAAGATACGGTCGTATATGCCTCAAAAGCCGTATATTTCAAAGGAATCTAAATTGATGGGACAGTTCCGATTGATCTAGAACTATGTTTAGGATGTAATATCGTCATACACTTAGTACAAATTCTAGGAAGAAACTGAAAGCTATAAGAACATTTGTATTCATCATCATCATCATCAGCCTGCCATATAGTCCACTGCTGGATATATGTAGGCCAGGTCTCCAACAGAGAAATAATATAGAGTAATCGACTTAGCTCAAACAATAATTAGCAAGCTGAAGTGGCAGTAGGCTGGTCGCATTGGTCGCAAAACCGATGACCGTTGGAGTAGTCGTGTTCTAGAGTGGAGACTGCGCCTTAGCAAACATAGGGCGCCGGCTAGGTGGAGTGACGATATACGCAAAGTGGCTGGCAGCGGCTGGACACATTAAACTGAAAATCTGGAGAGGCCTATCCATTCGTATCAATAATCAACATCATCCATTTGTATTTAAATCATAAAAATGTAGTCTTAAAATGGATCGCAATAAAATTTAAGCTTAGTAGCTTAAATTTTAATTTGACGCTAAACTTGAACCAGTGTTCAAGTTAGGTGTCATATGAAAGGGCTAATGTACATATCTCAAAACATGCTTTATTTACTTTCCATAATGTTCAATTTATGATGAAAATAAGCTTCGCCACTATCTATAATTTGTACGGAACAAATCAATAACTATTTTAAAAATCTCTGAATAACTAAGATGTATTTTTTTGTGACTGGTCACCCATGTGACAACGTTGCTTAACCTTACTAATATTATATGCAATCAGGAGTTGGCAGACGGTATCGCATGCAGTACAGTGACTACAGTGAATATGAAGGTATGAAACGATTTTTTACAATGCCCTAAATTCTAGGTTTTCACCGCAATAGAGAAATGAAGATTGCTAAGCGGAATGGACTTCAATTTCGCGAAATAATTTTGCGTTTCCACCAAGAAATAGTATTGCCTTCTGACTCACACTGCACTAGAATAATGAAACAGAAGATTAAGCAGCACCACCTGGGGGTCTAGTACGAGTTTGAACTCGAATGTCACGGTGACTATCCGCTAGAGGGCGCTTTTAAAAATGTATGGAAATTGTTCCCGTCGACTAGTCACTAGTCACCGTGACCATCGAGTGTGAAACTCATACTAGACCCCCTGAACGAAAAATAAGAAGTATAAAATGATTACCTATAGATCCAATTTAATTATTGACGTTTCCATTTTTTTGTAATGAGCGAGGTCATTTTTACTCTTTTCTCCTGCTGAGTTATTCCCGTTCGACACTACGTTTCTCTGTTGGTGGTAACACAAACACATATGCGCTGTAAAGTCATTAATAGGTTCGATCCGCTCGCGGTGGAAACCGGGCTTCACACTGCGTTTCCACCACAGTTGTGCAAGCTGAGAGGTCCAAGAATGCATGGAAATTGTTCCCGCCGACTAGTCGCTAGACCATAACTATCGAGAGCAAAACTCATACTAGACATCCTGGGGTCGTCTGAGTCAGTGGCGTAGCCAGCTTGGGTGACACCCGGGGCGGCAGTTGGCGGATGACCTTTTTTTTTTAGTCGATACCTAACAATTCCGGGCTAACTCCCGAGTTGCTGAGCTAGTGCCCATGTAGTTTTATATTTTTGTACATTGTTCTAAAAGTTGAGTGTTGGGTGTCACCCATTTTTTTGGATGGGTGGCACCCCAAGAAGGGTGTCACCCGGGGCGCCCCCCCTCCTACGCCACTGGTCTGAGTTTCGACTGAGTTAGGAGTCGTTTATCGATAGGAATAATTTCCATGCATTTTATACAATTTCCATACATTCTCGATCGGAAATTATAGTTATACAATATGTTGATCTGCATTTGCAAAATATTTTTATAAAATACCTAACATAGACAGTGTACTTATTACCCTTCAAATACTTCAAACAGTGTGCGATGATATAAGACCATATTTTGATTAAATGTTACTTAGATAGTATAAATCAAAATAAACTGAGGGTCTAGTACGAGTTTGCACTCGATCGTCACGGTGGACGATAGCCTAGTCGACGGGAATAATTTCCATACATTTTGTAAAAGTGCCCCTAACAGAGAGTAACGATCGATAGAGACCGCTAGGGGGCGCATTTAGAAATTGTATGGAAATTGTTCCCGACTGTGACGATCGAGTGCAAACTCGTACTAGACCCTCTGTTGACTCCGTTAGAATAAGACAAAGTCGCGCCGTCGCGGTAGGTATATGTACTTGTGTTTGTTACCTGCAATGACGATCAGCTGAGCGGCGGCAGCGGTCGATACACCAAGCTGATTTTTTATTTAAAATGTATGATGACAAAAAAATATTTTAAGTAAAACTGAGTTATTTTTCATGTGAAAATTTCTTGCAAATGCATATCAACGCACTGTATAATAAGTTCCGGTCGAAAAACTACGAGCAATTCGTTAAACTCGCACTTGTAGTATTTTTTATTTAAAGATTATACATTTTTCCATTGTCGCTTTGTACTATTTCCAGACGAAGGTGGCCATAAGGTTTATATTTCAAGAAATACTGGAAATAAAGGTGCTAAGAAGCTTTACTGGATGCCAAGGGCGGCGGCAAGCTTGGCAGGTAAGACAGCCAAATAGAAAGGATCATGTACTTAATTCACTGTATTCACACATGCGCACACAAATCATACTCTTTCTACCTTCAGGGCAGATGGCGCTGAAACCCAGGGCCCCCTTTGTTAAAGGGGCCCCACCATAGCGGGGATATATTCTTACTGGGCCCCGTCAGGAAGCAAAAAAGGGAACCCTCCTTTACTATGGTCTTTCCTTACGGGGCAACGAAAACTAACTATACACTTGCACTTCATATCTACACCAATTTTTTACTTTTAACGTACATATGTATCTATTTACCATGTACTTTAATCTATTGTATGTATTTTAATGTCATGCTTATGTACTTATGTATCCTGTAATCTTTACTTTTATTTGCATACCTTCAAATGTATGTTTTTATTGGCATACTTTTAATGTGCTTATAATGCTCATGTCATTAACTCCGCCTGTATATACTTTGTATATATAGTTAAATATCAGAATAATTCTGGCGGGTGGTCCATTTATCGAGGAAGGATTTAGGCTATTTAACATCACGCTATGAGGCACGGGGGCAGAGCACCAGCCTTAAACAACTCTGATGTAACCGATATATTTAGCCTTTTCTTGCTAGCTTTCATGTTTTCATTGTTCACATTTTTTCCAAACACTCATTAATTTCATTTACACACGCTCGCACGTCACTACCATATGATCACACGATAAGCCCGGGGGGCCCCATATTTAGCATAAGATGGGGGCCCCTCGGCTTGAGCCACGTGCCCTTGAGACCGACGATTTTGTCGCTGAACAGTCACCACTCGACTTTGAGTAGATGTATAAAGAATAATAATAATATACTAACACATTCACAAAACACGAAAACTAACCAAAACAGTCCAAAACTAAGCGGTAGCTTGTACTATGGGTACTAGACCATAGATAAACATAAATATGTATATACTTGTTTTATTGTGAATACATACATATTATATATAGAAACACTCTGACAAGGACAAATAACCACGTTCACGCACACAAATGTTTGACTTGAACGAGAATCAAACCTGCGGCCTTTGTCGTAGCAGTCGTTTACACTCCACTACGCCACCGGGTCGTCCTGTATACTTACATACTTTGACTCATTCGACAACTAACTATATAACACGAACTTTCTACCGACTTAATAAAAGGAAACGTGTCCATAGCTAGACCAAGACAGAGTGGAGCTGATGCCCTAAACCATTACCCTCCAGACAAGGAGAAAACAATAGGTACAATAATAGTGAAAATATGTGAACACAATCAATCACACATAATCTAATGCAAAATTCGGATTAGACCCTCAGAGGGTCTAGTACGAGTTTGCACTCGATTGTCACGATCGACGATAGAATAGTCGACGGGAACAATTTCCATACATTTTCCAAAAGCGCCCCTAACGGAGAGTAGCGATCGATAGAGACCGCTAAATGCGTCCATGAAAAGAGGGCGTCAGCCTCAATTTGTCGTTTCATTTTATATTTCCCGGGCACTCAAAAATGACTCGACTGATGTCGAAATTATATTTAGCCACTACTCAAAAATACTCAAGACATAAATTCTCCATACTATCAAGACAGACGTAACGGTAACCGAAATAAAAAACCAATGTGTATGTTGAGTATTGATAATAATTGATATATTAAGTAGTCTGGGGGTCTAGACCGAGTTCGCACTCGATTGTCACGATGATTACTCACTTATGTGACGGGAACAATTTCCATACATTTTGTACATGGCGGTTTCTAATGACCGTTACTATCCGCTAGGGGCGCTTTTAAAAAGAAATTCCCCGAAGACTAGTCACTAGTCACCGTGACTATCGAGTGTAGAAACTCGCGCTAGACTCCCAGACTACTCAAGACAAGAAAATACTATCAAGTTTACCGGCCAAGACAAGAAAACATCAAAAATAACGTTTACCGAAATAAACGTTTTACAACGGTAGACACTATTTCGGTTACCGTATCCATTAGTACATGTGATCGCTTCTACATGGCTGTTTCACTTGCTAAACTTTCCTCATAGCCTAAGATCCGCAGAAGAAGGTCTTTCACCCATATGTTTACTGGATCGAAAGTATTTCATTACAAATTAAAAAAAAAATCACGAATGTGCGGACAAAAAAACTTGGCCACAATAGAATGATATAAAAGAAAATTGACATTTCAGCAAACATTGCATTTATAAGTTCAATATATTAATTTAATACTAACCGAAAGTATGAACCCAAAAGTTGTCTACTTGTCATAACAGAGGTGCTAGTCCGAATTTGCACTCTATAGTCACGGGGACTAAGGACTAGTCAGTGTGGACATTTTTCACTAGTCACCGTGCAAAACACCGACTAGACACCAAGATGGGTGAAGATCGCTCTTCTGCGGATTTCCTACAATCATATAGTAAAAAGGCCTAATTACAAAATTCATCTTCCTAGCGTTATCCCAGTTACATCCCGGGGTTCGCTTACTAGTCATTAGCTTTTCCATAGAGCGACTGCCTGTCTGACCTCCGCAACCCGAAGAGATAGCGATATTCCATGGTTTAGACGTTTAGACTAGTATCAGTAAATTTAGAGGTACTGTACGGTACGCCTCAAAACGACTGTCAAAGATCTTCATGACAACCGGGACCGACGGCTAAACGTGCTCTCTGAGGCACGGGACAAGCGATAATTAAGAATTCAATACGCACATAACTCCGAAAAGTCATTGTTGCGCACTGTGGATTCGAACTCGATACCCTCTGGGCAGTCTATTGGTATCTCCATTAGGCTAAATATCGCTGCTAAATGAAAACTAAATATAATACAACTAGCTGACGCAAACGTTGCTTTGCAAAACGTTTTTTTTTTTTTGAAAAATAGATGTTGGCCGATTCTCATAGATACCGGATAAGCACAAAAAAATTCATCAAAATCGGTCAAGCCGTTTCGGAGGAGTACGGGAACGAAAACTGTGACACGAGAATTTTATATATTAGATAATTATTATTCAATCCCTGATTGAAATTTTTTTTGAATATTTATTATCACTGGACATTTATCTGGCTGAGAAAATTTTCAAGTTCTTAGTTAAATTAGTCTAGATTAATACCGTTAACATTAGGCTAGTAATAAACTGAGATTTGCATTAAATCCATGTTTTATACGCCTGTAACCCTGCAGGGGTGGGCAGAGTTGTAATATTACGCCCACATCTTACCATTAATTTTTAGGTCCCACGTAATAGGGGGCGGGCTTATTACCGGTATCGGGCACATTACCAGACTCCGTGCTGCTACTGAGAATTCCGAAAAACTAAGTAACACTTTTGCCTGACCCGGAATCGAACCCGGGACCTGCAATCAGCGGACACATACGCTATCCACTGGACCACGGAATCTATCGAGCAGCAGTAAAACTCCAGTAAAATGAATGAACCGCTTTACTTAGCTAACCGTTATTTTTGACCCTCATTCAGCCTTTTCTAGTAGAATTACCTAATCATTAAAAAGTTCATTATTTGTCATGTGACAAGTTTTATTTTAACTATTGTCTGACAATCACACTTGGCCAGCGTGGTGGACTCCATAGTCCACTAGGATCCAATAGAGTAAGGCCATCCGTACCCTTTTCAAAGTGACAAGGGGCCCATGCCCAGTAATGGGACAGTATATATGTATACAGGCTGTTGGTAGTAGAGCCTTGCTGATTTCAGCATGAATTGGCCGGCACGACCGGGGAAGTACTACCCTCTCACAGAAAATCGACGTAAAGTAACAGTACCTAAACTGTTGCGTTTCGTTCGGTGAGTGAGAGTGCCGAAGGCCCTATTCCCTATACCTTCTCCCTCATCCCACTCATCATCCTATCCTTTTTTCCAACCCCAAGGGGCGGCAATGCACTTGTGACTCCTGTGGTGTTGCTTGTGTCCATGGGCGGCGGTAATTGCTTACCATCAGGCGATCCGTCTGCTCGTTTGCCGCCTATTACCCAAAAAAATAATATATTATTCCGGTTGGATTCAACACTTTCACCTAGGCGCCCGTGGTCCGGTCAAACCACAGGATCTAATTCGAGTTCGAATTTCCATACTTGGACTCATAGGACTTGACTTAACAGAATATTAACTTGAAGCACAGACCGACTGCTATCGCTATCTGACCTCTGCGATTTAAAGCGGTACCGATATGCCGTGGCTTAGATTAGTGTCAGTATATTTTAAGGTATAGAACGGCTCTTAAAGACCGCCATGATAGACGGTACCTCCGTGCGTGCTCGCGACGTGCTCTCCGAGAGACCGCCTGACTTATAAATTTAATATTTACCTACATAACTTCGAAAAATCAGTGGTGTGCGCTGCGGGTTTAAATCTCAAGACTTTCTGTGTAACAGTCTATCAGTTTTTCCAAAGCCATTAGGCATCATTATGATAGACGTCATCTATCTATCTAACTTATTATAAAATAAGTCCTCCTTTGTTCTGTCTCCGAAAGCTCTGAGTCACTCAGAGGGCGATGGAGAGCTCGGAGTTTCCCTGCGAAATCGAATCAGAAATGAGGAGATCCGCAAGATAACCAAAGTCACTGACGTAGCTCGCCGAATAGCCAAGCTGAAGTGGCAATGGGCAGAGCACATAGCTCGAATAACCGATGGCTGTTGGGGCACACGGGTTCTAGAGTGGCGACCACGTACTGGACGACGCGGCAGGGGTAGGCCCGCAAGGTGGACCGACGATTTGGTTAAGATCGCGGGAAGCGGTTGGATGCGGGCGGCTCAAAATAGGTCTGTGTGGAGAACCTTGGGGGAGGGCTATGTCCAGCAGTGGACGTCTCTAGGCTGACATGATTGTTCTGTCTGTTACGAACGCGATTAATTCAAAAACGACCTAACGGATTTGCGTACAGTCTTCACCACTAAATCATGTGATTCCTGAGGAATGTTTAGTCGCGCGAGCGTTGTCTAGGTAATAAAATTATGGAACTAGACACTTTTATGCATTACTAGGGGAAGCTAGCGGCTACACCCGCATATATTTTGAATTTACCCGTTTGCCCGATCCCGTAGGAATTTCGGGAAATCCCTCCTTAGTGCACCTCTACGGTCCCGAAGAATATACATGCCAAATTGCAACTTCTTTCGCCTAGTAGTTTTGGCTGTAGCTTGTCAGTCAGTCAGTAACGCAAGGATTGTATATCATACAAACGTGTCGGTGATTCATTTTTGTTTAAATAGATGTAATTGTATTAATTATTTTGATATAGTAGGCAACTACTATTTTGTTGTAGGACAAGGTGGCCATATAGTAAATATCGAGAACAATATTTACGACCAGTATACAGGAGTAAATGTAATGCCGCTATCTGGACATGTATTGGATGCCGGCGGTTTAGGTAAGAAACATTTATTTTTTAACACCCTTTCTATGTATCGGGGGTCTAGTATGAGTTTTGCACAATCGTCACAGTGACGAACAACGATAGACTAGTCGACGGGAACACTTTCCGTACATTTTCTAAAAGTGCCCTATCGGATAGTAGTGATGGCAATTAATGCGATTTCGCATAAATTTCATTAGCATGCGAATTCGTGAATCTTAGCATGCTAAATGCTATTGCTATGCTTTTTACTAATTATGATCATCATCATCATCCTCTTAGCGTTATCCCAGTTTCAATCTGGGGTCCGCTTTCTAGTCTAACCGGCTTTGGCTGAATATTAGCTTTTCCACGGAGCGACTGCCTGTCTGACCTCCGCAACCCGAAGGGATAGCGATATTCCATGGTTTAGACTAGTGTCAGTTTATTTAGAAGGTACTGACGCCCTGTAACGACTGTCAAAGATCTTCATGACAACCGAGACCGACGGCTTAACGTGCTCTCCGAGGCACGAGACAAGCGATAATTAACCATTCAATACGCACATAACTCCGAAAAGTCATTGGTGCGCGCTGTGGATTAGAACCCGATACCCTCTGCATGGCAGTCTGTTGGTATATCCACTCGGCTATCGCCGCCTCCACTCGGTTATCGCCGCCTATCCCGCCTTTTTACTAATTTTGATGATAATTAATAATAGCTTTGTATGTGAAGTGTGAAATTTATTAATATGCGAATTAAAAGGCGCGTTCGCCTTTGATTATTTACAGGTACATTTTTAATTAGTTCATATTGTAGGTACAACAATAAACATTACACGAAAGAAAGTTTATCAAATTCGTAAACAAAATTCCTACTATCTTAAGCTAATTCGTACTAACTAAACTTTGACGCCGATATAAGATATAAAACGAAGTTACAGACAATCAATCCTGTAAAAATTGTAAAGTATAACTATTATAAAGCTAATTACGAACTCATAAACAAAAAATTGGCCGATATAGATTGGACTAATCGTTTGCAGGGGTTGTCATCGGAGGATTGTCTGAATACCTTTTACGATGTTATTTTCAATGTTATAAGAACTTATACACCCTTTTCTAACTCGCGTTCATCGAAATTCCCTGTGTGGTTCTCTAAATCACTGATTCGCATTTTCAAAAATAAGAACAGAGTCTGGGTGAAATGGAAAACATATAATAATATTTCGGATTATGAACAGTTTTCGCATCTACGGCATAGATTTCAGGTCTTATGCAAGTCAAATTACGCTGACTACCTGAATTCTGTTGAGGACAATGTTCAAAAGAACGTAAAATACCTATGGAGCTATATCAATAATCGTAGGGGTAATAACGGCATTCCTTCCACTATGTTTTTTAAAAATCGGACATCCAGTGATCTGGATGAGATTTGCAATATGTTCATGGACTACTTTCAAACGGTTTATGTACCCTCAAACCTAAATTTGAACGAATGGCTACCCCCTGAAGAGAGTAATGACAACTGCATTCATATTACTAGCATTACGTTTAGCGAGCATCAGGTCTTGAAGTCATTACAAGCTTTAGATTCCACTAAAGGTCCTGGACCGGATCAACTACCCCCTTATTTCCTTAAAAGGACTGCTAAGAGTATATACAGACCCCTGCAAATTATATTTAATATGTTTATATCAGACGGCACCTTCCCTGAACAATTTAAAAGGGCTAATATAACTCCTGTATATAAATCAGGGTCCAAACCAGAAGTCGAAAATTATCGCCCCATATCTATTCTGTCTGCTTTGTCGAAGCTTTTTGAAAAGCTCGTTTATCAGGAAATACATAAGATAATTTACAGAATTATAATAGAACAACAACATGGATTTGTTAAAAGTAAATCTACAACTACTAATCTATTATTATTTACCGACTTTCTCTTTAATAATATGGATCAACAAGTACAAGTTGACGCAGTGTACACAGACTTTCAAAAAGCGTTCGACAAGGTAGACCACAATTTGCTTCTAACCAAAATTGCATTTAACAGCATACGAGGAGATTTGCTTCGCTGGTTTGCATCATATGTTAGTTAGTAATAGATCACAAAGGGTTGTTATCAAGGGATCCCACTCGGCGACTTCTATCGTAACATCTGGTGTACCCCAGGGCTCAATTTTAGGGCCTCTTTTATTCATTTTGTTCATAAATGATATTGGAAATTGTTTCAGACACTCAACATTTTTGCTCTATGCTGACGATCTAAAAATCTTTAAAGCTATAAGAAAACCAGCAGATTGTTTTCAGTTACAAGAAGACTTAAATCGACTCTCTGAATACTGTATTCAAAACAAACTTTACCTTAGTATTTCTAAATGTTTAACTATATCATTTACAAAGAACAAAAACGTTTTAAATCATAATTATAATCTAAACAATGTACCTCTATTGAAAGCTGCTAGATAACAAACTTCACCTTGATCAACATATTGACAACATCATCAAAAAGGCTTATCGTATGTACGGGTTCGTTATGAGATCAGCTACTGAATTTAAACACGCAAGCACTTATTGTCATCTCTATAAAGCACTAGTTAGATCTCAACTCGAATATGCGGTGGTGGTGTGGAACCCTTTTTATAATAAATACGTTGAGATGCTAGAAAGAGTGCAATGCAAATTCCTTAGATCGATGCACTATAGGTGCTGCCACAATTTCCCAACCAATTTCCCAACCTATAAAAATCTTCTTGATAATTACAATCTAATGAGCCTGAAGTCAGACGTTTATATCTAGAAATTATGTTTCTTTTCGACTTATGCTATAACAGGTATAACTGTTCTGAGATTACTAATTAAATATGCTACTGTGTCCCAAGAACTCTTATTAGACGAGAGATGTGCGCACGTCCTCTTTTTGCTGTGTCCCATTGCCGCACCAATGCTGGTCTGCGGGCGCCTCTACGTCGCTTGTGCAAAAACTATAACGACTTTTGTTCAGAAACTACAGAATTAGATTTATTCTCAGTGTCAGCAAATAGATTTCGTTCTGCTTTGTTAAATAAACTTAAGGATTCCGATGTATAGTTATTTGAACATTCTTGTAGTCTTACTCGCATAGATTGTTCATTAGTATAGTATGGTATAGTATAGTATAATATAGTCATATGAATTGTATATGCTGTGGCTAACGGTGTGGGTTTCACATTTATAATAATATCTCTGTTTACATTATGTGCGCAGATATAATGTGTTACTGTTTGTTTGTCCCAAATAAATGAATAAATAAATAAATAGACATAATACGTAGCGCGTCAAACGCGTATTATTATCTTAACAAACATTCGCACACATTTACTCAATATACGACACTAAATACGAGTAAATCAAACACAATAATATAATAATTGCTTAAATCACAGTTCGCATTCGCACCATTTGCTAATAATTTCATTTATCGTGTTACGTGAAACCGATATATTGAGTATTCCTGTGGATGAGACAGAGAACGCGTGTTGCGCGTTAGCAAGAAACTATGAACGTACCGAATCGCGCACGAAGCGATGAATTCACACTTAACAAAATTTCGCAACAATATTTCATTTGCTAAATGCTAAATGAAAATTCGCATGCTAAAATAAATATGATTGCTAATATGTATATTTATCACTAGTAGCGATCGATTGTGAGTCCGCTAGGGAGCGCATTTAGGAAATGTATGAAAATTGTTCCCGTTGACTAGGCTATTGTCACTGTGTAAAACTTGTACTAGACCCTCTGTACCAGCGATCACCTGGGGACTAGACCGAGTTTGCACTCGATTGTCACGGTGACTAGTGACTTGTCCGCTAGGGGGCGCTTTTAAATAATCAATGGAAATATTTCCCGTCGACAGGTCAGAGGGTCTAGTATGAGTTTTGCACTTGAAAGTCACGGTGACTATAGACTAATAGTGTGTGGAAGATACCGCTAGGGGGCGCATTTAGCAATTGTATGGAAATTGTTCCCGTCGACTAGGCTATCGTCCACCGTGACGAACGAGTGCAGACTCGTACTAGACCCTCGGGGGACTAGCCCGAGTTTGCACTCGATTGTCACGGTGACTAGTGACTTGTCCGCTAGGGGGCGCTTTTAAATAATCAATGGAAATATTTCCCGTCGACAGGTCAGAGAGTCTAGTATGAGTTTTGCACTCGATAGCCACGGTAACTATAGACTAGTAGAGTGTGGTAGAGACCGCTAGGGGGCGCATTTAGAAAATGTATGGAAATTGTTCCCGTCGACTAGTCTATCGTCGATCGTGACAATCGAGTGCAAACTCGTACTAGTTAATGGCTGTTATGTAAAATACCTACTGTTTTATAGGATATGTAAGGTTTTCTTACAACCCTGCACCCAACAATAGGTTTCATCATTATCATCACTTCATCAGCCCTTTATACTGTCCCACTGCTGGGCACGGGCTTCTTCACACTATCAGAAGGGTAAAGCGTAAGGCCATAGACCACGCTGTTCAATACCCCCTGGTGGACAATAGGTTTACTTTCTTCAATTTACTTTATTGAAACAGTTTTATAAATTGTTTTCATTACGTCATTTCTAATTTATTACAAGAATCCGTATTTTCTAGCACCGAACTATTATTGCTTGCCACTGCTCCGAGTGTTGTGGGTTCGATTCCCACACGACACTTTGTGTGATTCATAAATTGTTGTTTCGAGTCTGGGTGTTCATTGTGTCCGTTGGTTGTATGTTTGTAAAGTCCCCCGCGACACAGAATTAATTCCTAGTGCGGGAGTTGTCTTTAAAAGGCAGCGATAGCCGAGTGGATATACCAACAGACTGCCATGCAGAAGGTATCGGGTTCGAATCCACGGCGCACACCAATAACTTTTCGGAGTTATGTGCGTATTTAATTGTTAATTATCGCTTGACGCGTGCCTCGGAGAGCACGTTAAGCTCGGTCCCGGTTGTCATGAAGATCTTTGACAGTCGTTACAGGGCGTCAGTACCTTCTAAATTAACTGACACTAGTCTAAACCATGGAATATCGCTATCCCTTCGGGTTGCGGAGGTCAGACAGGCAGTCGCTCTTTGGAAAAGCCATTATTCAGCCAAATCCGGTTAGCCTAGTAAGCGGACTCCAGATTGAAACTGGGATAATGCTAAGAGAAAGAAGGAGTTGTCTTTAAATAACAAAAAATAAACAAGTGTCGTACCCGCAACATGACAGTGCTCAGGGTCTCATCAAGCTCACCAGTTTAAGCTGACCTGCCTCCGTACGGCACTCCGTACGCTTACAATGGCAGGTCAGTCACAAACTGGATGAGCTAGATTTGACTTTGTGTACTTTGTTGCAGACTACCTAGGAGGATATAAAGTCGAAAAAAATAGGATTTATGATGAGAAGGTGACGTGGATGTTGACTCACAAGAAAGATTTTTATGGTAAGTCTAGCTCGTGGGGTTGCCATCATATTGCATATAAGCGACCCTAGTGAACGGATCACTAGGGGGCGCATTTAGAAAATGTATGGAAATTGTTCCCGTCGACTAGTCACTAGTCAATTTGACTAAAGCGTGCAAACTCGGCCTTGAGCCCTGGTTTTGCCATAGACCCTAGTACAAGTTTTACACGGTGACGATAAACTCATACCAGAGGGTCTACCATGATACTTTACACTCTATCTTCACGGTGACGATACCCTATTCGACGGGAACAATTTTCATACAGTCATGTTCTTTAAGGAAATGTATGAAAGTTGTTCCTGTCGACTAGTTAATCGTCACTGTGCAAAACTTAACTAGACCCTCAGACCCCAAGATCCACGTGTCGCATGTCTGAGAACGCACTCGAAAAAAAAAAGAAAGAAGGCAAAACGTTGTAGTTATCTACACCATATAAATGTATACACATTTATATGGTGTAGATAACTATCTGTATTTATTTCCAGAATATTCTGAGGAGAATCATGAAGAGAACGCAATGCCCGGCATGGAACGCGAGACCGAGTTCCCATTAGTCTCCAAAGAATACATCAGCATAGAATACCGTTAAGTATTGTTAGACCCTAAGCTGTATACTGGGTGTCACAAGACCCATCACCAAGCCGAAGTCTACTCGTTTTGGACATCATGCTACGTCTAAGCAAATATAATACCTGCTAAACGAATAGTTTTTTTAAGAAGATACATTTTTTAAGCCGCCCTTAAAAGTGCGCGCGTGCGGCGCTCGAAATACCTATTTATCCATGGGTGCATAGGACATCTATAGAACAAATTGGCGGGTTAAATGCATTGATTTTGTACCTAATTCGAAAAAAACTACCCACGTTGACTTTGAGCCTCAATATCTCCTGAACTAGTAATTTCCCAAGCATGGTGCCAAATGTTCTTTATGTTTGGTACAATATGGGAGTTCAGTTTTCTTTAAGGGTCTTTTTATATCCTGTATATACTGTTTTTTTTTATAGACTTACGACTGTATCCCCGAAGGGGTAGGCAGAGGTGTTTAACCCACATTTCGCCATGAATGTTTACGTCCCACGTTATTGCGAGCTTATTGCCGTTACCGAGCCCATCACCAGACTCCGTGCTGCTACTGAGAATTCGGAAAAACCCAGTTACACTTTTGCCCGACCCGGGAATCAAACCCATTACCTCCGATCAGCAGTCGCATACGCTACTAATTGGACCACGGAGGCACTTTTTATATTATGACAAGCATATAAGATGCATTAGGCCAAAATACACTAAGCTGGCCAATTGCGAGTTGGCAGACTTCACACATCTTTCGAGAATATTATGGTGGACTTCCAGGCGGTCTAGTACGAGTTTGCACTCGATAGCCACGGTGACTAGATACTAGTCGACGGGAACAATTTCCATACATTTTGTAAATGCGCCCCCTGGCGGTGTCTATTAGTCGAATCCATTAATCACGCTGGCAATCAAGTGTAAAACTCGGTCTAAACCCCCATAATGAATAGGTGTCTATGGCCTAAGTCCTTTATTGCAGCCGAGACCGACGGCTTAACGTATTCTCCGAGGCACGGAGCAAGCGATATTAAACAATTTAATATGTATGAACACTCAGTGTTACGCGCCGTGGTTTTGAACCCGATACCTTCGGGGGGTCTAGTACGAGTTTGCACTCGATCGTCACGATTGACGATAGAATTGTCGGCGGGAACAATTTCCATACATTTTCCAAAAGCGCCCCTAACGGTGAGTAACGATCGATAGACACCGCTAGGGGACGCATTTACAAAATGTATGGAAATTGTTCCCGTCGGCATGGAATTGTCCACCGTGACGATCGAGTGCAAACTAGACCCTCAGAGGGTCTAGTAAGAGTTTGCACTCGATCGTCACGGTGGACGATAGCCTAGTCGACGGGAACAATTTCCATACATTTTGTAAAAGCGCCCCTAACGGAGAGTAGTGATCGATAGAGACCGCTAGGGGGCGAATTTAGAAAATGTATGGAAATTGTTCCCGTCGACTAGGCTATCGTCCACCGTGACGATCGAGTGCAAACTCGTAGTAGACCCTCAGATACCTTCTGCATGGCCGTCTGTTGGTATATCTACGGCCTATCGCTACCTTACTTTCTTATGAAAGTCTACCTTAATTTATTTTTCTACATACTTATTTTTATTTATTGTCGTATTATCAAAGCAGCGATAGCCCTGGGGGTCTAGTACGAGTTTGGACTCGATCGTCACGGTGGACGATAGCCTAGTCGATGAAAACAATTTCCATACATTTTCTAAAAGCGGCCCCTAACGGAGAGTAGCGATCGATAGAGTCCGCTAGGGGGCGCATTTAGAAATTGTATGGAAATTGTTCCCGTCGACTAGACTATCGTCCACCGTGACGATCGAGTGCAAACTCGTACTAGACCCTCAGCGGTGTACGTAACGGACTGGCGAGACGATGGTCTCGGGTTCAATCGCGAGGTAGCCCGGGCACACACCTCTGATTTTTCGAAGTTATGTGTGCATTATAAATTAATTATCGCTTGCTGAATAATGCGCCCGATAGATGGCAATAGGCTCGCCCTTTATTACATTGGGACCGAAACATAACTGGCGAAGTGTGGGTGTGTAATAAAAATCTGCCCACTCCTTCGGGGATAAAAGGCGTGAAGTTATGTTATTATCAAAGATGGCTGTCTTAATCTTTTTTATCTTTACAGCTGTCACAAAAAATCCGGGTACGTCTTTTATAATCCATTCTTTTTAATGTGCAGAGGGTCTAGTACGAGTTTGGAGCGGTCTCTATCGATCGCTACTCTCCGTTAGGGGCGCTTTTACAATATGTATGGAAATTGTTCCCGTCGACTAGGCTATCGTCCACCGTGACGATAGATTAATCGACGGGAACAATTTCCATGCATTTTGTAAAAGCGCCCCTAACGGAGAGTAGCGATCGATAGAGTCGGTTAGGGGGCGCATTTAGGAAATCTATGAATCTATGAATTGTTTCTGTCGACTAGTCCATCGACATCGTGTAAAACTCGTACTAGACCCTCTGTACCGAGCGCTCCCTCAAAATGACTAACTACGAGTAACTACTACACACCCTCTGAGGGGCTAGTATAGGTTTTGCACTCGATCGTCACGATGACGATAGCCTAGTCGACGGAACAATTTCCATACATTTTGTAAATGCGCCCCCTAGCGGACTCTATCGATCGCTACTCTCCGTTAGGGGCGCCTTTGGAAAATGTATGGAAATAGTTCCCGTCGACTAGTTTATCGTCGATCGTGACGATCGAGTGCAAAACTCATACTAGATCCTCAGTATGCATGCTACGTCTATTTCCAGATAAACTAAATGACGAGGTCTGCCCGTCCTCATGTCCTGCCCACAGCGTCATGGTCTGTGGGAAGTGTCAACATGGAGTATACAAAACCTTTGTCTCCGTGTGTCATATGAAAAAATTCGCCTGCGACTATCCAGAAGAAGGTAAATATATAATCTGTATGTATTTACAAAAAAAAGTATATTTGTATGTTTATCCATTATCTAGTACCCATAGTACAAGCTCTGAGGGTCTAGTACGAGTTGTCACTCGGTCGTCACGGTGGACGATAGACTAGTCGAAGGGCACAATTTCCATACATTTTCTAAATGCGCCCTCTAGCGGTCTCTATCGATCGCTACTCTCCATTAGGGGCGCTTTTGGAAAATGTATGGAAATTGTTCCCGTCGACTAGTCTATCGTCGATCGTAACGCTCGAGTGCAAAACTGATACTAGACTCTCTGCTTAGTTTGGGACTAGATGG
Organism: Euclidia mi; assembly: GCA_944739405.2. NCBI lineage: Eukaryota > Metazoa > Arthropoda > Insecta > Lepidoptera > Erebidae > Euclidia > Euclidia mi. The sequence continues at coordinate 19,935,769 of OX123210.2, read as the reverse complement.
TGATGTGTGTATGTGGTAGAATATTATTATTATTATATTATCAGGGGGCTAGTACGAGTTTGCACTCGATCGTCACGGTGACGACAGACTAGTCGACTGGAACAATTTCCATACATTTTCTAAATGCGGTCTTTATCGATAGCTACTCTCCGTTAGCATTTAGAAATGTGTGTAAATTGTTCCCGTCGACTATCTATCGTCACCGTGACGATCGAGTGCAAACTCGTACTAGACCCTCTGGCGAAATGTGGGTGTGTAATAAACTTCTGCCTACCCCTTTGGAGATTAAGGCGTGAAGTTACATGTTATGTGTATTTTTCAGCCGTGCACCTAATTTCGAGGAATCCCTGCATCATGTCCGCTCCGTTTCTCTCTGAAGACAGCATGGCTCCTCATGGCTACGTGGAAGAAGGCAACGAGCATGATAAAGTGCTCAGATTCATTAAATGTAAAGATCTCAGCAGGTTAAAAGGCAATGGTAAGTCATAAACTGTTCAAAGATCGCCATAGATCGGAAAAGTTAAGCAAAGTTATCACAGGTCACCACTTGAATGGGTGACCGCTAGTTGTGGCATTTACATCAGAGGGTCTAGTATGAGTTTTGCACTCGATCGTCACGATCGAGGAGAGCTAGTCGACGGGAATAATTTCCTAGATTTTCCAAAGGTGCCTCTAACGGAGAGTCCATCGGGTGACGTTCTTGCTACTCACTCCTAGGGGCGCTTTTAGAAAATGTATGGAAATTGTTCCCGTCGACTAGCTCTCCTCGATCGTGACGATCGAGAGCAAAACTCATACTAGACCCTCTGAGGGTCTAGTACGAGTTTGCACTCGATCGTCACGGTGGACGATAGACTAGTCGACGGGAACAATTTCCATACAATTTCTAAATGCGCCCCCTAGCTGTCTCTATCGATCGCTACTCTCCGTTACGGGCGCTTTTACAAAATGTCTGGAAATTGTTCCCGTCGACTAGGCTATCGTCCACCGTGACTATCGAGTGCAAACTCGTATTTAAGTCCCTTCAAAAGGCTAGAGTATTACAATATTTTTTTCTTTACAGATCCGAGATGCAACATCTAAGTATATCATAAAGATACGTCGAAGTTGATAGCAAATCAATGGAGATAGACAAGGGACGGATCTCGGCGAAGTACGGAGGGTCTAAGGGAGTCAAGATCTACCCCTCCCCCCAAGCATCGCGTCTCTTCAAAAGACAAATTACTTTAGTATTTTTGTCTGTTTCCATCCCCTTAACCAAAAATCTACATCCCGGACAATAGGTGCGCAAGAGGCACCGGAGGGTCTAGTACGAGTTTGCACTCGATCGTCACGGTGGACGATAGCCTGTCGACGGGAACAATTTCTATACATTTTCTAAATGCGCCCCCTAGCGGTCTCTATCGATCGCTACTCTCCGTTAGCGGCGCTTTTACAAAATGTATGGAAATTGTTCCCGTCGACTAGGCTATCGTCCACCGTGACGATAGAGTGCAAACTCGTACTAGACCCTCCACATTGTGCAAGCAAGGCAATGCCGCGGCGGCGTCCAATCGGCATTTATCTTGTTAATTAAATTTGACCAATAATCGTATGTCGTATACCTAATTTATTTCATCACGTCAATAGAAAAGGGGACGGCTGTCACCGCTTGCTGAGGGTCTAGTATGATTTTTACACTCGATCGTCACGGTAAGATAGACTGGTCAACAGGAACAATTTCCATACATTTTCTTAAAGCTAGCGGATAGTAGCAATCGGTAGATACCGTTAGGGGGCGCATTTAGAAAATGTATGGAAATTGTTCCCGTCGACTAGGCTATCGTCACCGTGACGTTCGAGTGCAAACTCGTACTAGACCCTCTGAGCTGTCGTCGCGCCGTTGGCGTGCCATCATCCTTCTATTACTCTCGTGTATAATTTTGTAAATATAAGATTAAGTTTGCTTTAAATATACATCTACTCTTACTATACAAGATCGCTCGTTTTATTCTTAGACCCTTCTTCATACAGCCTTTCACAGTACATTGGAGGTCTAGTACAAGTTTGCACTCGATTGTCACGGTGACGATAGCCTAGTCGACGGCACAGATAAAACAATACTATACAGACGGGAACAATTTCCATACAATTTCTAAATGCGCCCCCTGGCGGTCTGTACTGACTCCTACCCGGTTTTATAAAATGTATGAGAATTGTTCCCGTCAATAAGAAACTCGCAATTCGACCAAAGCTCGCACTAGACCAGTCCAAAGGCCCAGTGGCGTAGGAAGGGGGCTGGGAGGGCCTCGGGTGCCAAAAGGGTCCATCCAAAAAAGGGGTGACACCCAAAACTCAAGTTTAAGAACAATGTACAAAAATATGAAACAACATAGGCGCTAGCGCAGCACAACGAGGAGTTAGCTCGGAATTCTTAGGGTAACGACTAAAAAAAAAAGAAAAGGTCATCCGCCAACTTCCGCCCCGCTTGCCACCCAGGCTAGCTACGCCACTGCAAAGGCCTATAACGTGGCCTAACGATTTCTGTCCTGAGACAAGAACTGGGACTCACAATGCCTTACGAAGCTTATTCGTGCTATACATATTTATTTATTTACACTCAAGCCTGTATTCCAGAGAGGGTAGACAGAGGTGTATTATCAAACCCACATTTCGCCATATTATGAATTTTAGGACTGCCTCGTTGGCCTCGCGGCATAAATGTGCGCGTGGGATTGTGAGGTCTTGGCTTCGATTCCCGGGTCGGGCAAAGTGTTATTGGGTATTTCCGTTAGGAAATTCTCAGTAGCAGCACGGAGTCTGGTAATGTGCCCGGTACGGCAATAGGCTCGCCCCCTATTACGTGGGACCTAAAAATTCATGGCGAAATGTGGGTTTAATATTACACTTCTGCCTACCCCTTTGGGGATACAGGCGTGAGTCTATAAAATGAATTTTAGGTCCCACGTAATGGGGGCGAGCCTATTTTCGTTACCGGGCACTTTGCCGGACTCCGTGCTGCTACTGAGAATTCGATAAAACTCAGTAATACTTTTGCCCGACCTGGGAATCGAAGCTGGGACCTCGCGATCAGTAGATGCATACGCTATCCACTCCACATGGAGGTAGTGATTTTTTCTATGTTAGTAATAAAATCCCGTCGGCACAGAACTTAAAACAGTCAGGTAACCGTCTAATCGATCCGCCACGTAAACTCATTAATATTGCAATAATAATTAACAAATAAAGAACAATAATATGAAGAAAATGCATTAGAATCGGCCTAATGAACATGCTTACCAAAGATTTAAAATCAGACAGGACAGCAGTCATGCTCAATGCCCCAAGACTTTCGTTCTGGGTCCCGAGATACGCTTGGAGTTTGCACTCGATTTTCACGGTGACTAATAATGTCCTCCAACCGATTTCGGCCACGGCGGCTTGTCTTTATTAGACTTGCCAACTGCGCGGGACAGATTATAGTGCACAAGCGTGTGCACACAAGTGCACTCACTATTCTCTCACTCCCATAGTCCCATGGGACGCCACAACTGCCACAAGCGACGCGAACGGAGAGAAATTGGGCGCAAAACGGCTTAACATGCTTTCGGACGCACGGGGGTGTAACACCGCCAACTCCCTAACTTCAAACTTCTATTGGATAATTCCTAACAAAAAAAACCCAATATCACTTTTTGTTCGACCCGGGAGTCGAACCCGAGACCTCATGCTCCGCAGTCTCTTACACTACCGCAGGACCACAGAGGCAGTCAAACTGTCTAAAGTCATAGTGACTAGTCGAAGAGAACAATTTCCATACATTTGGCTAAATGCGCTCCCTGGCGGTCTCTGCTGATGGCTACTATCCACTAGGGGGGCGATTTAAAAAATGTATGGAAATTGTTCCCGTCGACAAGTGACTAGTCACCGTGGCTAAAGAGTGCAAAGTCGGACGACTAGGGCACATATTAAAATTTTAAAATAACATACATACATAACGTCACGCCTTTTATCCCCGAAGCGGTAGGCAGAGGTGTATTTCTACACCCACTTTTCGCCAGATATACTTTAGTCCCACGTATAGGGGCGAGCCTATTGCCGTACCGGGCACACTTCCAGACTCCGTGCTGCTACTGAGAATTTCGTGACAGAAAAACCCAATAACACTGCCCGACCCAGGAATCGAACCCGGGACCTCCCGATCCCACGCGCACATTTATGCCGCGAGACTAACGAGGCAGTCGGGTTTGATGTCAAGTTTTCCGTCTCTACGCAAATATGGTATTTGCATCGTGTTATCCCTTAGTCGCCTCTTACGACACCCACGGGAAGATAGGGGGTGGTGACACTTGTATTCTATGCCGTCAACCACACCGCAGAATATATAATAAAAATAAATTTGGTGGTAAAAAAAAAGTTCGGGTTAATGAAGGCTGTCCTATCTGAATATTAGTATATTTTTCAGAGTTGTTAACACTTTGACGTTTATATATTTTTATTGCTCCTATTTTCCTCTCTAATAGCAGACGTGCCGACTTTTGAAATATGAAGATCTGTAAGTGCTTGTTTTATACGCTTCGGTCATCAACGTCACCGTCCTAAGGGTCTAGTCAGAGTTTACACTCGATAGTCACGGTGACTAGTGACTAGTCGACGGGAAAAAATTCCATATATTTTGAGGTCGGCGGCCTCTATCGATCGCTACTCTCCGTTAGGGGCGCTTTCACAAAATGTATGGAATTTGTTCCCGTCGACTAGGCTATCGTCCACCGTGACGATCGAATGCAAACTCATACTAGACCCTCTGCAAGCAGTTTCCTCTAATTTAAAAAAATATATAAATTTTAAATAGCATCAATTTTTTTTCAGTTATTTTCGTATTAGTCATCTCTTATGTAAAGACTAAGACTATAAACCATTCTCCGTACTGCAATGATCCCGAACACAGTGAAGATCGTGAAAAACTAAGTGAAAGTGCTGAGATCAGCAGCGAAGACCCTAATGGTAAGAACAAAGATGATAGCGATCATACTGAGTACATTTACGAAAATACTAATGCTATACAGACAGAAAATAACCAGAAACCAATCAGCCAGACAATACAACAATTAAAATACAATTCTGATAATAGAAATGATACACAACTTTCTTATGTAAAGAATGACGTAAACGTCTATTTGGGAAAAGATAATGATGAAAATAAAGAGAACAAATTTCTTGTAAATATCAATGACACACCTTCACGTATATTGTTTATACAAAAGGATCATATTTTAAATCCTGATTATGCAAGTATGAATAATAGAAAATCAAAATCAGTTGACACTCCGCACTATGACAATGATAAACAAAACAATATTAAAGATATTTTATACAAAACAAACGTGAATGACAAAGAATTAATGAAATACACAGATGTTAATAATATAAGACAAGTAAGAGAACATTTGCTCGATCATTTATTAGATTATTTCATGAATATTATTAAAGAAGAGGAACAAAATATTGTGACTAGAAAAAATAACGGGGAAGATAAAATGAAAGTCGAAGATAAACTAAGAAACTATTATAGCTCAGAACATATTGATGAATTAATACATAAGGATGATGGTTACGTGGACGATCCCAATTTTGATTATCTTAACGGTCGACGAAAGGGAGACGATGTATTACTAAATCCAAAAGACGATGTATTTGAAACCGCCACCTCCGATAGTCCAATAAATCATAATCAATATAAGGCATCAGGCAAAGCAGAACAAACTAAAAGTAATGATCAAGAAAAACTAGACAGCTCTGACACCGCACCTAATAATACAGAAACTGAAAATAAACTTAACCTAATTGAGTCTATTATACCTAATAAAAGTAGTATTGAAGATAATAGTACAGAAAACACACTTACGCCAGTAACTACAGATAAAGAAACAAACACATTTGAAGCAGTAGAAAAAGAAATACAGATACAACAACCGTTTGATAAATTAGAAATTGAATCGCAAGAATCTTTAGAAACTGTAGAAGTCGACGTGGCAAAACAAAATTTAGATTCTAAGAAAGAGAATAATTACGAGATAACAACACAAACTGAAGAACCTAATGACAATCCTTCTGCAGAAGTAAACAATAATGTCAACAAAGAAATTATCAATAAAATTGACTACACGAAAAAGAAGAAAAATGAAAATGTGAAGGCGTTAAACAATACTATTGTCATACAGAAAACGTTGTGTAAAGATGACAATACTGCTTTAGAAAGTTTAATAGACCAAAAACTGCTGAAATGTAACAAGAATATAATTTTACAATTTAATATCAACGTATAAATAAAGCCATCAAGGAAACAAAGAAAAATCGCCAGCTGTATGACATGAAAGCAATATATTATAAAGAAAACTAAAGTTATAAATCTGCACGGTTGGCGTAGTGGTTTAAGCAGCCGCCTCGAGCACCGCTTGACACTGCGCCGAGTGTTGTGGGTTCGATCCCCACACGAGGCAACACTTTGTGTAATTCACAAATTGTTGTTTCGGGTCTGGGTGTTCATTGTGTCCGTTAGTTGCATGTTTGTAAAGTCCACCGCGACACAGTATTTAGTCCTAATGCGGGAGTTGTCTTTTTAAAATAAATAAATAATAAAAAAATAAAACCTAATTTGACTCCTCTTCACTACCAGAGGGTCTAGTACGAGTTTTACATGGTGACGATAGACTAGTCGACGGGAACAATTTTCTAACTGCACCCCCTAGCGGTCTCTATCGATTGCTACTCTCCGTTAGGGGCGCTTTTAGAAAATGTATGGAAACAGAGGGTCTAGTACGAGTTTTCCAACGACTTATCCGTTGTAGAGAATGGACAGCTCGATGTGCTTCACTCCATTTCGACTGATTCGCAGTACGAGCTCTCGAAATGGCACGGCGGGCAGGCCATTTCCGATCATCTGCACACATACGCACATAGGCCACGCCCTCTATTTCTCTCTCTTTTTAACTACTCGGAAAGAAAGAGATGAAGTATACGCATTCATTTTGACATTTTTGACACGACGGAGATGGCAAACCAGAATACCAGATTTAAAATACATGAGTGTTGACAATTTTTATATATTTTTTTGTAATATAATTAGTCATGAATTATTTTGATTATTTATTTAATTGTTTTATTTGCAACGTGAAATTAATCCTGCAATAAAATTAACAAAATCTTCTTATTATTAAATGTAATGTAATTTATATGGAATTTTGTTTTACGACCATACACGACTAACAATTTATCTAATGTAACAACACTGTAAAATCAGAAGTCTTAATTAATGTTGCCAAAGGCAATTATTTTTGGGAATTTAACTTTTAATTAGGTACATCTTTATCTTTATTAAATTATTTTATTTATTATTATATATATTATATATATTTCTTGTGTTCGTGTGTATGTCACTGAACTCCTCCTAAACGACTGGACCGATTATGATGAAATTTTTTGTGTGTGTTCAAGAGGACTTGACAATGGTTTTGATTCACAATTTAATGCAAATAATGTGTACCACATGGATGGTAGAACCAATATGCTTTGAGATATACATGACTATATCTGAAATGATACGTCGAAAATTTTCTTATTAATTTTAATTAGAACTCCAAGTCACTACTTACTCCGCGTCACATATTGTAAAAAACAACGTCTAATTATAAATTATATATTATAAATATAATATTATGAACTAGCTGTCACACGTGGCTCCGCGCGAGTGGATGTATGAGACGAATAATTTCACTCGGATATACTGATGCAATGGCCATGAAGTCGTGTTCATAATATAAGAACAGAATTAGTGAAATAGTAGAACCAACGTATTCGTAGCCTCATCACCTCATGTGAAATTGTTAATAGGCTAATTGCGAATCTATTACTGTGTTAATATTGTATATTCTGGTAATAGATTAGTAACTTAAGCCGTTTGTGTTATTCATTGGACTAAACAACAAAAATCTTCATTATTTGCTATCATTGAACAATAGAATCATCTGATTGAAGAATAGAAAAGTTGAGTAATAAAGTTACTTATTCTAGTTATCCCGATTGTATATACGACTCGATTAAGTACCTATTTCTTATGTCATCTGACCTCCGCAACTTAAAATGATAATATGGTTTTGACCAGAATCAGGATATTTCAAGCTACTGCCGCTACTTACTCCTTACAAAGACGGTCAAAGATCTTTATGACAGAAGGAACCAACGGGTTAACGTACTCTACGGTCACATTGCAGCACAGAATAACCACAAAATAAAAAAAAACGCTATGGTTTCGAACTCAAGTCTCTCTAATATAAGTTTCTGTCTCTCTTATATTATGTATACAATCTACCCATGTATTTGAAGATTAGAGAGGCATATTTGACAACAAATCCATACAAAATACATATGTCAATACTAGCTGTCGCTAACGGCTCCGCCCGCGTGGATGTCGGTTATCGCGATAAAAACGATGTCCTTCCTCGGGTCTTTAATTGCTCGAAGAATTATGAATATGGATCTCTCAACAAGAAATCCTCTTAATATTGGACAACTAATGCTAAGCCGTCGAGTCTGTATATTGTATAATTATAGTATAGTGCAGATGGGATCTTATAACTCCTCACCAGATGTTTCAGATCTCTGATTTTTATTAGGCAACAGAAAAGCTCATCAGACTAAATAACTTTATCTAACACGTCATGGCTATATGTTTTAGCGTAGCTGGGCTCTCCGCATCAGATGTTCGAGATCTTCAAATAATCTCTCATCAGAAAATGCTCATCAGGCATAATGTTTTTTGCCAAACCGCATTTTTATGTTTTATAGTTTCGCCGGGCTGCACAGTGTCGGCGTAGAACAAGCCAGGTGGACAAAAATATATTTTCAGTCATTATAATATATAATACTATATTATTAAATAAATTATGCCGTGTGGTTGACGGCATAGAATACAAGTGTCACCACCCCCTATCTTCCCGTGGGTGTCGTAAGAGGTGACTAAGGAATAACACGATGCAAATACCATCTTTGCGTAGAGACGGAAAACTTGACATCAAACCCTATACGACTGCCTCGTTGGTCTCGCGGCATAAATGTGCGCGTGGGATCGGGAGGTCCCGGGTTCGATACCTGGGTCGGGGAGTGTTATTGGGTTTTTCTGTCACGAAATTCTCAGCAGCAGCACGGAGTCTGGAAATGTGCCCGGTACGGCAATAGGCTCGCCCCTTATTACGTGGGACTAAAGTATATCTGGCGAGAAGTGGGTGTAGAAATACACCTCTGCCTACCCCTTCGGGCATAAAAGGCGTGACGTTATGTATGTATACAAAAATTATAAACTGACATATATTATACAAAAATTACAAACTGACATATTTATACAAAAATTATTAACTGACATATTTATAAAAAATAATAGTCAATTCAAATCAAATAATAAATATAAAAAGAACCACCAAGATCACAAGATGTAGGCTCCAAGTTGTTTATTTGTTCCAAAACATTATTACTCTCGATTTTTGTTAATTCCGTAGTTTCTTTGGCAAAAATGAATTTAATTGAACGGCAAAACATCGTCGACGATGGATGAGGCTTTTGCCAGATAATGTTGTTACCTTCGTCGATTAACCTAAGAGAAACAAATGAAAAAACGAAAAGGAACTCATCAGTGTCTTCGCTATTGTCAAATCTCTGTTTATAACCACTATGATGATTTTGATGATAGACCACCCATTTACTTATAAGAGTAAACGAGGAATTGTGGAGCACGCTTGTGACAACTTCTCTCTGAGCTTCTAACTAACCGTTCTGCAGTTTTATTTAAAATAGCTTGTAGCTCAATTTCTGCTCGAGATTGTGTCACAACAACGTGATTCTCGGAAGGATAACACGCTTTTTTTATTTAACAATTCATTCATATGATGGAAACACGTGATGTCCGACTTTCATAGTCCATGTCCTAGTCTGCTTGTATGAGTGACTTGTTGATTTTGAATCAATATAATACGTTAATGCCTCGTCACTACTCAGCGGTCTATTACTTTGCACAGCACTTGGTTGTTGAAGGCCAATACATACACTTACGGAAGCTGAAGCTTCTTTATAACTCTGGCAACGTTCTTATGTCCAGTTGACCATGCAGTTACCTCTGCTGCAGTCATTAATTCTCCAACACTTCGCGATTGAACTAGATCTTCAACTCTACGTTTTTTAGTTTTAAAAGACGAATCTTCGAAGACTTTTTTAGGCCTGCCAGGCCGAAAAAGGTCAGCGGAGAAGGCTGTGGTTGAGTCGATCGCATACAAAATTCTATCTCATCGCCTTCCAGCCACATCTTATTCTTATTAAGGAAACGCTCTTTTGACTTTCCTGAAGAAACTCATTTTGTAGAAATTTTCTAAGAAATACTAGCTAATTTCATCTTAATTTCCCTTTGACATTCTTCAGTAATGTCAAAGAAATCAAACTAAGATGAAATAAACTCAAATAAACGATCATTTCTATCGCTTTTTTCGAGCTTTAGCCATTTTTCGAAAAGCTCTATTTTACTAATAGAGTAAAGCTTTTCTGAAAAATAAGAAAAAAAAATAGTTGTACTCAAGTGTGTTACGTAAAATACATATATGCCATAATCATCCATAGTCATGCAGCTAAAACATATCAAAACTTCAGCCTAGATACAAGAGGATACATGGCTTTTCCAAGCTTGATAAGTTCGAAAACAAAGATAAAACATCATTTTTCGCATTAAAAGGATTCTTACAAGAAAAAATATTATACCTACATAGGTACCTCCAGAAGTAAAATCCATCACTTAAACTTTAAACAAAATAAGAACTGTCGCCATGAGGTGTTAGCACAAGTGTAGCAAAATGCCACTGACCTATTTCTTTAATTGCATTTACCTCATTAGCTTACTTTAATAAACGATGACTCATCAGTATGGAATGTTACACGTAAACAATTCTTGGAATCAGGGGTTTAGGGGTGTTGTTTACAGGTAGAAAGTAACTAATTCCGGGAATTTGATAATGACTTCTGTCCACATAGCCTGTTCTAGGGCGGACACTGTGGGCTGTTGTGGTTCTGCATCAGGTGTTCCACTTTCCAAAATCAATTAATATAGACTATAATTATGTTGACCCAGACCTAATAGCAATATTACAAAAAAAGTTTCAAATCCATCCAGTAACTTCGAAGATTAGCGTGTACAAATAGACAAACGGACAAACAGACAGAATTTATTTTCTAGATTCATACTCCTTTACTGATTCTTAGCCTAACAGAGTTTTTTTTTTTCTAAACATATTCAATGTACAAAAATATTTTTTTTAATGTTTTATTATATGTATGAAATATAAATATAATAACACAGTAGAGAGTAACGGAGTCTAGTGATGTGCCCGGTAAAGGCAAGGCTCGCCTCCTATTACGTGGGACCACTGGGACCTAAAAATTCATGGCGAAATGTGGGTGTAATATTACATCTCTGCCTACCCCGTCAGGGATACAGGTGTGCGTGAGCCTATAAAAAGAATATAGATATACAAATAATAGCGGATGCCGCAGCTACGCTCATCTATTTTATATACTTATGCAGTTTATCGGTTGAGGTATTCTATCGGATTTATACGGATGACACTGATTTCATCACGAGTGGATCGACCCCACGGAACAGACAAAACAGTGATTTTCTGTGCCGTGATCCACCCATCAAAGGAAATACTACGCTCTCACGGAATATAAACGGCAACTAATATAGTGCCTGAGATTAGCGTGTCCAATCAAACAAACTCTTCAGCATTATAATACTAATTTAGAAATTGCATCTGGCATCACTAAAATGACATTATAAATGTCAGTCAGATTAAGTCAGATAAGTCAGTTGAATTATTACCTTTGTTGTTTTCTTTCAAACTTAATTATTTCGCCTACATTATGCTGAGTAAGTATTATTCTATCATCGTTTACCTATTCATTGTCAACGAGATACATAGTAAACCAATCCTATTATTAGTCTTTAATTCTCTTAAACTTACTCTTTCAGATCTTTCGTGTTCAGTTTAGCTGAAATAGTGCGCAGATCGAGTTTGAAACGTCTCAGGAGTGTAAGAAGCAAGTAGATCATAAGACATGTGGATAAAAGGACTTCAACACTAAGCAGTTTTGAATAAATTGACAAATGTTGAAAGATGTCGCGCAATAAACAAATTGCAGTGATATACAAACCACTAGGTATGTATTCTAAAGATTAGGATGTTATTTTTATCTGTATTTATACCAATGGTTAGTAAATATAGTTACTTTGTGATATTTTCCCAAGCCAGTATTTCAAATTACTAAATGCATGTGGTTTTAAAGTCAGTCAGTTTAAAAACAAACAATATTCAGAAAATTTTTAGTTATACAATAACTAAAAAAATTCTGAATATTGTTCTGAAATTCATAAAAAAATGATAGGTAACCTCTAAGTCTGTCATAGTCTTAATAAATATATAATTTGTTGGCAAACTGAAATGATATATTATTATTTTGATAAATACAGGAGTAATAAAAAATATCATTAAATAAGGTCATGTCTTTTTTACTTATTTCAATGTTTAATAATTTCTTGTTTTTAGCTAACTACGGCAGACTTCAAGAACCGAGACTAGGCAAGAATATGAAGTGTGCAACAATATTAGTACCTACTGAAATAATGAGTCCACCAATTGGACATGTCTTGGTGTAGCAAGAATATGAAGTCTGTGGCAATATTAGTACTAAAATAATGAGTTGACAAATTGGACATGTCTCGGTGTAGCAAGAATATGAAGTCTGCAGCAATATTAGTACGGAAATAATGAGTTCACAAATTGGACATGTCTCGGTGTAGCAACAATATGAAGTCTGTGGCAATATTAGTACTGAAATAATGAGTTCACAAATTGGACATGTCTCGGTGCAGCAAGAATATGAAGTCTGAGGCAATATTAGTACTGAAATAAGGAGTTTACAATTTGAACATGTCTCGGTGTAGCATGTTATGGAACACTTGAGTTTAATTTATAGTAGCAGAGATTAGCTTTACAAGTTTATTAGGTATTGAATGTACCTGTGTATTGTATTGTAGTTATTTTTTTACAGAAACCAGTTTTATGTTTAATCACTGGACTTAATATGCAGCAAGTATAGTTTGTGTGAATGTAAAAACGAATTTTATTATTAAGAGACATAATTAATTAGGACTGTCTAATAGTGTTTTCATAAATATACTCAATTTATGTAAAATATTTCCAAGATCTTACTTCTTACATGGATTGTTTTGTATTTATAAAATATTATTGTATTTCAAATAAAGGAAAAGCATAATATTGTAACATATATATATTTAGTGAATGCATAACACATATACAGAATAAAACATTGTATGTTGTTCTTTCTTTATCAAAATATACATATTTTTGTCAAGATTACATAATTTCATTTTTCCCTGCAACAAAACATAAGTTGCCTCAAGCAGTGAGATGAAGTAATTGCTTGTGGCAGTTTGGTCCACTCATTTACTGCCTTTCTGTAACTCTGTCTATACTGCCATATACATAACATGATTATAGAGACATGAATTGTCATATCATGTAAACAGCCATCAACGGCTCATCAATCTTGATGCAAATTCCAATTTGCCTGTTCCCATTAGATGATATTCCTCTTCTTCTGATTTGATAATTCTTCTGTAACAAACAATATTCAAATTTAATGATATAATTTAATTGACAAAGGTAGCTATACTCCCTATAATCAGCAATTATTATTTACAGTTAGGTGAACTAACTTTTGAAATTTAGTAAAAAGGAGTAAATGTTAATGAGTCAAAGTATTTTTTAATTTGATGTAGTGCAATTACGACAATAGGTACATTTGATGCTTCATAATATATATTACATAACAAGAACATGAAAATATTATTTTCAATTGTGTGCCATCACATCAATGATTGAATGGTTTGAGTATAGGGATGTGTTGAATTGCTGTAGCTATCATCTTAATAAAAATAACCGTTCCCTGTTGACAATTTAGAAAACGTTTTTCAACATAAAAAAATTAACAATTACATTGAACTTTGGTGCGTGATCAATGTTAGTTAGGTTAGATAGGTCCATAATTTGAAGGTTCTATTATTAGGTTATTCAAATACTACCTACTATGAAATAATAATTATAATCGCAGTTCAAGGTCCACACCTATAGTTATCTATCATCTTTAGATAATAGGTGCTCTGTGGTACCTACTAAATGTTAAGTATAAAGATGTAGTGTATCGTTTTTCTCGTATTTCCTTCTTAAGTTTATGGAACTAACACAACGATACCTACATTCCTACCTCTAAACAATTAATATCTACTTACAAGTTTGCGAAACAAAGGATCTATTGTTGTAATTAACTTGTTGTGAACCGCCCCGTTATTTTAATTAAATCCATTACATATTTAGGTATATATTTACGTTGCTAGCAAAGTAGACATGACAAAGATATGTTTAGAGAGCCTGTGTAACAGAAAATGTTAAGGTTTGATCACTTCAGAAGTAACTTTTAATATACATATTAAAACAATTTTTACTCACCTGCGTTATTTCTGGGAATGTTATGAGCCTCTAATAACACTCTATGACTCAACCTTCATTAACATTCCTTTGTAGAACCCAAAATAATATTGGTATTAACAAACGGTTGGTTGAAGACAATTTTGTACGTTATCTTCGATTCTCGCTCTTTCTCAAAGTCACACTTCAGCCACATCATCTTCCTGAGCCATTACAATAAGTTTTCAAGCAAAATAACATAAGATAATGATTTTCCTTAATTTATTACACTACTCACAACACGGGCTCACCGAAATTTTTTCAGTGACAATAGAATGCTCGTTTGCTTCGGATATGGACTCGATATGCTTTATTTGACTTGTCAAAAGTGCAACTTAAACTGCGGATTTGCCTATTTTGTTATCGTCGTCCATCATCGTCGTCGACTCGTCGATCAAAATGACACTTATACTCGCGATTTGAAAGTCGCTCCATCGGGTGACGTTCTTGCTACTCACTCCTAGGGGCGCTTTTAGAAAATGTATGGAAAATTGTTCCCGTTCGATAGGCTATCGTCCATCGTGACGATCGAGTGCAACTGGTACTAGACCCTCTGTTCCCGTCGACTAGGCCATCGTCCACTGTGACGATCGAGTGCAAACTCGTACTACACCCTCTGAATATGATGAGATTGGGTGTATGGACTATTCCAAATTAAATATAAACAAAACTTAAAACATGTTTTATTTAATTGGCAGCAAACGGGCAAAAATATCGCGTGATGGTCACAAGTTGGTCACCATTTGGGTTGGAAAAAGGAATAGGAGAAGTACGATGAGGGAGAAGGATTTGGAGAAGGCGCCTCCGGTACTCTCACTCACCGTAGGCAATGCAACAGTACATAATAAGTATAGGTACTGAGGCTCTAGTACGAGTTTTTATACGGTGACGATAGACTACTCGACGGGAACAATTTTCATACATGTTCTAAAAGCGCCCCTAACGGAGAGTAGCGATCGATAGAGTCCGCTTGTGGGCGCATTTCGTGGTCGACTAGGCTATCGTCAATTCGTCACTATGGTAATCGTGAGTAAAACTCGTACTACACCCTCTGGTACTTTACGTAGATTTTCTGTGAAAGGGTAGTACTTCCCCGGTCGAGCCGGCCCATTCATGCTGAAATCAGCAAGATTACTGCCTAAAAACATTTAACACACAACGAGCTGAGGGTCTAGTACGAGTTTGCACTCGATCGTCACGGTGGACGATAGCCTAATCGACGGGAACAATTGCCATACGTTTTCTAAATGCGCCCCCTAGCGGTCTCTATCGATCGCTACTCTCCGTTAGGGGCGCTTTTACAAAATGTATGGAAATTGTTCCCGTCGTCTAGGCTATCGTGTCTACCGTTAAAATCGAGTGCAAACTCGTACTAGACCCTCTGTCTGCTAATTTAAGCGCCAATATAAAGAATACCTAAAGAGCCCATATTTGAATAACATGCTTTTGGTTAGGTGTGAGGGGAGTCGTGTATAAATGAGCTAAGACCCTTATTCTCTGCGTGGTTGCGTTTCATTCGGTGAGTGAGAGTGCCGGCGGCCCTATCTCCTATTCCTTCTCCCTCTTCCCACTCCTCATCCTATCCTTCTTCCCAGCCCCAAGCGGCAACGCACTTGTGCCTCCTGTGGTGTTGCTTGTGTCCATGGGCGGCGGTAATTGCTTACCATCAGAGGGTCTAGTACGAGTTTGCACTCAATCGTCACGATCGAGGAGAGCTAGTCGACGGGAACAATTTCCATACATTTTCTAAATGCGCCCCCTAGCGGTCTCTATCGATCGCTACTCTCCGTTAGAGGCGCCTTTGGAAAATGTATGGAAATTGTTCCCGTCGACTAGCTCTCCTCGATCATGACGATCGAGTGTAAAACTCATACTAGACCCTCAGGCGATCCGTCTGCTCGTTTGCCGCCTAATACTATAAAAAAGGACTAGACCCATAGACTCACACTAGACCGTACATAATTACAGTTTCGGTCGGACAAATGATCTCGTACTTCATCATCATCAGCCTTTAACAATCCACTGCTGGACTAGGCCTCTCCTTTGAAAGGAGGAATTGGCCTAACCACGCTGGCCAAACGGACTGGTATAGGGTTTGTATCAAGTTTTCCTCCTCTTACAGTGCCGTTCTTTGCATAATATACTCCCTCTGTCGGCCCTTACGACACCCATGGGATGATATTATGTGTGGTGACTTTCCGTATTCTTGATCCTTCACATCTCGTACTTATTTATAACGTCTTATAGAATATTTCCGTAGAGTTAAATACATAGGTTAAATATCTGTGACAGCATTGAAAGGGCAAAATAAAAAATCAAATAAAATTAACATAACCTTTATTCTCAAAATTAAGAAAACAAACATAAAATGCGATTATTGTCACAGATCTTAAACTAATGGATATAAAATTAAAGAAATAATTAAAACTAAATGCAACGAATCAAACATATTATTTAACATATTTATCGCTCAGCTTAAAATTATAAGATGATCTTAGTAAACTAGTTTTTACCAAGGGGTAAGCAGAGGGTCTAGTACGAGTTTGCACTCGATCGTCACGATCGACGATAGCTAGTCGACGGGAACAATTTCTATACATTTTCTAAATGCGCCCCCTAGCGGTCTCTATCGATTGCTACTCTCAGTTAGGGGCGCTTTTGCAAATTGTATGAAAATTGTTCCCGTCGACAATTCTATCGTCCACCGTGGACGATAGCCTAGTCCTCGGGAACAATTTCCATACATTTTCTAAATGCGCCCCCTAGCGGTATCTATCGATCGCTACTCTCCGTTAAGGCTGCTACACACACTTTTGGCGGGCGTTTGTGCCGCCGGCATCGGCCGCAGAAAGCCACGCATCATTCCAATTGACAGTCGTGTAGAACGCTAGTGAGGTGACACTTTGTGATTGATTATCGATTACGACGGTAGTAGAGCCTTACTGATTTCAGCATGAATGGGCCGGCTCGACCGGGGAAGTACTACCCTCTCACAGAAAATCGACGTAAAGTAACAGTACCTAAACTGTTGCGTTTCGTTCGGTGAGTGAGAGTGCCGGAGGCCCTATCCCCTATTCCTTCTCCCTCATCCCACTCGTCATCCTATCCCTTTTCCCAACCCCAAGGGGCGGCAACGCACTAGTGACTCGTGTGGTGTTGCTTGTGTCCATGGGCGGCGGTAATTGCTTACCATCAGGCAATCCGTCTGCTCGTTTGCCGCCTAATACCATAAAAAAACGATGAATAAAGAAGTCGTCAACATTGCTATAGCAGCTGTAGATTTAATTTTAGCTGTTTCGTGTGGGGATCGAATCCAAAACACTCGGCGCAACGTCAGGCGGTCGGTCACTTAAGCCACTAGGCCAACCATACAGTTGAAATATAAAGAATCTTTCCTACATTAATTACAAATCGAACAAAATTACTGTAAATGCTTTTCTTTGGTGGTTTATTCTGAGGGTCTAGTACGTGTTTGAAGATCGATAGAGACCGCTAGGGGGCGCATTTAGAAAATGTATGGAAATTGTTCCCGTCGACTAGCTATCGTCGATCGTGACGATCGAGTGCAAACTCGTACTAGACCCCGGATCGATCCACTGGACCGTATCAAATGGAGCGATCGATACTTGGGTCGATACATTGTGTTATGATCTATTGCGATCCAAAATATCGATGCAAAGCACTTGGATCAAGCATCGCTAAGTCGCAATCCCGCGGCTCCGCATACCGCCGGCACTGTGTGTAGCAGCCTTTAGGGGCGCTTTTACAAAATGTATAGAAATTGTTCCCGTCGACTAGGCTATCGTCCACCGTGCCGATCGAGTGCAAACTCGTACTAGACCCTCTGGTTAGACTAATGCGCGGATAAGACGACAAGTGTTAGATGCTATCGGGATAACGCTTAGGACGATAACCTATTATTACTTATTAAAGATTATTTCTCAATGTTTTCTTTATGTGTTACACCGAACATGTGATGTATTTCGCTAATTCTGGTCATGGTGGCGTCGCACGGCTTGCAATAGAATTTATTTTGGTCTTTTTCAATTTTATTTTGATGCAACAGCGCTTCGTACAACTTCTTGTAGTAATTTGCTTCATAAGTATTCGCATTTATCTTATGAACGAACTTTATAAGTTTATTTTTATCAACCGATCCATACTTGTTAACTAGACTTATATGAGTATTATTACTCTGAATGTGATCCATGAAATTGGATTCATAAACCTGGCAACGAGTACAGTAATAAATAATATCAGTTGTTTCAAATATTGAATGATATTCCAGTAAGTTTGTTAGACGATCAGAGTGTTTGGATCCTTCGACATGTTCCTTCATATTTTGGTCGGTATATGGCAGCATAACATTACAAACCCTGCATTGGAGCTCTCGCCCTTTCACCCAAAATTGACCACAATAATTGTCGTATGTTTCACTTGTGATACTGTCAACATCAAAACAATCACCACTTTCAATATCTGCATCACGTCCACCTCTATTATTTTCATAAGGTTCGTCCGAACTGGATTCGTATGCATTACGCCTCATCCATTCTTGAAACTTTGCAAACGTTATATGCTCTTCAGAGCTGTAATGGTCATCGTCATCTAGGTCTCGATAATATATCTTACATGTGTAACAAAAATGTGAATAATCACTGTAATTTTTTTTGCACAATAGGCAATATTTCCATGTGTATACAAGCTGAAACAAAAATGTAATCATTGCATCATAGCATTCAGTAGTCCACAACTGGGCATCGCCGTGAAGCTAAGAGGGATCCAGGAGGGGACGCTCCGCGTGGACTTGACGGAGGCCTGCGCAGGATGCGTCCAATGGTGCGGGTGCGAGGGAGTTGTTCTGTCCCTCGCAGTCGGGCGCGGGCGCGGGAGGAGAGGCGTGTCGGTGTTACGTTGCCGCGCGCCCTATCTCCCGCGACCAAATGGGGGCGCACCATCATTGCGTCGCGGTAGGGCCGCAGAGGAAGAGGAGATGCGGTGTTACGTTGCCGTCTTCCCTATCCTCTGCGGCCGCTGGGTGTTTTGGCGGCGGAGCCCAACACCTTCATCCGCCGCCAAGGGGGTTTTGTTCGGGGCCCGCCTGACCATCTGGCGGGCCAATGCCCGTCGGGGAGTGGCGAGGAATGCTTATGCCATACCCTACCCTCCGACACACGGGTACATGAGGAACACGGGTTGGTTTTTAGTCAGTAAGAGTCTGACAGTCTCCTTCGCCCTTCCCTCGCAGGCCGGAGTGACTCCATGAGGATTTTCCAACCTTAGACCTCTTCTTCTTTTTTTCGTGTCAGTAGTTCCTAAAAATAATTTCCGTCAAACTGATCCTCAGACCTCTCATAATAGGCTTGTGTCACAGAATAATGAATAGTACTAACGTACAGAAGCTTCACTTTTCAAACCAATTTATTGAAATTGCGACTCTTGGTACTAAGCAATAAAGTTCAATTCAGCTCGCATAAGCACTCAGTGCCTAATGCGATATTAACCTAACAGTTCCCGTTCTTTTCTAACACATAACGCTGTCGCTGTCTGGCGCGGAGTGGCGCGCTAGGGTTGTCGACTTGGCGCTGCTACTATATTTATTCATCGTCTATCTACCTACTTGACCACGTACCTAATAATAAATAATTATCCTATAAGTAACCAATCCCACTATTTGAGCTAGTAGAACAAAAGCACAAAAATTATGGTCGTTTACATTTTTACTATACAAATTCTTAGTTATTTCCTAAACGCGTGGACCGATTTACGTGATTCAAACAGATAAAATGGTTTTTGAACTAGATCTTTAATTTGACACCATAATCGTAGAGATATCTCAACAAACAAAAAATCAAATTTTCAAGTTGCTCTCGTAATATAAATAAAATCAAATTTTCAAGTCGCTTTCGACACACAGTTAATTAAGCAATACTTTGCATTAGACTTATGATGATACATTTTTGTTGTTAAAGGCGTTTAAGTATATAATTTGAACAGTGTATGAACACGGCGCGTGGGAATACGGAGCGGTCGCACTCGTTGCGTGACGTCTAATGTGAGCGGCGCGCGGCAACCTACTAAATCCAACCACGTCGACATGGTCGGCCGAGGTACTTGTAAGTTTGTACCTAAAATGCGAAGTGCGCCCGGCCTGCTTGTGTCCTAAAATGTAATTAGTGATCGATTCGTTCTTCTATTAGATGTTAAACCGAAATAACTAAATTTTTCTTCGAAAATCGACATGCAACATTTAATTACGGCTTTTTAACAAACTTTTTGAATTTGACGTGAAATCGCTGTAAACCATCATGGCGATTGAGTGATGTCACGAAGTGCAAAACAAAACAAACCGTGAATGAAGTCTTGTCTGGTCACCTGGTGTACCCACTTTTATTTTGTTCAAGATTTTGTTATATTCGATTTGACAGGTACAAAGTTTGACGTTTTAGTTGTATTTACTACCAAAATGTCAATAATATCAATAGCGGACGCATTGTGTGAAGTAATGCTCTCTGATTAGTGTTCGCTATTAAATACACTTGGGTACAATGAAATCGCACATGTGATGTATTTTTGCAAAATATTAACTATCATTTTTTTTATAAGCAAATTCTATTATTTTAAATATGGTTTTTAAGCTTGTTTCAATACCTATTACAATGATACCATATAAGCCGTTATAAGTTTACCCTTCTGCCAAAAAAAAAAACAACAACGATAAATTCAACTTTATTAAAAGGTGTTTGTTTAACAACAGTGTGGATATTAATGATTAATTAAATAAACCGGTCAAGACTCGCGCACCGAGGGTTCCGTACAAACCTGTAGGTATTGTTACGAATGGCGATAATTGAAAATATCGCCATCTATCCGTGAAGGATAGAACTAGAAGATATTAGACCATAGATTATACAGATATACTGGTATAGATGCGCAACTCCCTCTAAGGAAAAAGTTCAATAGGCATCCTCGACTCTAGATGGCGTACAAATAAATTTTAATTTTATTCCGATCGTATAGATGGCGTTAGTAGTGGATTCATTTTTCAAAATAAAATAAATGTTTAATTTCGGTGTTAATAAATAAGTAAATGACAACTATTATGTAAAATATGCAATTTAAAAGTAAAAAAATATAAAAATCACAAAACGTAGTTCTAGATAAGCGTGGATTCGATCCACGGACTTTTAAGTTATGAGCCCAGCACGCTTTTACTGCGCCACAGATGCGCCGCAGATCATAACGATGTTGGCGAAATTACCGTTCAGTTATCGCTACAGATATTTCTAGGTATATATGTATTTTTTTTTCTTTAGTTCTTACAATCGTCGGTAGATAGCGCTGATTTATATGAAATTTACCCATGTAGGGCGCTTTCACGGCCCTGGATTAGACGTATCGGTGGTTTAAAGCGGTTTCGTCTACTGTCTACTAGATGGCGTTGGACTATGTCGACTGTTCCCGACTTACAAGAATATTCGCGTGAGATCTAGAAAGAGCTAGATGCCTGTCCGGCCGGTATAAATACCGGGCTGACAGGCGAATCGACACAGTTACAATTGAATATCGGAGCGATAATCATCAAGCGAAGCGAAGTGAGAGGAAGTGTTTAGTGGTGTTTCTAGTAGTGTGAAATAAGTGTTTTTATTAGTGTTGAGAAATAAGTGTGTATAGTGTTTGTGTCAGTAAATAAAGTTCAGTTTAAGTGGCATAGTGAGTTTTAATTTATCGTCGAACCCCAGCTCGTAACAGTATTACAGGGTGTAAAAAGACCCTTAACGAAAACTGAACTCCCATATTGTACCAATCACTACGAACATTTTTTACTTCGACACCATACCTGGAAAATCACTAGTTCTGGAGATATTGAGGCTCAAAGATATTTTAAATTATAGTACAAAATCAATGCATGTACCCCGCCAATATGTTCTTTAGATGCCCTATGACCCCATGGACAAGTAGGTATTTCGAGCATTGCACGCGCACACTATTAATAGCGGTTTCAAAAATGTGTCACTTAAAAAAAAAATGCGTCACTTAAAAAAAATATAATTTTTGCTTAGTATGACTTGGAATGATATCCAGAACAAGTAGACTTCGGCTTGGTGATGGGTCTTGATACACCCTGTATAATTATTTAAAAAAATCGGGCAAGTGCGAGTCTGACCCGCGCACCGAGGGTTCGGTACGCATTTTAACTTATTTGAAGTTGGTGCTAATTACGCTAGTCATCTAAATCTGTATGAGCGCCCATACAAATTAGAGGACTATTTTAAATGGAGTCTGCGATGTATGTATGGGGACACCCCTAAATTTTCCACTTTTCTTATTTTTTCTAATCTTTCCTTTATTTGCGCTACAAGACCCTGCTTTTAGTCAAATTTCGTGATTCTAGTTCAACGGGAACTACCATATATTTTCGACCCAAAACCTATAGCATAGTAAAAACAGAATAGTAGGATAGCTTCATACAAATCGGCCGCCGCCGCGCTGGTTTGAATGTATGCGTGAGTTGCCGGGGCGCCGTGTACGCATGCACTTTTCACGCACACAATCTCACGAGCGCGGCAAGCTCGGCGCGGATTCAGTACGGGATGCGCCGCGCGTCTGATCGCGCGCATTCATGTAGGTACTACACTGCTCACCCGCTCGAATTGTTTATGTACATTCAGTTTTGTAATAAACGTTATTAATATTTGCCGTGTGGTTGACGGCATAGAATACAAGTGTCACCACCCCCTATCTTCCCGTGGGTGTCGTAAGAGGCGACCAAGGGATAACACGATGCAAATACCATCTTTGTGTAGCGACGGAAAACTCGACATCAAACCCTATACGACTGCCTCGTTGGTCCCGCGGCATAAATGTGCGCGTGGGATCGGGAGGTCCCGGGTTCGATTCCTGGGTCGGGCAGTGTTATTGGGTTTTTCTGTCACGAAATTCTCAGTAGCAGCACGGAGTCTGGAAATGTGCCCGGTACGGCAATAGGCTCGCCCCTTATTACGTGGGACTAAAGTATAGGTATCTGGCGAAAAGTGGGTGTAGCAATACACCTCTGCCTACCCCTTCGGGGATAAAAGGCGTGACGATACGTATGTATGTATGTATGTATGTATCTTATTAATATTATACAATGTCTTAAACGACTGTAAATAAAACTTGTTACATTTTTCTCGCTATAAAGGGCATTTAGATAGTTATATAACGCTTAGCTAGTCAGTAGGTATATGAAAAAAATATATGCAAGCTTATATTCTGTAGTATTCAGCGCAATCACCTAAAAAAAACGGCGAAATAGCGCGCACGCCGACAAAGCCGGCGCCGCGGTGTAAACACGTGACAACCCGTGCGTCATCGCAAGAGTAGGCAATTAACTCGCCGAGCGGCCTTAGCTAGCCTACTATTCTGTTTTTACTATGCCTATAGGGTACTTACGGGTGACCTAGAATTGTCAATTTTGGTTAAAAGCAAGGTCTTACAGCACAAGTAAAGGAAAAAATCCGAAAATTAAAAGAAGTTGAAAATTAAGGTTAATTTCGGTACTTACAAGTTTTCGAAAAAATCTAATTTTGACCATATCTTTTAATGCGGTTGACCCAGGACCCTGATTTTTATACACCTAATAGGAACCATAGACTTCAGTATCTGCTATAAATTTCAATTTGCTAGGTGCACCCGTTTCTGAGAAAATCGGTGGTGACACACGGACAGACAGACAGACAGACAGACGGACAAGAAAGTGATCTTATAAGGGTTCCTTTTTTACCTTGTGAGGTACGGAACCCTAAAAATGTGATGTTACTAAAAATTTAAGGCTTTCGAAGTTTGTCCTATGTTATAAAACGTTGCTTTATGCCATATTTCAAGATTCTAGATCACTCCCTGTGGGATCTCCACCTTATCCTGGTGGAGTGGGTTGGGGCTCAGTTACCGTGGCTTGGACACCCACGGTGAAGCTAAGCGGGATCCCGGGAGTGGACGCTCTACCTGGGCTTGGGTGAAGCCTCCGTAGGACGCGTCCAAAGGTGCCGGTGCGGGGGGACAGTTCTGTCTGTCCCTCGCAGTCGGGCGCGGTCGCGGGAGGAGAGAGGCGTGTCGGTGTTGCGATGCCGCGCGCCTTATCTCCCGCGACCAAATGGGGACGCACCATTTGATGCGTTGCGGTGGGGCCGCAGAGGAAGAGATGCGGTTTTGTCAGGTTGCCGTCCTCCCTATCCTCTGCGACCGCTGGGTTTTAGTGCCTGCGAACGGCCAGCGCTGAGGCTGCTCCCCGTCCGCCAAAAGGCAAAAGGCGGTGTAGTGTCCGCACCGCCTCCCAAGTAGCATAACGAGCCGGGGCCCGCCAACACTAACGGCGGGCCAATCCCGGGCGGGGTCACCGCGGTGGTTTTAGTGGGTATGCCCCGCCTTTAGGGGAGAGCCCTCCACACACCTCCTCCGTCAGTCCCAAGCCTGGTCGGTCACACTCTGGCCGGGTTGGCGTCGAGTTGAGATGGCTCATAGGGAGAGTTACCATCATCATCATCCTCTTAGCGTTATCCAACTTTCAATCTGGGGTCCGCTTACTAGTCTAACCGGATTTGGCTGAATATTAGCTTTTCCACAGAGCGACTGCCTGTCTGACGTCCGCAACCCAAAGGGATAGCGATATTCCATGGTTTACACTAGTGTAAGTTTATTTAGAAGGTACTGACTCCCTATAACGACTGTCAAAGATTTTCATGACAACCGAGACCGACGGCTTAACGTGCTCTCCGAGGCACGGGACAAGCGATAATTAACAATTCAATTCGCACATAACTCCGAAAAGTCATTGGTGCGCGCCGTGGATTCGAACCCGATACCCTCTGCATGGCAGTCTGTTGGTATATCCACTCGGTTATCGCTGCCTCATAAGGAGAGTTACCAGAGTAGTAAAAAAAAAATTCTAGATCAACTGGAAGTATTTTAGTTTTGACTTTAGCATTAGATATAAATTTCAATTTTATTTCTCTACGAGTTCATGAGGAAAGGGTTAGTGACTTTGTGAATTATTATAAGATAAGATAAGATATTTTTTTATTTGTTTGAACATAGTGATACATAATAGCATGCAAGATGTTACAATATAATAATATATAGTTTCATATGTTCAGCCTGGTAATGGCGTACAAATTTTATAAGTGCATAAGAATAGGCAGGGTACATTTTACTTATTTCTATAATAATCTTATTCTTTAAGTCTTATTTATTTTAAAATAATAATATATTTGATTAAGTTTAAACAGTATACTAAATTAATAATACCACTTACACAAATCGCACAATAATAAATTAAAATTCAAATGAGATCATACTTAGATGATACATTAAATATCTACACTAGAATTTGTGCTTGGTAAAGCCAGTAGGTATTGAATTTATGTGTCAAAATTAAAATGAATGTCAAATTAGTAATACATGTCAAGATTAAATTTCAATATAAGAATACAATGTCATAATCACAGATCAATAATAAGTTACGTCATAATAAAAAAAATAAAAAAAAAGAAGTCATAAAAATATAATTAAGTTAAAATCATTATCATTATATAAATAAATCTCTAAAATCATAAATCTTGAATCATTCTGCAACTTTTCCTTCAAGGAAGTCTGATATATTATAATAACCTTTCAATAATAAATAATTTCTGAGTTTTGTTTTAAGTTGTGTTGTATTTAGATTTTTCCATGACTCTGGTAATTTATTATAAATAACAGGGGCTATACAGAACACACTTTTCCGCATTAGTGTTGTCTTTGACTCATGTAAGCAGAGTCTACTGTTATCTCTTCTGTTTCGGGGAAATATATCCGATACTTGTAGGAATAGATCCCTATTTGTCTTGACAAATATAGCCATTTCTAAGATATATAGCGATGGCAAAGTTAATATCCTATGTTTCTTA
This sequence comes from Euclidia mi, assembly GCA_944739405.2. Classification (NCBI taxonomy): domain Eukaryota; kingdom Metazoa; phylum Arthropoda; class Insecta; order Lepidoptera; family Erebidae; genus Euclidia; species Euclidia mi. The sequence continues at coordinate 19,909,224 of OX123210.2, read as the reverse complement.
AAGTAGAAGTTGCAACTGTCAGTTACTTTAAGGTTGAACATTGCTCTTATGCATCGCTTCTGTGCCTTAAAAGCTATTTCTTTGTGTGTACTATTTCCCCAAAAAATTACTCCATATCTTAGGATCGACTCAACTAATCCGTAATAAGCGGTTATTAATGTGTCTACACTTACAATATCCGAAAGTTTGTGAAGAGCATATGCTGATTTACTTATTCTCTGACAAAGTGATTCTATGTGGGGTTTCCAACTTAACTTTGCATCAATTATTAAACCCAAAAATTTTGTGGTAGTCAATATTTATATTATGGCAGTTAATATTGAGATCTTTAGCTGGCAATATACGTTGTCTGAAATGCATTATATTTGTCTTCCTTAAATTAATATTTAAATTATTATTATGCAACCACTTTGCTACAGATGCTAAGGTTTCATTGATGTCGCTCTCATAAGTATCTCATAAGTATAATTATTTTAATTATGTGATGTAACAAAAAGTTTGCGGTTTTCGCAATTTTCCTTTATCTGTGCTATTAAGACGTTGCTTCATGATACATTTCAAGATTCTGAGTTCATGGGAAGTACCCTGTAGGTTTTGATTCACTTGCAAATGGTTGCGAGGTTGAAAATATGCTTTAATTGCTGTTTTTTTTATTGTGTTGACATAGAATTTTGATTTTATTACAGCTTAACGGTGTTATAGACCTGAGTATTTGATAAGAATTTCAATTAAATACCTCTACGCGTTCATAAGGAAAGGGCTAGCAACTTTAAAATTATTAAAAAAATGTTTACTACACTACCGCTCAAAAGTATTTGCCCACCTTGATTTGAGGATGTTTGAAGAAAATAATTTTCTTCTAATGTACTAATTTTATTATGACAATTCATTGCCGTATGTTAGGTATTAAATCTAATGAAGACAGTTTCCCTATCATGATTTAACAAAAAAAACTTAAATAACCAAAAAGCAGTCAGCGATAGCCTAGTGGATATACCAACAGACTACCGTGCGGGGAGTTCGAATCCACGGCGCGCACCACTGACTGTGTAGGTTTCGATTCCCTGCGAGTTTCGAAAATTTGCGGAAATTTGTAGCAAAATCGGCTGTATCTTTTGATTGCGTTGGCTTAGAAGTTAGATTTTTTCACAACTTCAAAGAACAGTAGAATTGACTACGTGATATAAATTTCAGTTTGATACCACGCGTTTCTGATAGTGACCGACCAAAAGTTTCGGTTTCGGGCAGTTTCGGCCATAAATCTAGTTTCGGCTTTAGTTTCGGCTTCGGCCAAAAAGTGGCCGAAACATTCGGCCTCACCGAAACTCCTGTGTTCGTAAATTTTCATGCATCGTTCGGCAAATTTCACCGCTAACTGGTACTCGGCCGTTCGCGACGCCAGCTCAGTGTACCGCCGTCTATCGTTAACGGATTAAGTTGAAGTTATATTTAATAATAATAATAATTCATTCGCATAAAAACATGGTATTAATAGGTGTTACAATAGTATAGGAGCAAACATGTTTCGCTAGAATGTAGCATGCAAAAATTTAAACAAAATATATGTACATACATAGTTATTAAAACTTTGCATCCATAAATTCTTTTAAATTATAGAAATTAAATTCATTTAGCCAAGTATACAATTCTTTCTTATATAATCTAAATTCTAATTGCTTAAAGTGGTTTGGCAACTTATTAAAGATACGTACACACATTGCTAGACAGCTTTTGTTGTATTTGGTTAGTCTCGGAATATCACATAACACTAATCTAAAAGGATCTCGCCTATTCCGACAATGTACCTCATCTGCTGTTTTAAACAATAATAATAGTAGTTGTATGTAGCTACTTCTGTTATTAATGTTATTTTGAATTTCATTTCAATGACAATACACTAATATAAAATGATTGTAATAAATTGTTATGACTTATGAGTTTTATTTTAAGCGACAAATAAACGGGGTATTCTCGATTTTAATTTTACTTGGATTTAAGTGTCAATATGCAATTGTCGTTGAATTACACTCTTTTATCTTATTTTAAATGAGTTTACTTCCCAAACAATTAAGTAGATGCTATGATTGATTTTGACTTATATACTTATACTATTTTACCTAAAATCCCATGTCCCCTAGATGGGGCAGCAGAGGGCATCCACAGTGCGAAATGAAGGTAGAAGCACAAGATCGAACTGAATGGTTCGGTCTTGTGCTTCTTGCTTCATTTCGCTCCAGGTCTTGCTTATGTTTTTGGCCTCTGCGATGATTGTCCGCCGCCAGGTCTGTTTAGAGCGGCCACATTTTCGCTTTTCTTGGGGATTCCAGTCTAGGGCTTACCTTGATATGTGTTCAGGGTCCCTTCGGAGCGTATGGCCGATCCACTTCCACTTGCGGCGTTCGATCTATAGTCGATCAAAGTCTCACCACAGCGTTCCCACAGCTCTACGCTTGACATTTTCTCGGGCCAGTAAACACCGAGAAACGGCGAAGGCAGCGGTTGACAACGAGAAGGCGACGCTAGATAACTTTTGTGACCTTCCACGTCTCGCATCCGTACAGCAACACGGTTCTAACGTTGGACGGAATAGCTTGAGCTTTACTCTCCTAGTCAATTCCGCTATTGCAATACAGGACGGAGCAGCGCGAAGGAGCTCTGGCTTTAGCGATTCTACAGGTGATGTCTTCTCGGTCTTTCCATTTTTGGACACTACGCTACCGATATAATGGCATTTGTGGACCCTTTCCACAGCCTCTGTGACTATGAGCAACGGGAAAGAGCTTGTTGCGCCGCACCTCATTTCCTTGGTCTTCCTGGTGTTGATTTTCAGTCCCCTCTCCATTGCTTCGGGTCTTAGGTCGACCAGCTTGGCTTGCATGTCAGTGCGTATGTGATTCAACAGACATAAGTCATCGGCATATTCCAAGTCTTCTAAGACGTTGGACAGTCAGACAGACCCCACGCTATGCAGCGGCGCTTGCTGTGAGTAGCTTTCTGCATAACGCCATCGAGAATGACAAGGTAGAGGTGAGAGAAGACACCCTAGGCGCACACCCGCGAGAACTGGTATGCCCTCCGAAACGTCGTGAGTCACGCTGCAAGAGTACTTCTTTTTGGCTTAGTCAGGTTTGTAATCTTCTAGGCGGCCCCAATTTTACGTAGCCTGTCCCAGATACAAGGCCACCTCAGCTTATTGAAGGCTTTTTCGAAATCCACGAAGGTCAAATTTATTTCACTCGGCCATTCTGATGCCTGTTCGAGGATTAAGCGCAGGGTATTGATCTGGTCCGTGCACGATCTGTTCGTGTGAAACCAGCCTGCTCTTTGCGAAGAAGAGGTTCAATGGCCCTCGATGATCTGTCTAGGATGATTTTGCATAGCATCTTAGACGCGATCGAGGGCAAGGTAATGCCTCTCTAATTGCCATATTCACTTAGGTGTCCTTTCTTAGATTCACGTCGTCACGAGTAACTGACCTCTTTTGTCCATTAAGGACTATTAAGGGTGTAATTTCCTTTCATGATGATGATCAGATGATGTATCCGTTGGCTTGTTCATCTCTCTCCCGGAGTCGACGGCGCGTTGGGCGTAATTCGCAACACCATCCGCCCGAGGCGCCGGCTGGACGGTAATAAAATAAAATCTAGTGTACTTTACACCAGATATTAGTACCAATAGAAATTTGTAACATGTTTAGGTTAGTTTCGGTTTCGGCCGAAACTAAGAGCAAGGCTGAAAGTTCGGTTTCGGTTTCGGCGGAAAAACCAGTTTCGACGGACACTAATATTTACTAAAAAAATTATTATACTAAAAGATTAATTTGCAAATTGATTATTTTTTAAACATGTGAAAACTGAAATCCCAATAGTATTAATCATTACGAAGTACGAACTTTTTTTACTTCAACACCATACCTGGGAAGTTACTGGTTCATGAGATATTGAGGCTCAAAGTCACTATACAATTAGGTATAAAACCGATGAATTTACCCTGCCAATGTGTTTTATAGTTCTATGCACCCATGGATAAGTGGGTATTTCGAGTACTGCACGCGTGCACTTATGATTAAAAAAATGTGTCAACTTAAAAAGAAAATTCGTTTCTCAGGTATTATTTTTGCTTTCTATGTATATGTATTAAGCTACGTGGTAAATACTTTAAAAAACAATAAAAAGTACTTTAGGGTTCTAGTTGTGTTTTTTTCTTCAAACGACAAAACTTAAACGGCATGCCTAGTATGCTGTGTATTTTTATAAAAATATCATCAAATAATTTTGACCGGATTTTTGATCGAAATACTTCTATGTCCGTTGCAAACCCGCTCAACGAAGTCTACTGTGTCTGAACATGTACAATGGTTCCTCCATTATCTGTGATTTGATGAACCACAGATACTCGCAAAAGATCACCGTTTCATTCCAAGAATGATACGTGAAGCTATTAAAATTAAAAAATACACCCTAATTTCCCACGCGGAGCGTCCCCTCCTGGATCCCTCTTAGCTTCACCGCGGGTAACCAATCCACGGTTACTGAGCCCCCCCACCACGACAAGGTGGAGATCCCACGGGGGGGTTATTACTAAGCCTCAGCTGTCTGTCTGTCTGTCACCATGCTGTATCTCATAAACCGTGATAGCTAGAAAGCTGACATTTTTAAAAATAAATAAAAATGTAATATTAAGGGGGGTGTTGGGGACCTGTGTAAGGAGATGAAATGAGAACGCTGTCCAAACTCCAGTCCAAAGAAAATGTTTAAATTTCAAATTAACGATTTTACAAAATGTAGTATAAAACGTATACGCTCTCAGCCGTGTTTGTCGGTGAGTGAGGTAGGTCGAGGCGGTAGAGGCGGCGTCCGCCCCCTCTCAGCAAGAAGATTGAACAGGGGTCATCGCATCATCCCATACAATAAACGTGTTTTTTTCGCATTTTCGCTCAAAATTACTAACGGTAACAAGTAGATTAAAATTTTCACAGAATATGTAGTTGAATATTATCTTTCAAAATAAATAATTAAATTAAAAAAAGTAAATAATAAAGGGGGGCTCCCATACAAGAAACGTAAATTTTAAGCAATTTGTTACTCGATCTTAATAAACAGGTAGAAACTTATAAAATATTTAAGTATAGGTACATACAACAATAGTAGATTGTATGACAAGGGAGCAAAATAGTATTTTTACGGCGAGGGCGCTACTTTGAATCCCGAGCGTAGCGAGGGATTCTAACGTAAAATCCTGAGCCCAGCGAGTGATTCAAAGTACATTGCCCGAGGGAAAAATAATTTGCTCTCGAGTCATATACTCTACTTTTCATCCCCTTTCTATGAGAAAATAAAAAAAAATCTATTCGTGGGTAACAATTTTTGTATGTCATTGTTAGCTTCTGTAGTTATTGTTTCAGAAGTTAAAGCATTCGCTTTCATAACTCGACGCAGAACTCATTATTTTTGCAAAATTCAATAAAGTATATAGGTACCTACTGATTACGAGTACAGAGACGTAATACGCGGCGCGCGCTTTTGATTTTGTTAGTGCGGGTCACGCCCTTACAGCCAATACCGTAATACGTACCAGCCAGTTATTCATACAATTTGCGTTCGATTTCCATGTGTGATGTATGTTCCAAAGTCAAATCACTTTGCCGCCCCACTAAAAAGCTCTTAACAGAAAAGAGCTATTTTGCTCCCGCTAAAAGAGAAACAAAGCGACACTTTTCGAATAGAAGGGATGAAAACGTGATTTTCTTTTAGAGATGATGGCACGGAACCCTTCGTGCGCGAGTCCGAATTGCACTTGCCCAATTTTTTTCTAAAGCAGTGATAGTCTAATGGAGATAAAACAGATTGCTATAAAAAAGAAGTTTCAAATAAGAAATTAATGTTACCTCATTGACAATACCATAATTTCTGCTGGTGCTCCGTTTCAAATTCCTTTCTCTGGCGATATAATTATAACATTTCTCACAGTAGGCTGTGTTGTGGAATGTGTCCGTATCAATTTTCGCAACTGAAGCCTTTGGCGTAACTACTACTACAGAATTATTATCCATCAGAGCATTTCCATTAACCTCTATGTAGCTTTCAACCATGGTTTTTAAGTAACTCTGAAAATCGATAACAGCTCGAGCATTATCACCAGCAATACCACCGTCATTAACATCAACATTATTATCACCGTCCTCATTATTGGACTCGTCATCCATATTATCAGCATCACCTTCATCACCGATATGATCACCATCACCGGCGTCCTTATTATTTGCCTCGACATTTACATCAATACCATCTACAGGGAGTACCTCGCCGACAGCGCCATCATTATCATCGTGTGCCTCATTGCGCTGAGCGTTCTTATAACCAGATACTTCACCGGCAACAACATCTTCATCACATTTATCATCATTTTTATCACCATTTTTATAATTTTTTAGGAATTCCGCCGCAATCTTACACTTTTCAACTGATCTCAAATGCGCATTCGTTTTTACATGTACTATTTTATTATCATTGAGCACTGCTTTACAGCATACTTCACAATAAAACGTTTTGTCCACGCCAAAATGCTCTACGTCTTGAATGTCGATATGTTTTGTACAATTCTCATTTATAAGATAACAGAGCTCATTCATTGTTCTGTGTGTGTTACTTGCATAGTGCACACTCAAATATACAAGTGGCACACTAAGATTGCAAATTTTACAATAACACTCCTCTAACGAAACTGAAAGAAATAATAATGTATATTGCACTAAATGACTTTCCGAAGTTATGTGCGTATTAAATTGTTTATGATCGCTTGCTTTAACGTGTTTATTAAATTGTTTGAGTGTTGTGGGGTAAAAGAAGATATAGTGACAAGCATTGAGAAAGGCATGTTAAGATGGTCTGGGCACATGGAGGGGATGGATGACGAAAGACTGACCAAGAAGATATATGAGAGAAGTGTGAATGGGACAGGACGAAGGGCAAGACCTAGGCGTACGTACTGAAAAGATTGGAGACATGCTAAAAAGGACAGGTCAGAAGTACCCTAAACAGAAGAACACGCATGAGAAACTTGATAAGAGTGAATGAAGCAAGAGAGGTATGTCAGGATCGTTGCAAATGGCGTTCCGTAGACTCTGCCTACCCCTTTGGGGAACAGGCGTGAGTCTATGTATATGTATGATTTAACGGTGAAGGAAAACATCGTGAGAAAAACACAAAACACTTTAATACGCACTTTCTCAAAGTTATTGATCCGGTATGCTATCGCTGTCCTTTAAAATATATGTCCTCGAGGGTCGAGTACAAGTTGACACTCGATTGGGGTTGGGTTTCGAAACGAGTCGCCCGAATTTGAGGGTATTGGTGGTGTAGGGGGCTTAAGGGAGCTAGTTTTAATCCCCTAAAAGTAATTTTGGCGGCTGGAGTCTAAATATTTTTAAATAATTTTCAAAAATTCTTCATTCAAATATGTAAAACGGAACGTAATTTTAGGTTTTATGTGAAAGTAACTAAATAGGTTGGGTTAGGTTCTCTTTTGACCCTTTACCCGAAAATAGGAGACCTGCGAAGCAGGGCTCCGTCAACCTCAGTTTATTAAACTAGTGGAATCAATAAAAGCGATATTTAAGTTTTATGTGAAAAACGTGAAACGAAACGCAACGGCCATCTTGTATGAATGATATTGACAGCTAACGTCAAATTTGTGCGTCATTGCTTTCGAGTACCTAGGGTTAGGTATGACTGTAATAAGTAACTAAATAGGTTATGTTAGGGTCTCTTTTGACCCTTAATCCGAAAATAGGAGCCCTGCGAAGAAGGGCTCCATCAACCTTAGTTTATTAAACTAGTGTGAAGAATGTGGAAGTTGGCAGTGCCATACACACCGATGTTTGGAGATAATTTTTTCAGAGGAAACCAATATTTCCGGCAGTGAAAATGGTGACGGGAGGTTCCGAGACCTCCCCCTCTCCCCCCTCAATCACTCACAACCCCTAAAAACGGCGACGTATTTCGAAACCTTTACCGCGATCGCTACTATCCGCTAGGGGGCGCTTTTAGAAAATGTATGCAAATTGTTCCCGTCAACTAATCTATAGTCACCGTGAAAATCAGATGCAAAACTCAGGCTAGATGTGTTGTCGCTTGAACTTACCATAAATATCTTCAACAGCCGCAGCCATTATTTTCCACTTATAAATTCCTGTATCTTGATGATGTCTTAGCAAGAAAAACTTATATTCAAACTATCCACTGATACCACACATTCTTTGAGCTGAAAATTTAAAAGTCATAATTATATACATACAGGTGCAAAAAGCAGAAATGGAGCAAACAGGTGACAATCTAGTACCCAAGAGATGGAAATAGGAGTAGAGGTCGTAAAAAGAGAAGATGGGAGGATGACCTGAAAATGAAAATTTTGTTTACTTACTACATTTAAGCATATCAACATTAAATAAAAAAATACCATCAGCAAAAGTAGTGAACATATTGAGCAAGTGAGAATTCTAGAACTTTCCATCACAGGTTCACATAATTTCTGTATTGTTGTGTAAAATTTTGTGATAAATGATTCATAATGTGCTTTTCGTAATAATTTGATATATATTTATACACCATAAAATGGTACGGCATAATTATGGAACTTTTTTTTGTCTCACCTACGTCTAGCAAATAAATAATTCTTATTCTATTCTTAAAGCGGCCGAGACCGGTTGCCCCGAGAAGTTACAAACATGTAAACCATACATGTAATAATTTGTAAGTAATTATACTTATTACAATAATTGATGAATTAATTACTTACTAGTCGACCAAGCCAACTAGACGAATGTCAACGTGACAAAATTCAACATATTTCAACAATTATAATCCAGAAATTATTTATCGTAACGTGCAAACGCGGCGTGTGAACGTACAATGCGCCTGCAATCGGTACTAGGAATTTCTGGATTATAATTATTGAATTATGTTGAATTTTGTCACGTTGACATTCGTCTAGTTGGCTTGGTCGACTAGTACCTAAGAGTAAAATAATTATGCACTGCTGAACAAAACAAAATGACACACAGTCTTATTATAACAATTATTATCATACACTAATTAAAATTAAGTATCTAATAAGTAAAAAGTACCTGCACAATACACATTTACTTCGCGACATAGATTAGAATTTAGAATATACTGCTTCGCGAGTTTGCGTGAAGTGAACCAAACGTCAAAAAAAAAAAGGATGGCTAAAAATATCGATATACTTACCAAAACATCGATAATTTGGTAATTTATTTAGGATACCAAAGAATTATCACTACTTTAATGAATAAATTATACTACACTACATAGTAGAATATAATGAATTTACTACACTTCATAGTAGAATATAATTCTACAAAAAAAATTGTACCTTATTCAACTATAGAGCTAATAAAACTATTTAAGTTACACTGATTTTTGTTGAAAATATCGATAATGTGACGTTGTAAAATGTTTCGTAATGGTAGATCGTAGGTTACCAGTAAAACTTAACATTTACCAATATGGGTTGGTAAATGTACCAATTCAATAAAAAAACTTAATATTTCAGTAACAGTCACACACAGTTGAATAACTTTTTCATTTATTCCGTAAACCAACCGCCATTGATAAAACCTAGGATCTGCCAAACACTACCGGTAAAGGCACGGAATATTATTTACTTTTTTATAGAATTCTTTTATTTACCAATCCATGTTGATAAATCTTATGATTTACTGGTAAAACCTTAGATTTACTAAAATACAGGATTTTACAATACCATATCGATACATAAATTATGTCTTAATTGTCCCATTCCTACAAAATGCGCCATTTTGCCATAGACACATCAATGAATTTTTCCTCACAACAATATTTTTTAGGGGAATCCCCTTACTATAAATCAGTGCTGCCAACACTCATTAAAAAAATAAAGGAGACCTAGTATTGGCGATGTACTTAATTGTTAACCGCACGATTGTTTCAGCTCTTATCTAAATTACCGCCTTATTGCTCAAGGTCTCAAATGACGAGCTGACGCGGCCACTTGATACCGCGCGAGCTCAATAAATTAGTTTTTGCTTACTTCTGTGAACCCAACTTATGTGTTTTTTTCAAGGTAATGAATTCTTATCGTAACGCATACGCTATGCTTGAATAGTGTTTATATTAGGCGAGCGGCCGAACTGGATTTTATTGTAAACAATGACGCCTTTTATGTTATGTCAATGTTGGCAATGTAAGGATTATCCGCGCGCCTCTAGCGGCGAAATTTGGAAGTTGTCGAGGTACGACACTTTTGACAGCATACAATACAACTTTGCTTCGAGGTTAAGGTGGTAACTGTATTGAGAGCTGTCAAAAGTGTCATAAGTAGTAGTGATCTGTGAAAGAGTCCCACATGGACGATTTCTAAATTTCGCCGCTAGTGTTGCTATTTAGAATCTAAGCATCGCCAATAGATTCAAATTCTTAAAATAAATGTTACAAAACTCTGCTATTCGAAAAGTAAACTTAATTTAGTGTGACATTCCACTTTTTCTAGTGAATACTAGGGATGGCAAATAATAATATCTTTATGCATTTTAGTACCTACATAATTTTTTAACGTTACGAATTGCTTGATTTTATATTAAAATGCTACCTAAAAAATAAGATGACAGCAGCTGGTGCTAGCAGTTGTTATTATCACAAATTCCAAATAAAGGTGAAAACTATAGGTTATGGACAGCGTTGCCAACATTCAACAAAGGGTGTTTTTAGGGTTGAAGACTTGAGGTTGATTTTATTGCTCATATCAACATAATAGGCCAACAATATTAAATTAAACAACAGCCTCTAGACTTCTAGAGCGTTAGTAATAGTTACATTGTACTGGTTGTAGTATTCCATGTTTACGTTTAGAAATGTTGATGTTATTATATCTATACCTGAATATCGATATCTGAGATATCGTACTATATTTTACTTTTCAGCGTTCTCCTCATAGCAAGAAATACAGATAGTAGGTATCTCATCTTTATCTAGTAAATGAAGCTAGATGTTTGTTTTGTATGTACCAAATTGCCTTATACAACTTAATAACAGCCAAAGTAGACTATGAAATACAATTTTATTTTATTTCAAACATGTTAATGTTTGATGACAAATTTACAGCGTGTTTTTAATTAATACTAATTTTTCAAATTTATTATAAGTTGACATTCCTTGTATATTTACTTATAAATTTAATTATTATTTAAACTGCAATGTATTTAAGTGACATATTCATTATTTAATTATTTAATGAACCTACTTACGATGATCCTTGACATACCTATACCTGAATAATTGTTTTATATAAATTTAATCGAGGAAGTTGCAAACATGGATTTTTTGCACACCACATGTGGTAGAATATGCTGAACATGTATAATAAACTACTATCTGTATATCTTGACCATATTCTAGCAAATAAAGATTATTATTATTATTATTAAAAAATATGTTTTGTAAAATTAAATAATTTTAATTATTTAAGTATAGTCAATGATTATTTGTATGTGTGATATAAAGCCCATCCAAGATCTCGAATTAGTTCCATTTATTAAAGTAGGAACTTCCAACTGTCATAAAATAATGACGTCCGTCCCTTGGGTTGACTCAAGACCAGTGTCAGTTGTTTAACTACCACCTTTTACCAGTGTGGAGGAGGATTCCTAGTGGATTGCAGCCCGACAGACCAATTAAAGAAGATCGGCGCGCGAACTCTGCTTGCGTGGTTCAGGACTTTGATATTGGCCAGTAAATGCCGTCGTGCTGTGGTTGCCGTAAGGCCGGGACTCCACCAAAGCGGAGACGAGACGAGCGGAGAGGAGATGTTTTTTAAACAACCAATAGAATTGAGTTATTGACACATCTCCTCTCCGCTCAGCTTCAGTGGAGATCGCTGTGCGGAGATGTGTAATATTTGTATGTCGCGATGGAAGCGGAGATGTGAGCTGTGCGCGGACGACGCGCAGTGGAGACGAGAGATGTGAGCGGCGTGCAGTGAGCGATGTCACCCTCCCCCCTCTCGCCCGCTAGCAACCCGCAGAACCCCGCGCGCGCGCCGGCCGGCCGGCCATCTTGCTAGTACCGTGCACGCGAGCGCACGCTTTTATCTTGAATAATTTGTGCAGTTTGTATTTTTCAACGTAAACAATTAGTTAATTTAAATAAAACGTAATGGATGAACAATTTATTGAATCAGTAAAAAAATATCCATGTCTATGGAACACATCAATAGATACCTATAAACTTACTGACGTCAAAGATGCAGCTTGGGAGAACGTTTTGAAAGAAACTCAATTATCTGACGGTAAGTGCAATTTATTATACTAAGTATTTCGTTCAAGTAATATTGTAGTACGAGTGTCTTGCCATGGAACGGCGCCCTCGTTGTTGAAATAACTACAGAATTTTTCTCGAACTTGATAGGCATCCATATTGTCATTCGATAATAGATTTTCCACGTTTGTGTCGTTAAACATAGTCGTGGCCAAACCCGTTTCATTATTATCTAGATAGCCAGGCATCTTGTCAATTAAAAAGTTGTGTAGAACACACGTTGCTTTTATCACTTTTTCCACTGTTTCTATTTTACATTCAAATTCTTTACGGTATACGTACCATTTCCGTGATAATACAACAAATGTAGCTTCCACAATACGACGAGATCTTGAAAGTCTATAATTGTATATTCGTTTTTCGTTATTTAAATTATTGCGTGGATATGGTCTCATTAAGTTAGGCATCAAAGGGAAAGCTTCGTCTCCAATAAAAACAAACGGTACAGGTTCTCCATTTTGGTACAAGGGTTGTGGCTGTGGTAGATTTAGTCTGTTTTCTCTCAAACGAATTCCGAATATACTATCAGCAAAAATACCACCATCGCTGAACCTTCCCATTGAACCTATATCTACCATAATTATTCTTCGGGTAGCGTCGGCTACGCACATCATTACAGTTGAAAACCTGTGTTTATAACAGTAATATGAGGACCCAGATTTTGGGGGTGCAAACATGTACACATGCTTGCCATCAATGGCCCCGACGCAGTTTTTGAATTGCCAGATTTCTTCAAATTGCTTTGAAATTTTTTTCCAATCATTTTCATTAAGTTCTGGCATAACCAAAGGTTGTAATACTGTCCACAAGGCATCGCAGACATCTTCTATAATTCTTGGAACAGTCGATTTTCCAATCCTAAAATTTTCAGCTATTTGTGAAAATTTTGAACCAGTCGCCAAGTACCTGTAATAATTATAATATAGATTTATATTTGTGTCGTGGTTTCAGTTAGAATAGAAGGGTCATTTCAAAATAATATCTTAATCAGTGTCGTGTTGTTTCCGGAACTATAAAAGAATAGGCTTTACTGAAATTATGTATTTACAGAATTTTCACTCGTTCAAAAGTTATAGCCATTTTTAAATAATAGAAAAAAAAACAATTAAAAGTCTAAGATTCACACGAGCACAACACATTGAAATCAAACAAATAAAATGGATTTATCACTCGTTATTTATTAACATTTCAAATTTCGACGCCGCCGTCTGCCGCGACCACGTACGAGAGATACAATCCGTTTTGTTTGTTTGATTTCAGATATTTTTTTTTATAAATTGGTTTCCCTTGAAACTCAGGTATTTTTTAAATATTTATAATGGTTATAAATTCTGCATGAGTGATAATGCGGTAAGTATATTTTGACTATGGCAATGTCAACATTTAATATTTATAATGATTTCAATTATTTTTATCTCAGTAAAAACGGCTAAATCTAAGTGGAAAAAGTTGAGAGACAGCCACCGGGACGCATTAAAAAGGAAGAATGCCACTAGAAGTGGACAGAGTGGTAAACAAATTCGTGAATGGAAATATGAGAAGGTAATGGAATTTTTGATACCATATATGACGAATAGAAACAGGACTACAAATTATACCTCACAAACAAATATAAATGAACAGGAAACAAATTCATTGGAAAATAATGTAACCGATGAGTTTTTTGAAACATCAAGCAATCATACAAGAAGCACTCCAGAAGATCGTCCATCTGTACAACATTCGCCGTCACCGACATCAAGCGTCTCATCCTCGACATGCAGAAATGCAACAAGAAAATCGGATGAAATAAGTAATTTACTTATACAGCACCATGCAAACCGTGAAAGAATACGCCAAGAAAAACTAGAAATACAATCATTGATAGAGAAAAATAATACCCTTGACGAAATGGACACTTTTTTTCTGTCGATATCAAAAAGTGTAAAAAAACTTTCTCACTATAAAATTTTCAATGTTCTTCTAGAATTGGAAGAACTTGAGCTACAAAACACATGGTATAACATAAATGAAAATAATTGGTATTCCCCCGGTTACACTTCAGCACCGGGTCCAAGTTCGACACCGGGTCCTAGCTCAACACAGGCACCGGTTCTTACATCAACACAGGCCGGTGGTCCTAACTCAACACAGGCACCGGTTCTTACATCAACACAGGCCGGTGGTCCTAACTCAACACAGGCACCGGTACCTAGCTCAACACAAACACCGGGTCCAAGTTCGACACAGGCACCTGTTCCAAGCTTGGAAGATACGCACATGACCGATGAACAGATAGAAGAAGCATTCAGAAACGAAGAAGACACATATGATAATTTGTAACTATATGGAAAAGAAAGCAATATGTCTCATGTGATTTACTGTTATAATTTTTTTGTACGTTATGTTTCTAATATAACCTTACGTTTTTTTTGCTACTCCCAGAACGGCAGTTGATTTTTTTTGTTTTCTTTATGAATAAATAAGATAATATAAAAATATATTTGGTTTTTACATAATATGCATCACTCCAGTCTCCCGGAGGGGTAGAAAGAGACAACGGATCTCGATTTCTCGTAATCCTTACATACCTCAGTTTACATAATATTTTTCATGTATTCTCGTACTTCTTGATTCTCGTTTTGAGTACTTCTCACTTAGCCCTTTTACACAAAAAAAAACAAACACTCAAAAAAGACTGATCACATTCAAACGCAGATAACACACATAAACACAAACACACATTAACAAAAAAATAATTAGGTAGGTACTTACTTCAAACATACTGCTAGCCGCTCTTGGGTACAGATAGATCTCCTGTAGTTAGTATCTTGCTTAAATTTATGCGGTTTAATTAAGTTATGTAGTTCGTAGAATATATTCCTCGGTAGTCTGTAGGACTTGGTAAAACTTTCATCATCTAACTCATTAAACAGAGTAAAAAATTCTCCATGACTGGTATGGTAATACAAGTGACTTCTTCTCCAAAACCGATGTTTTCTTTTGTTTAGGTAGTATAAAGCTATCAATTCTGCTTCTTCAGACTGTAGTTCTTCTTCAAGTAAAAGAAGATACTTTTTTTGTAATAATAGCGACATCGTCTACCTTTCGTGTCAGAATGCGTACTGAGCACTCAACGCCTCGCACCCGAGCTGAAAAACATCTCTTCTTGCACAGCACACAGCACACCGCACACATCTCTGCTTTGGTGGAGTCCCGGCCTAAGGCTGTTACACACAGTACCGGCAGGACGGACCGCTGGCTTTTGCCGCGCGACACATGCCGCCGGCTTTTGTCGGGCGTCGGTGCCGCCGGCATCTGCCGCAGAAAAGCCGCCGGGCACATTCCAGTTGTATAGAACGACCACACACAAGTAGCAAGTTGCACCCCGCGCGGCACGCCGGCGTACCCGAGCGGCCATGCCGGCGGCCGTGCCGCCGGCACTGTGTGTGTGTACCTTTAGTCGCCATACGGCAGATGGCACCATGTTGATAGTAATCGTACTCGTCCGATAGATGGTTTCAGTGTTATGTAGCTAGTCTCTCTCTACAGCATCATTGGTTTTGTGGATCAGTGGTTTGTCTTGCAACTTTATCTAGCTCTCGTAGTTAAGATACACTGGGGGAACTTCCGTCTCTCGTGCTCTCGTATTTAATATACACTGGAGGAACAACTGCCACGCCACTGAGCGGCAATTTGGGTCGTAGAAAGTTTGTCTTGAGAGCGCCCATAGGAAATGTGCTTCTATTGTAATCTGAGTTCATTGCCAGAGGGGCTAGACAAAAATGGCATACCTACGCTTCTGACTTCTGCTTTCGCTAAAAATTGGAAACTTAAGCAATGCCATCTTCCTTGACCACGTGATATATATTATAGGATCGTTTGAATATTTCCCGCGTCGTTAGGTGGAGTAGTGCTGTAGTAGTTTCGTCGTTATTGGGTAGATGGCGCTTGTCAATGTTGTCGTGTTATGTTTTGCACTTAGCGAATAGCGATATCGGTAATCGAATGTTGTAGCATTGTGGCTTCAGACCCTGATCTTCGGCAGCTGTTGTGTGAGATGACGAGACATTTTTTTCTCATGGTCCTGTCAATTGTTTTGCTACCCTTGGCTAGTACTGCAGCTTTTGGTTTGCCACATTTTATCAATGAGTACATCTAATCTAATTAAATCTTATACTTACTTAATAAATATAAATGTAAATGTAGAGTCTTTAAGTAATCTTAATAAATATATTTCTTGTGTGCGTGTGTATGTCACTGAACTCCTCCTAAACGATTGGACCGATCTTGATGAAATTTTTTGTGTATGTTCAAGGGGACTTGAGAATGGTTTAGATTCACAATTTAGTCCACTGGAATATGTTTTATTACTTAATTATCAATTTGTAAGTAGTTGGGCATTTTGGAATGTTTCACATTGGAACCGACGGACTGCGCTGCTATCGCAGTGTCAAATCTTATACCTAAATTTCGTCAAGGAGTACATCGAAACCTTACCTGAATAATAAAACATTAAAAAATACCAGTCGACAACATATATCCGCAAAATTCGGATTGTCGAGTATTTTGTTAAATTATAATGGTTCTGACAGACAAATCACAGTCGCCATAATGGCCACTCTAGCGAAACGCCACAGATACCGGATAACATTTTGAGTACTACTAAGTCTTAGTACTAAGTAGTTTGTATGTGTAAATACTTTTTGCAGTTATATTTCTAAAAGAGAGGTTGAGAGCCACCACGCTACAAGAGCTGACATTCTTATAGAGTTAAAACTACAATAAAAGGAGATTTGTGTTACCCTGAACATAGATGATATACTATAACTAGAGATCCCCGAATTTACGCGAGCGAAGCCGCGGGCAAAGGCTAGTTATTTTATAAATTTATTATTTTGACGTTCATAAGCGTCACACTGTGACCCAAATGAATAAAGGATTTTGACTTCAACTAATATATAAAGCTGAAGATCGAGTTTGTTTTTTTGAACGCGCTAATCTTAGAAACTACTGGTCAAATTTTAAAAATTCTATCTTGTATGTATGACCTAATATATTATGTAAACTTTATAACATACAGTGTGTTTCATAACCCCCTGTCCGATCCCGAAACCACATATTACTCACATGCTAGACATACTAGGAAAAATAATAAAAAAATTCCAGGTCTTCATAAAACATCACAATTTATTTCCTTAGTATAGTATTAACGAGAAACATTACCCCGAAATTAGGGAAAATTCCCTAAACTAGCAACACTCCAATCAGCGGCGGTATCTTTTATGATTCTATTAATTCTATTAAAATATTGTCGGCTTTTCGTGTCAAAGGGCATGCCGCCTTTAAAATAGTGCAATTTTACCGTCAAACGAGCCGCTCGACACAATACCGAAACGCGGTAGAGATGTTTACGTTCGATAGCAGCTAATATCGATTTAATAAATTTTAACATGAAATGTGACACAACATTCATTTTTCAAAGAATTATTACATTAATGATATTACGATATCGACACATTACGTAAACAAGACTTAAATAATACTTTTGTGTTACAAAACTTAGTAGATCATAGACAAAAGACTATGATCTACTAATTTCGGTAACCTAAATCAAATAAAAAAGTTAAATCATTTTTATGTTATAACCTTATAACAATATTTTAAAAACAAACAACAATTTTGCGTTGGATACGTGCCCATCTCGTACGGGGACAATAATAACATATCGATAAAAACAGAACTCCAATAAATATCATTGGTTACATCCCTAGCTGGCTATTTTTTACGACTTCAATTTGCCTACTGATCATTCAGTCTTGCCCTAGGATTATTTTCGTTCGGACTTCCGGAATAACTTACGTTGTGAAATAGTTACGTCGTCGGTCGTATTCAAACTCTGAATACCTTAACATTTCGATGTGTTTAGGTAGGAGTGAATGCAATTCATGCAGGTGCACGTAGTGATAAGGAGGAACAGTTCGCTGGACCACCAGGTCTGCCAGTGCCTTTGGAACGCGTTGTTCAACGGCTTCACCACCTCGTGGCTTCACTACAGTGTGCTAGTTAGTGTTCTTTCAAATAGGGACCTTTGATGAAAAGGTACCGTAAGTGTCTTAACCTTTACGGTCGACATGTGGAGCATGATCGTCGTACGCAGCTTACAAGTAAGTTGATGTTTTTCGGAATTAAAGGTAACCTGCCTAAGTAAGATTTAATACATTAGTAATTACCGTAAATACTGCAGCGCTCATAGCGTGACTAAGCTTTTGGATCGTAATAGTCTGGCAAAGTTAAGTAACGGTTGCACAGGTCATCACTTGGATGGGTGCCCACGTACTCAGAAGGCACGTAAAACTGAATCTAAGAATCGGTTGGCCATGACGTAGGCCTTCGGGTGATCTGAAATGTCTGAATACACGGACACCAAAGTTGGCTACGCACTCTTACGAAACAAACAAACAACGTAAACAATACCTTCCTTTTTACCTAATGCAATAAACCAGCTGTTGCAACAGACTCATAACTCGTAAATAAAATGGGTATACCTACCTACCTAAAATGATGGCACGTGTAAAGTTGACGTTCGGCTTTTGTCTAAGGATTAGGTAACTAGACGCGGCCGCCGGTCGCGACCGATGCACTCAACGACCTTTTATGAACTTTAGGTAGATACCTAGTTATTACGATTTATGAGTCTTCAGTGTTGCCATGGGTAATCTGATGTGATATTATTTAAAGTTAATTAAATTTACCAGGGAACATTTTATCTTGAATTTTCGTGAATTAATGACAAATACCTCATCATTTTACTCTACCCTACAACCCCTTCATTGATCGGACGGGGGGTTATGAAACAGCCTAACCCTATATTGTATCCGTTTTTCCCTAATAAATAAACATAAATATACTACTCTGTCAAGAAAGAACCGGGAAAAGATAAATAATACACAAACTGCTTGTTATTCATTCAAATTTATTTTATCACCTTCAAAGTATGCTCCTTCATCATCTTCTTGCCCTGGTCCCAATCTATTTGGGGTCGGCGCAGTACGTCCTTCGCTTCCATTCTTTTCTGTCGCCCGTCATCTGATCATTTACCCCTTTCTCTTTCATATCCATCCTCACACAGTCTATCCATCTTTTCCTTGGCCTCCCTCTCCCTTTCCATCCCTCTACCTTCATATTCATCACTTGCTTACCTACATACATATAATCTCTTCGCATAATATGTCCATACCAAGCCAAACGACTTCCTTTCACTTTCTAGTCTATAGGCGCCACTTTCAGACTACCTCTCACGTATTCATTCCTAATCTTATCCATTCTCTTAACTCCACACATACATCGCAACATTCTCATCTCTGCCACATGTAATCGTTTTTCATCCATCTTCTTAGTAGCCACACTCAGCTCCATACAATACGACAGGCCTTATAACCGCCATATATAATATGCGTCCCTTGAATTTCAAAGGCATTTTTGGATCGCATATTCTGCCATTTCATCCATCCTGAGTTGATCCTTTGCCGAACATCTCGGTCAATTTCGCCGTCAAGTATGCTCCTTCAGATACAATACACTTACGCCAACGAATAATCCAATCATCAAAAATTTTTTTATCGCTGTTTCCAGAATTGAGTTCAGTTCTCGCCACATTCTCTTTTATGTCTTCTACTGATTGAAAACGGGTGCCACGAAGTAGTAATTTGCGTTTAGGAAAAATAAAGAAGTCAGCTGGAGCCATATCTGGTGAATATGGTGGTTGCTCGATGGTATTTGTTGAGTGTTTGGATGGTGTTTGGTCGAAAATTCGTTCACAATTATAAGTTTAGTACCATGATGTAATGATACCCATGGATAAGTATCCATGGGTGCATAAGACCTCTATAGATCATTATCAAAGATATATTTTTCATAATGATATTTGCATTATGATAAAAGTTTTATGACTAAAGTTGTAGAGAATTTAATATGCAACAAAAATTTCGTTCACATATTTTTTGTACGGCCAATAGTTTACCAGATAATCAAGAAAAACTATCCGCATCTGCACTCTTTCCAAGATGGCGGCCGAGGGACAAGAGGTAGGTCCCCACAAATTGGAATCAAGCTTTATTCCTACGCATCTGTATAATAAAATTGAATCGTCTGATAAATGCAACCTCAAATATAACTTTTCAAAGGACTATAAATACTTTTGTCATCATCTGTTAGTACTCAAGATAGAGATAGTAACACGAATACTAAGGCCCTTCTCTCACGAAGCTATTCAAATGCTACGGGACTGAAATGCAAACCATGATCGAATACTCGTTACCGCACATGAGACTGTATTTTATCATTTGAAGAACAACATCCGTACGTCGATGTCTAGTGACTCTAGCGATGAAGACAATTTTCTTCTGTATTTATATTACAAGAATAATAAACGAAAATATAAAAGAAGATTCTGGGTGCATCCGTACATCGGTATGTATGATGTACGGATTCACCCAGAATCTTCTTTTCCAGCACCGTGTGTTGTGTGTTTTTTGGTGATAGGGCCACGCTGTTTACAGCACGAATGGGCCGGCTCGACCGGGGCAGTACCCACCCTCCCACAGAAGATCGACGTAAAGTAACAGTATGTTCTATGCTTTTGCGTTTCGTTCGGTGAGTGGGAGAGCCGGAGGCCCAACCATACCCTCCCCATCCTCTCTTCATTGCCCATATGGGGAAGGAGGAGAGGATGAGGAGGATTAGCTGAGGGGGCAGTTACCGCATCATACGTGGGACCAGTAGAGTATCAGTGGAGTCATTGTGTGGGTAGTGTGGGTCGACTCGCCGGCCAGGGAGACCCGTAGAAACGGTGGTGCCGCTGGCCACCCGCGGTATAGTATAGGGGCCCAACTGGGACTAACCATCTCAGGAGGCTGCCCCACCAGGCCGCGCATAATCTCGGGGTGGCTCGTCGTGCCGGTTGGTGACCGGACGGTGGGACCCGGCGACCACTTCCGAGAGGGTACGGGGGCCCTTCCGTCCGGCGGGTCGGCCACCGCTATACCTCACAGTATAATGGCAATACAATACTCTGCGCTTTGTCACGCGCTGCTGCGTTGACTGCCTCCTCTTTTCACGCCCCCTTTTCTTCTTCTATGGCAGCTTCAAGAAATGGTTCCGGTCAAACAGCGGCGTCTTCGTTACCAACCAACTCACTTTTTGAGGTGGAGTCGGCTAACATCCGCGAACTCCATTCGAACCTCAACGCCGTCCACCATCATCTCGAGACGGCCCGACCGGCCATGCTTTTCTTGACTGAGACTCAAATACGCCGTCCTGACGACACGACTTATTTACATATATATGTACGCCATAATGCCATGCTGGCTGCAGTGGCTGCTGGATGATGTCAATCACTATGGGACTTCACTGACTGTTTAACATCAGGCAGCATGGAGTCAATTTGTTCTGCAGAAAAAAGAAAAAAAAAAACATTGTGAACGAATTTTTGACCAAACACTCAACAAATACCATCGAGCAACCACCATATTCACCAGATATGGCTCCAGCTGACTTCTTTATTTTTCCTAAACGCAAATTACTACTTCGTGGCACCCGTTTTCAATCAGTAGAAGAAATAAAAGAGAATGTGGCGAGAACTGAACTCAATTCTGGAAACAGCGATTAAAAAATGTTTTGATGATTGGATTATGCGTTGGCGTAAGTGTATTGTCTCTGAAGGAGCATACTTTGAAGGTGATAAAATAAATTTAAATACTTTAATTTCTTGACAGAGTAGTATATTTATGTTTATTTATTAGGGAAAAAACGGATACAATATATGTTATAAAGTTTACATTATATTAGGTCATACATACAAGAAAGTGTAAAATTTAATGCGTATAAGCATAGAGGTAACGTAAGATGCGTAAAAGTGAAAATTGTGTATGTTCCGGTTAAAATATCTGCCACTATTGTCAGGTGAGGTCCATTCATCATAAGGGTCATTCTTCGCGCAAGATTCTTCGCATCAAATTCGTGGCATTTTTTTAATTTCATATTTTTACAAAATTGGTTTCTGTTTATCAAACTTCAAAACAATACAAACCAAATGATGTAATTACACCAAAATCGATCGACAAATAAAGAAAATATTCACTTTTAAAAATGTTGGTGCCACGAATCTGACGTAGCAAACCACGAATCTGACATGATAAAATTTGATGTTAAAATCAACAGCTTAAGCTCGTTTAACAGACTCATAAGCTGTAAGATCAAGCAAGCAACTTAATTAGATTTTTAGTATGTGATATGCATATGAAATACACACTTTAGAATAGTTTACACGTTACTGCTTGCATAGCTATTGGTCTAATCATATCTAAGCGAACATAAAGGATGAAGGTCTATATTATAGTCATCATCCAATGAGATATTAATGTTTTCAGATTTGCAATGTCAATAGGCACACTGATATAACATTTAAGATAGTAAGGTTGTTTGAACATTAATGAAATATCTCAAATACCTACAATCAAAAAGTAATATTTATTTCAATTATTAACATGACTTCACTTTAATTCAATAACTAACACAAATATACTGTTCAATAATTACAATCATACTGACTTATGATGTTCCCAAGTTACAATACAAATGTAACATGTACAGTATAATTACAATCTTGCATAAGCTCACACATCACAGTATAATTGTCTGATAAAAGTAACTAGCTATTTTATAAATCAGTCTTTATGATTATCGTAACATTAAAAGTAAAAGTCTTATTAATTACAATCATACTGGCATAAAGAAGGATTGAAAAAAGAAATTACAACAAGAATATAACGTTGACTCTTCTTTTGATTAATATCTAGCACAGCTTACTAAATCACAGTATTTTTTGCATTTCACTAACAAAAACATTTTATTAAGTCTTTGATTAATGATTATTTAAACATTAATCAAAGATCATATTATCCAATAATTATTTAAATATAATTAGATTAAGTCTTAAAATAATTAAAAAGAACTAATTAATATATAGTTACAAGTGAAAAATCAAAAAATTAAAAATATAAATTTAGAAGGCGTCATTAAACTCATCGCAGTCAATTGGAAGCCTGCCCAGAAGACTGGCAGCATTGCCTCGTTGTATGGCTATACTTATTTTTTGAGCCAAATACGTGCCAGCCCTCTGGTCGCGCGAGGCGTCTATGAGTCTCTTTGCGAGATCTCTAAAAAGTGATCGCGCACTTGGACCCCATGGCCCCAATGTTTCGACCCCAAAAGGCTCAAATACATAATCTCCTATTAGATTTCCATATTTGCGCCGTTTGAGGGTCTCCGCTGTAGCAGCAGCAGCACCCGCACAACCTGCTGTGCTGGGAAGATGAGATGGCGCAAGGGTATCGATACATGTTTCGTCCCATATCAAAGGCCTAACCAGCTTCCACGGCAGTAACGACATCCCGTCTGGTCTTTTGCCATCGTCGCGTGCCAAGCCTTGAGGTTCAAGTTGGGCTGGAACGCCAGCTGTGGCAAGAGCACGGCGCAGTATGTCATTGAGGTTGGAGTGTCGTGAAAAACGACCCGCGCTCCTGCTGCATGACAGGCCATGGTGACCAAGGCTATCGACAGCCTCTCCACAGTGACAACGATGCGGAGAGACACATGACGCACCTAAACGGAGGCAAGTAGCGAAGCGAAAGGTCGTATCGTCTAACACGGTACCTATATTGGAGGTACCTACAGTGCCTGGAGCCAGAGGCCCGATTCTCATTCTCCCACAGCCAGCAGGCGAGCACGCTCTGCAGTTTTGGACGATGTATTGAGAAGGTTTTCTCGTACCATGCTGCAAAGCGGCCCATCCCATTGCCTCTGGGAGGATAAGTTTCGGGGTAACTCAGTTCCTGGACAAGCATTTCTCCAAGCGTTTAAGGCATCGGTCTTAAATGGCACCTCAGAATCAACCAGGGTGGGAGCTAACATTTTCCTAGTCAATTCTGCAGTGCTGTGGACCGATGACAAGAACGCTGGCAGGCTTACGTCGGTAATTTTGCGAACGCCGAGGCCGCCCAAGCGCACAGGTAAGGACGCCTGTAGCCACACCGGGTCGTTCCGGGTCACATTCAAAATTTTACTCAGGGTATTCTGTATAATTTTGTCAATTTGAATGAGTGGAGTTGGATTTTTCCAAAAAAGTGAACACCGTAATGCGTGCGTAAATTTACGGACAGAAAGACAATATCGAATAATAGTGAAAGCCGAATGTAGGTGTATTAATTTTAAGTAGCCTGTCAGAAATTTCACTAACATTTTGAATTTTTTGCTGTATAAAGGAATCAAAACCGTCGTCTAAAATTGGGGACCCCAGGAGGCGAAGAGGACTTTTTTCAACTTGAGTGATATTGGCAGCCAAATATTGAAATTTTGAAAGAATAGAGGATTTATCTAAATTGTCATTAATAAAAATTTCGCATTTGTTTGTATTCAGTTCTAAGCCTATGGATAAAAAAATTGGTTTCAGAAGTGCTAGATCTTGGTACACAGACTCTACGTCACCGCCTAGGGTTTCATCATCTAGGTACCAGATGTTTAATTTTGAATTTAGTTGGATTATAACTGGATGGATGGCCAAAGAAAGATCTAGTTTCTCCTCTTGGCTACGTCGCGGTATGTTTGACTAGATGTAGATTGATCTGTAATAAAGATAGTTTTATTGATAAGTATAATACATGTTACACAATGCATAATGAGTTATAGATATAAAAACAGCTTGCGTCGTCTATATGTTCCATCTAAACAAAGTATTAACTAAAAGGTCACCAAGACAACAAGAAATCAAATAATACAATCCACCTCCTCCAATATCGTTTTCATTTACGGCGGTAAGTTAAAAAAAAATATCGCAAAAATGCTTATTAAATGGCTTTAAGTAGTTTTAAACCGTAAAATAACGTTTAAAATGAAATTACACGGTATTAAAAAGCTGCTAATCAGATTCGTGGTTCAATGAGTCAGATTCATGGTACTGGGAACACGAATCTGATGCCACAAATCTGATGAAATTTTTGTAATTCCTAAATAACTATTTACAGTAAAACATTATCGTAATTCAAGAACTCTTATGGCAATCTTACCTATTCAGACTATTATTACAATAAATAAGAACTGTTGAGAATCCTATGAATCATTAAAACTTAGTAGCCACGAATCTTACCTACGTAGGTAAAAAAAATATTGACGAAATAATTACGTACCCCTGCTGTCGCGTATGTGCCATCGAGAATCATGTGTGGTTCCCTCGGCCGTCGCTTGCTGACTGGTGATGCGCGTGAATACAAATAAGATGCCGAAAGTCATTCAATAGTCGAATTATTGAGGGTTGAATCACGCGTTCACACGAGTGCCAAAATCGTGTGACTGATACATTTTATATGAAATTTCTTAAATATTATAACAGTTATGTAAGTCCATATTTATTTCGAAAACTACTACCCGGGACAAATATTTTAAGGTATAATACATAGTAATTCGTAAAGGGAATAGAAAATTATACACGATTGTTTGAATTACACAATGAGTGTGACATGCGGAGAACAGCAATATTGTCCCCGTTTTCAGTCTTTGGATTTAGATATCGGCTATTTATTGTTGGTCGATATCAGTAAAACTGTTTTTTTGGTTGCCGTATTACATAAAGAAACATATAAAAAATAGTTTAAAGCCATAACTTCAATAACTATTGACATACTGCCGTGTGACCACCAAAATCGAGGCCTTGAAGAATGACCCATAACATAAATACTACTTGTATATAAATTATATAAAGTCTGGCAATAACAGTTTTCTACACGAGTATACATGCGCGTTAATTCGCAAAGGCTAACTTCAGACCCGCCATGATATGTCGGTTGTACTTCTTCATATTTCCGGTATTGATATTCTGTCAAATTTCATATGTGATGACTTTTTGTTGCTATTACTAGTAATAAACATACGAGCCCATAGCCTGGTAAGCAGTGTTATGGTGAGTGGTACCACCGGTTTGCACAGGCTTTGTGAACCAGTATTGTAAATATATTATTACATTAAATAAAAAAAAAACAGTTGCAACCTGGGGTCCGCTCACTAGTCTAACCGGATTTGGCTGAATATTAGCTTTTCCATAGAGCGACTGCCTGTCTGACCTCGGCAACCCGAAGGGATAGCAATAAGTATGCCATGGTTTACACTAGTGTCAGTTTATTTAGAGGTACTGATTTTAAGGTTTAAGGTTATAAGGCATAACGTTTGTCAAAGATCTTCATGACAGCCGGGACCGACGGCTTAACGTGCTCTCCGAGGCACCATAGAAGCGATCATTAACAATTCAATATGCACATAACTCCTTGCAGCCAGTGGTGCGTTCCGTGGATTCGGATCCGATACCTTCTGCATAGCAGTCTACTAAGCTGCATAGCTAAGTAGAACCTTTATAATTTACTAGATGATGCCCGCGGTTACACCCGCGTTATTTAAGGCTACTGTGCCGCTCCCGTTGCTGTTGTATAGCCTACAGCGTTCCTAGATAAATGGGCTATCTAGCACCAAAAGACTTTTTTAAATTTAACCAGCAGTTTCTAACATTAGCGCGTTCAACCAAACAAACTCTTCAGCTTTACATATTAGTCAAAGTCAAAATCCTTTATTCATTTGGGTCACAATGTGACGCTTATGAACGTCAAAATAATAAATTTATAAAATAATTACTTAAAGGCTCTATTTATTTACATTTATTTTAGTATTAGAGTATAAGATTAGATTACATTAGATGTACTCGTTGATAAAAGGTGGCAAATCAAAAGCTGGAGTACTAGCCAAAGGTAAGTGGCGTAGGAAGAGGGTGGCGGCGGGGGCGGTCCGTCCCGGGTGCCACCCATCCAAAAAAAGGGGTGACACCCAAAACTCAACTTTAAGAAAAATGTACAAAAATATAAAACACATAGGCACTAGCTCAGCACTACGAGATTTAGCCCGGCATTCGGAATTGTTAGGTATCGACTAAAAAAAAAAGATCATCCGCCACGGGTAGTAAAATTGACAGGACCATGAAAAAGAAAATGTCTTGTCATCTCACACAACAGCTGCCGAAGATCAGGGCCTGAAGTCACAATGCCACAACATTCAATTACCGATATCGCTATTCGCTAAGTGCAAAAATGTATGAAACTGTAGCGACCAGCTACATAACACGACAACATTGAATAAGCATAAACACAAGGAATAAGCATAAACTAGTGGGAACTAACTACCGTTTACATAAAGTTCAGAACTCATTTGCGGGGATTGGTATACGATTTTTCAACAAATTGCCTCTTGATATAATGAATTTACCCATGCACAAATACAAACGGACAATTAGGAACTTTCTTTTACAAAGGGGTTATTACACTATTAAGGAATTTTTAAATGATAAGTCACCATGGGGACAGGCTTAGGCTATATCAGAATTATATAGATATATAGATACCTTGCTTTTCAGTCCTTTTTAGGGTTCCGTACCTCAAGGTAAAAAAAGGAACCCTTATAAGATCACTTTCTTGTCCGTCTGTCTGTCTGTCTGTCTGTCCGTGTGTCACCACCGATTTTCTCAGGAACGGGTGGACCTAGCAAATTGAAATTTATACCAGATACTGAGGTCTATGGTTGCTATTTTTTAATTTTCGGAATTTTTCCTTTACTTGTGCTGTAAGACCTTGGTTTTGACCAAAATTGACAGTTCTAGGTCAACCGTAAGTACCCTACAGGTTTTGGGTCGAAAACCTATATGGTAGTTCCCGTTGAAGTAGAATCACGAAATTTGGCCAAAAGCAGGGTCCTACAGCACAAATAAAGGAAAAATTACAAAAAATAAAAAAGTGGAAAATTTAAGGGTGTCCCCATACATACATAGACAGTTCATACCATTTAAGATAGTCCTCTAAGTTGTATGGGCGCTCATACAGATTTAGAGGACTAGCGTAATTCAACCTCAAATAAGGTAAAATGCGTACGGAACCCTCGGTGCGCGGGGTCAGACTCGCACTTGCCCGAATTTTTTATATTATATCTCTAGTTCTTTTAAATAACTATTCATGTATTATTAGGTCATTCAACTTACTACATTTACATTGTTGTTCCACTAATTTTAATTGAAAAAATTTGCTGCTGTGTTAGATGAAGGTAACTCGTGATCATGGGCTGTACACTAACGATTTTGTAAATTTTGGGTATTTATATACCTACCGTCACTTTCTGTAGCATACATTTCCATCATAGTTCTGAACATGATCGAGAGTTGCCTACATTATAAGACGTAAGTGGATGCTCCTGTTACACAAAATTCACACTGGAAGGCTACTACAGCACTTAAATTAGTAACTGCATTCATTATTTAAGTATTATGTATGTTCCTAATTACTATTTACAAGTAATTCATTACAATGTGAAACAGTTGCAGCTCCTTACAAAAACAAAATATGTAACATAACACTGGCGATTAAAAAGAGTGGCCACGAGTTTTATTGCCCGTTCTTTCTCGTGGTTCTACCTATTGCTTTGCGAATGGGCAATAAATGTAAATGTAGAAGCATTAAGTTATATACTTTAAAATTTGACGTTCATAAGCGTCACCTTGTGACCTAGATGATTAAATGATTTTTTACTTTGACTTTGACATTGACAAGCGCCATCTACCCAATGACGACGAAACTACTACAGCACTACTCCACCTAACGACGCGGGAAATATTCAAACGATCCTATAATATATATCACGTGGTCAAGGAAGATGGCATTGCTTAAGTTTCCAATGTGTAGCGAAAGTAGAAGTCAGAAGCGTATGCCATTTTTGACTAGCTTCTCTGGCAACGAACTCAGATTACAATAGAAGCACATTTCCTATCGGCGCTCTGAAGACAAACTTTCTACGACACAAATTGCCGCTCGGTGGCGTGGTAGTCGTTCCTCCAGTGTATATTAAATACGAGAGCAAGAGAGACGGACGTTCCCCCAGTGTATCTTAGGGTCGGCGCAAACGGGCCACCGACCACAGCCACCGGTGGCCAGCGACAGCCACTTAACACAATTTATC
Source organism: Euclidia mi (assembly GCA_944739405.2). NCBI lineage: Eukaryota > Metazoa > Arthropoda > Insecta > Lepidoptera > Erebidae > Euclidia > Euclidia mi. The sequence goes on along the minus strand of OX123210.2, from coordinate 19,879,777 downwards.
ATATATTTTGTATAGACGCGCTTAACACGTGTGGCCGGTGGCGGCCACTCGCTACAGAAGCGTCCGTGACTCGCCACTTGTGGTCGCCACTGGCCACGCAAGACGCCGACACCCGACACGGTCGCATTGCTGCACCCCCCGCGCACTTAACCGTTAGATCTTCTAGGTATCGCACGCGCCACCATGATGCATGACGCCTCAATGGATATTGACATATTCATAGCGGGTTATAAAATGTGGCGGCTGCCGAACACCGGTGGCTGCTGCTCGCTTCTGAAGTGGCGGAAGCGCGTGACAGACACCGGTGGCTGTGGTCGGTGGCCCGTTTGCGCCGACCCTTAACTAGAGCAAGATAAACGGAGAACGATGCCAGCGCCACCAGCTACGGACTAAACTGGGGGCAGACCCCATTTGGAATCGGCACAAAAAATTCAAGGTCTGCGGTTCTATTGTAATCTGAGTTCCTTCGTTGCCTCTGGGCAGATGATTATGTCAGTACCGGCTCAAGTTGCAAAACAATCCACTGATCCACAAAACCAATGATGGTGTAGAGACTAGCTACAAAGAGTATACAAATACTACGTAAGAAGAGACGGATGTGCATAGATCATGCGAGACCTTCAGCTTTGTATGAAACGTGCATGGAGAACTCGTACCAACATAAAGATACTAATTGACGTCGTTTTTATGTTGTCAGCATTGTCATATTCGTCAATATAGGGATGTACCGTCGAGTGATTAACTAAATATCGATATCGATAATATTCGGTAAAAGAAATAATTATAAATTATAATAATGTTTCGACTAGAATTATATTTTTCCAGCACAAATAAATATGTATTTAATATTTATGTGTTTATTTAAACAAATAAGCTTATTCTATAAATCTATCCTAGATTAGCAAAGAAAAATACGCGGTACTAAAAGATGTATGTACATGTAATGTAAAGTCTCGTCTCAACATTTCTTCTTCACAGCTGTTTTTCTGACTTGAGTTCTCTTTTTCCTGAAGTCTTTCGGCCTAAAATGCTTGCCATACACATAGTTCAACTGATGTAATTTTTCAATGGCCACATAAATCAAGTCTTGTTTCCAGTTGCTGCTAGCCATTTTTTTTTTCTAAAACGAAAAAATGATTGAATTTTTTAGTCCTTGTATAAATTTCGAATTCAAAATACGTAATCACCACTTATATATTTCAGTAATTTCGAAATAGGTATACTTAACGGATTTTCGATAACTGAGGGGCAGCACTATTGTTTACCTAAAAAGTACTAGGTTCGTAACTTCGTACAGATGAAACTTTATAGAATATTGCCTTATTTTTTATGGTTCATTGAAATATATCACATTATAATTATTTCGACATTTCCCTAGATAAAGATAGGCAAATTTCTCCATAAATACCCTTTTTTCACAGCCTGACCGGCACATTGTTGTATGGCATATTTCGCACCTAATTTGGCTTGTTTTCATTACGCTCCTTTCAATGCTAATCAAATAAATATAGTACCTAACGCTAACACAAGGAGTGTAAAATAACATTTATTTGGTATACCAAAAGCACTTTTGTCTTATCACAGTATATTTTTACCGTTTTATAAACAAACTACATAAAGCGGCAAAGTTCAATCTGAGTAATAATGTGACAGTTGTGACATTTGACACTATTGACAGCCATGGCGGTGATGTACTTACGTATAACCCGTCTAATTTTGAAAGAATTCTGTTCTAAGGGTACATAGTGAATGAAGCTATCTTCACGTTTTATACATAGTAGTTTTTTGGGCGGTAGGTGTAAATAAGTTACAACATCAAAAATGACACACACGTGACCTTGACCTCAAGGTCAATGACCTTGAGAAGGTGTCCCGAGGCACAGTCAAATAATCCATACAGTCGTTCGACGAACGCGTCTAGACGGGTCAATCGTGCGGGGGCCAAGATGTGAGACGCGGGAAGAGCGGTACCTAGTTACGTATATCGCCTTAGTTCCTAACTAGGTACATTTTTTTGGGGGCTGGCACGTGCTTGTTTTTTGTTCGTTAATTATTTATTTGCTTATGAATATTAATTAAGATGGTGACGACTTGTGCTGTGAGACATTGAAATTCTTTATGCTGTTTAAAGATTTAAATAAATAAGGATTTAAAAAATCTGCGATTTCATCAATTTACTTATACCAAAAAAGAAAGAACAATGGCAGAATTTGGTCTGGGTTTGTTGTGGCGACCTTAAACTTCATATGAACAAAACGAATTGTTTCTTTTTCTACGATTTTTAATATTTTCACTTTGCCTCGTTAAAGCTGGAGTATTTTATGATGATAAAAAGCATTCCAATTGATTACGAATACTTTATTATTTGATTGTTGCCATAGACAATGGTGTGACAGGAATAGACGTGAGTGCTATATTCGTATCGATTATTAAATAAGTAATTGATACGATCGACCTTTATAGAGTTGGTTTGGTTTAAAATGCAGTTATTTAATATTTAATCAACATTATATCAATAAGCTAGCAAAACAACGTTTAAATCAAATAAAAACGTCACAGCATCGTTTTAAAGTTGTATCGATTTCACATAAAATCGATTTAAAATGTGCAGCTCTGCTTTTGTCTTTGGCTGTGACAGTTAGATGCTACAAAATACTTCCGCGTTTTGATGTCAATCTGACATATGTCATTTGATAATTCAACGTACCTACCTTCATTGTTTATCTTTCATACTATACTAACTTTCCTTTTACCTACATAGTTCATTCTTAACTAAAAATTCAAACACCGATATCTTCTTTTTCCACCTTTCCTGAGTGAAAATAGAATCATTTATAGACTCTGTTACTTACGCCAAATTTTTTGATATATTTTTTATTACTGTTCGCTTCAATTTAATTTCAGACATTTTGATGTATGGAGATCTGCCATTGTCATTTCTTTAATTATAATTATTTATATTATTTTGAAATGTATGTACCTATAACCACTTAAAATAATGTGCACATTCCTACTAACCTAATAACTTTTTACAATATCTCATGTCTGGCCAAATCACAGAATAAAGTAGCAATTATTGTACGTAAACAACATGGCAGACGTAAGAAAATATGCGTTGGAAGGTAATATTCGATTCTGGTGTGATTTTAATTTCATGCAATAAGTACCTAGTACCTTCGCATTAGGTAAGTACCTATCACATATTATTATGTATCTTGGTAACGGCGCATCCTAGCTCAAAAATAACCACATTTTTGGCCCCCCTTTTATAAACCCCACACATATTCTCCGTAATCTCATAGCCCGGTCACCCATCTATAAAATGACCGTGATGTCTATTGCTTTACCTTAACGTAGTTTGCACGAAAAAAAATCTGCAAAATACTTCATATTGATAACATAGGCTCTGCAAGCTGATCCCAAGGTTACCCATCCATTAAACCACCGCTATGTCAATCGCTTTATTTTAACTTGGTTTGTACGAAAAATGCTTTATATTCTTAACCGCCTCCCACGACACCTGCGGGATGAAATAGGTGCTGACTGACACTTTGTATGCAAATCTGTCACCGCACGAAAAATGCAACGTGTTTTATAATAATTATTTATCGTTAATTATTGTAATATAATAAATTAGCTGTTTCCCACGGTTTCACCCGCATCCTGAGGGAACTTCTTCGCGTACCCGGTTAATGTTTAGCCTAAGTTACTCCTTGGTACATCAGGCCAGTGAGGGTCCCGTCAAAATAGGTCGAGCCGTTCCAGAGATTAGCGAGAACAAACAGACAGATAGACAAAAATTTAAAAAAATTATATACATCCATATGCATTTAGTAAAAAGCGGTTATTTTAATATTACAAACAGACACTCAAATTTTATTAATATGTATAGATAAGTGATTTACAGTATATTATTCATGTAGCGTAGCAATTGTAATATTTTTCTAAAATAAATAGACGGTGTTTGAATAAGTAGTTATTGTTAACATGTGGCAGCCCTAGCCTACTTACCCTTGTCTAGACGTTGTCGGCTTTTTCTACGAGATCAAAGGCGTCAAACTACTGTATGTCTTTATACTGTGCCCGAGGTTTCCACCCACCCCGCCACGCCTACGTCCTATTGGGAGGCGAGGGCGAAATATGTTATATAAAGGTCAAAGTCAAGGTGACCTTGACATCACTGACCTTGGATATGTTCCGAAGTGTATCTGCGTCCCGACGTGATAGGTCAAGGTCAAGGGGTCAAGGTCGTGACCTTAGGGGGTACCGCGTGGTTATCCCCCACCCTAAATACTCCCACATACCACCGGTCCGTCATTTTTAAAACGATAGCGTGTAACTTTGTGTGCAAACTTCTGGTTAGAAATAAAATAAATACGCGTTTTAGCGATTTCTAAAATCTACCGTTTAAAAGGGTGAAATAGGGGTTGAAAGTTTTTATGCGAAGTGAAATTTCATAAACTAGCTTCTGATTAGAAAAAAGTGATCATGTATTTACGCGTTTTTGGAAATAGGGGTTGTATTTTTATAAAGGAAAGTCCGTCATTACACGCGAGCGAAGCCGCGAACTGCTAGCTTATACATATAAAGATAAAGATAAATTTATTTGCTTTAAACATGTGTAGTATATACAGGATATATCCTATACATAAGTTGTTTTATTATTAGCGCATGTATCAACATGTTTTGCCAGGACGGCGTACAAATATATTTAATGAAGTTATTATGTTAAATATAAGAACTATATGCAAGCAATTGTAAGGATTCATTCAAATATTAATAGAAAAAGAAATAGTTAACAGTCATAAATTCATTACATTAAAAGTCAACAATTAAAATTCTTACTAAATTAAATGCTAAATTATGTCAGTTAATGAAATGTCAAAAAAATAATGTCCGGATATATAAAATGTCAATAATAATTAAAATAATAATAATACAATCAAAAGTCACCAGTGTAATAATAATTCAATTAAAAAGTGTCATCTAAAAAGTCATTAATACTATAGTAACACTTTTTTGCCAACATTTCCTTGACTTTTTTCCTAAATATTTTTAAATTTAAAGATTTGTATTCATTTGGGAGCTTATTAAAAATTTTCGTTGCCATACAAAATATACTGTTACGCAAATGAGTAGTTTTGGCGCAATGTATTCGCAACCGATCATTGTCTCGTCTGTTGCGTTGGACAGTGTCTGAAAGTTTTGGGAATAGCGACGGATTCGTTTTTACAAAAATACATGTTTCTAGGATTTATAACGATGGCAGTGTTATGATGTTATAATTTTTGAAGTATGGTTGACAACTGTCAGTGAATTGCAAGTCAAACATAGCGCGGATACATCGCTTTTGGAGTTTAAATATTATATTTTTGTCATTAGAGTTGCCCCAGAAAATTACTCCATATCTTAAAATGGAACCTACTAGGCCATGATATGCCGTAAGAAGTGTATCTATATTAACCGTCGGAGCTAGTTTCAATAACTTTGAATATAAATCCCAGAATAACTAATAGGAGTACGGTTTAATTCAAAGAGCAGACGATGAGTACGTTCTTCAGTGTTTACACGATTTAATATTTTTCACTGGAAGCCCGCATTTGTGATGATAACCTCTTTTCACGCAGTTCACTACTTTCTCTTGAAATGGCCTTGGCCCGAGATTCTCTACTTTGAGATAGACGTTTCTCCATTACTTCGCTAGTTGTGGAGTACTGCTCACATCTCTGGGTCGGAGCGCCAAAATATCAGGTTGATCCACTTGACTCCCTACAGAGACGAGCTGTTCGAATCGTCGATGATCCCGATCTCACGGCTAGACTAGAGTCGATGGAGCAGCGGAGAGACTTTAGTTCTCTCTGCGTATTTTACCGACTCTTTCACGAGGAGTGCTCCGAAGAATTGTTTAATTTGGTACCAGGGTCACCCTTCTACCAACGTACCACTCGCCGACGCAGTAGAGTTCACCCGTACTACCTGGAAGCGTTCTCATCTAGTACGGCGCGCTTCCAGCGGTCTTTTTTACCACGTACGTGTAGGCTCTGGAATGAACTACCTGCTGCGGTGTTTCCCGAGCGCCATGACTTGTCCTTCTTCAAACGAGGTTTAAAGAGAGCATTACTTTCACGGTAGGCAGCGGCTTTGCTGTCTATACCCTGATATTAGCGAAGTCCATGAGCAGTGGTTACCGTTTACCATCAGATGGGCCGTTTGCTCGTCTGCCACTAGCAGCAATAAAAAAATTGTTTTATTTAAACGTCGCTGTCTCATATGGGCAGCGCGTTTAGTGGGATATCCATCTTTGATCGAGAGGAGAAGTGCCTGCGTCACGTTTAGGTTGACTCAGATACTCACCGGACACGGATGTTTTGGCGAGTATTTGAACCGAATCGGCCGCGAGGCGACGCCGGCATGCCACCACTGTGGCAGTGACCTGGACTCTGCCCAGCATACGCTCTCTGAGTGTCCTGCATGGGAATCCGAGCGGCGAGACTTGGTCTCTGTTATCGGAGGCGATCTTTCTCCGCAGGCCGTCGTCCAGGCCATGATGGCGGAAGACATCCGGTGGGATGCTTTGGTCTCCATCGGCGAAGCGGTCATGCTCCAGAAGGAGGCCGCCAAGCGGGATCGCGAGAGACCAATTCCGCTCGCAGACGCAGGCGACGTCGTGGTGGTGGCAATGGCCGCTAGCCCAAGATCTTCCTTAGGCCCGTGGGCAATCAGAGATGGCAATCTGGCTGCCCGACCACGAACGACCCCGAGAAGACAGCGGTCTCGGATAGCCGAGGAACCACTGTACTCGCACAGTACGAGGCGCTACCTCGTACTGTGCGAGTGGGGAGGACACTTCCAGAGACTGAGCCCTACTTACGGGACAAACGTAACGGGACCCAGGAGCAGCACTCCCGCGTTCCCTGTATCCCATTCTTTGCCCGCTACGCGGAGAGGCACTCGGCAAAAGAGTTTCCCCAGTAAAAAGAAAAGTCTACCCATCTTTAATTTCGATAAATCAGATAACTGCAGAAAGGAAAATTCACTAAAAAACGGAAAACAATTTTTTTTTACAAAAGATAACCGCCTCCAAAAATCTGAAAAATGTGTGAAAATAGCACTAAAAAGTAAAAAATAAATTCCGTTATTTTTACTTCAATTTACAATTTACATAAACATCACCTATTCAACTGAATATTATATACTTGTACGAATTAGACGTATCTACCACTTAATTCACATACCTGACACAATACATATTTTTATATAACTAACGAACTAAATTAAATACCTATCACCAGAAATCACATAAGTATATTATATTTTTGGACTAAGTACTTAGAAAAAATATTTTATTAGGACTATAATATACAATTATACTTTTTTTTGGAGTCGGTGCCAGCCAAACATTTTAGTAAATAATTTCTTGATAATGTACAAAATATAAGAAAAGCTGTATTGATACGATAATTTAGCAAAACTTCATCAAATTTGTATGTAATTTCCAAATGACGAGAAATCAAATCAACTAAATTCTAAATCTGGCCCTGAACGACCGAGTGTGGCTACAGGCGTCCTTGCCTGTACGCCTGGGCGGCCTTGGCGTTCGCAAAATTACTGACGTAAGCTTACCAGCATTCCTGTCTTCGGTCCACAGCACTGAAGAATTGACCAGGAAAATTTTAGCACCCACACTGGTCAATTCTGAGGTGCCGTGTAAGATCGATGCCATGAATGCTTGGAGAATGGCTTGTCCAAGCACCGAGTTACCCCGATTCCCATCTTCTCAGAGGCAGTGGGACGGGCCGCTTTGCAGCGTGGTACGAGAAAATCTCTTAAGCACGTCGTCCAATGCTGCAGAGCGTGCTCGTTTGCTGGCTGTGGGAGAGTGGGAGTCAGGGCTTTGGCTTCAGGCACTGCCATCGTCCAACATAGGTACCATGTTGGACGATACGACCTTCCGCATTGCTTCTTGCCTTCGCTTAGGTGCGCCATGTGTTTCTCCACATCGCTGTCACTGTGGAGAGGCTGTCGACAGCCTTGGTCACCATGGTCTGCCATGTAGCAGGAGCGCAGGTCGTATTTCACGACACGCCAACCTCAATGACATACTTCGTCGGGCTCTTGTCACCGCAGGCGTTCCAGCTCAACTTGAACCTCAGGGCTTGGCACGCGACGATGGTAAGAGACCAGACGGTATGTCTTTACTCCCATGGAAGCTGGGTAGGCCTTTGGTGTGGGACGCAACATGTGTCGACACCCTTGCGCCATCTCATCTTCCTAGCACAGCGGGTTGTGCGGGCGCTGCTGCTGCTTCAGCGGAGACTCTCAAAAGGCGCAAATACATAAATCTAGTAGGGGATTATGTATTTGAGCCGTTTGGAGTTGAAACGTTGGGACCATGGGGTCCAAGTGCGAGATCTCTTTTTAGAGATCTTTCAAAGAGACTTGTTGACACCTCGCGTGACCAGAAGGCTGGCCTGTATTTGGCACAAAAGATCAGCATTGCCATACAACGTGGCAATGCTGCCAGCATTCTGGGCACGCTTCCAATTGATGGCGATGTGGAGGATTTCCATGACGCCCTTTAAATTCTACTTTTAGCTTTTTTTTAATGTATTTCCTTTAATTTGTTAGTTATTTAAGTATAGAAATTATTGTTTTAATTTATGTGTAAATAGCCACTTAGTTATAGTTAGTTTTAACAACATTTATTTTTATTATCCGTTAAATTCATATAATAATACCCAAATAAATTATATTTTTGCCAGAAAAAAAAAACATCAACAAATATAAATCAAATTTTAGGAAGTTTTCAATAACACAAAATATATGTACCTAAAGTTACATTAAGAGCGTATACGCCTCGAGCGGCGGCTCGAGTTTAGGTTTTTATAGTACCGCGGTCGCCCGCGCACCGCGCATGCGAGACCCGGCGCACTATGACGGTATCGCGTGGAATAATAATCTTGATCTTTCTTGCCATACATGAACAGTATTCGTTTATGTAATACGTCGATTATGATATGAAAGTATTCAAATTAATTATTTTCAATGCACATGCATTTAAAGGTATCAAATAAAGATAGATATTACATATTTGTTTAGTAGGATGATGTTTCTCAGGATAACAACGACTATTTATAATAATTTGGCGCAGTTTTATTATATGATAGAAATAATTTATAATTGTCATCTACATAATTGTTACATTTCAAATATACATCTATTTTGTTATTAATGCTTGAAAACCGACGAATGACACTAAATACAGAACCAAAAGAGTTGGGTAAAAGAAAATACTTAGTTAATTAAAAGAAAGAAAAAATATACAATATGTTGATTTGTATTTACAAAATATTGTAATTATACAATACATATTCACCTAAAATTATTTCACACAGTGTGCGATGATATAAATCCAAATTTTATTTTGAACGAAATGAGATTAGATTTTAAATTGACTCAGAATTGGTATTCTTCTAATTTAAATGTCATTATCATCTAGAGTCCGTGTCACGAGAACATAGACATTTTGTAAACAAAGAATTTTTACTAAGTGACTTAGCGATAGTTCTGTCAAAAACAAATAATTTCAAATCAATGAGCGCAACGGCTATACCGTTGCGCTCATTGATTTGAAATTATTTTCGGGTCGGGTTCACGAAAGATGACCACTGCGCAGTAATCATTTTTTAGGTCTCCGTGGAGGTGTGGGGTGAGGCGCGGGTGAAATGCCAATGGTGTGGCTCCGTTCTTGACGCATTCCCTAAATGCGACAAGAATGGAGCCACGCCATTGGTGCACGAATGTACATATGCGCGACGGCCGCCATTTCTGGTCAACTTTCGTGAATCGACCTATACATAGATACGTGTCATTGGAAACTAATATGTCAATGGATCGGGTTTTTATCGATATTATGCGCTGTCAACCGGCTCTTTTAATGTTTTGAGGTACTGACGCCTAGAGTGTCAACATTTGGCGTTAGTTCATTGAAATGATACATTCTTGGGCTTAACATCTTTTTATCAGAGGACAAAATTAATTTTTTAGTTATCAGGAAGGGGTTGGTGTTAAGTTAAATACAAGTTTATAGGATTGTAACGCTCTTCTCGCTGCCGGCATCTCGAAAAAGTGCGTGCAGAATATCAGATGGCAGAAAATTATTTATACCTAAATAAGAAATTGCGTTTTCAGACTACCGTAACGTTTAATGGTTTTTGTTTAAGTTCATTCTGACGATTTCATTCACAGACAACGTAAAATCTCTATGCCTAAAAATGTTTATGCAATGTATTAGCTAGTTATCTGTTATATTATTCATTGTTGGTCAATAATTTAATATTTTAGAATAGATATGCTACTTTGAGCAATATTATTTATTGCGTAGTGATTTTAAAAAAATCGTGTCAATAATAAAGTAACGTGTATGTACCTACTCTATAATTAACATACATGGTACTTTATTTTTCATTAATTTACAGATTATTACGTGTAAAACAACAAAAAAATCGGCCAATTTATGAACATTCGACCACTAAAACACAAAATCAAATATTTTTATTTCAGTAAAATTTAACAATATAAATTTAAAAACATAGTGGCATAATTAGACATTGAAAAAAAAAGACTGTTCAAAAGCATAAAATCTAAAACGCAACTGTTCGAAAAAAGGTTGTGAAGCTCTGAATGTTTGTTTACAAAAAGTCTATCTTCTCGTGGCACCAACTATAATTTGGCTTCTATTGTTCTCACTGACGTTGACACATTGTTTAATTAACAACAGGCAGCGATAGCCTACTAGAGATACCAACGGACTGCTATGCAGAAGGTATCGGGTTCTAATCCACGGTATGCTAGAACGATGATGATGACATTGTTCAATTAACGATCTAGTCACGATAACATTCCAATATCAGTTTATTTAGGAGAATACCATTTGTGACATGAGTATGACACTGACATTAGATCGAAACTGCATTTTGAACAAATATAGTTAGAAGAATTGAGTCAAAATAAACTGTTAACTGGTGCAGAATAAGACTGCACACTAGGTAGGTGGGCTTGTGTGTGTTAGGTACCTGCAATGCGAGCTCGTGGGGATCAGCTGAGCTGCGGCGGTTTGTAAGATAATATTCGATTCAAGTGTGCCTTTAATTGCATTGCATAGTACGTTTTAAGTAAATACCTATTACATTGGCATCATGCTAACGACGGCGCGCCCTAGCTTAAAAATAACCATAATTTTGCCCCCATTAAGAACCTCATACATGGGCTCTGTAAATTCATCGGTCGGTCACCCATCCATACTATGACCGTGATGTCAATTACTTTACCTTAACTTATGTAGTTTGTACGAAAATAAACCTGCGATAAAGGCTCTGCAAGCCAATCCCATGGTCACCCATCAAAGATCAAATGCGTCTAACTACTGTACCTGTTTATACTGTATATTGCCACTTGATTTTTGCAGCAAGGTATTATATCTAACGGTCCGTTTCTGTCAGTCTCGCCCAGCCCCTAGCTGTTACCGCGCTACTATACTAACCAGTAACCACTAGACTCCAGATGTCTCGACTAACACACTAGTTTAATACCTAATACATAAATAAAGTTAAGTACATCAACTTTTCATATTTATAAAAAAAAATACGTTGAGAAAAAAATAAGGATCAAGAAGCTTTAGCCGCGCTGTAAACGTTTTGGAATGCAATATTTACGTAAAATGGCGGACGCGGACGCGAGCGACAGGTCCGGCCTCTGAGAGCGCTCAGCGCTGAATGGCGGACATAGCATCGCGCTTCGAGTTTTATAGGTCTTTTTAAAAAAATCATATTAATTACAAACGAAAAGTTTAGATTCCAATTTTTTTATATGACTTAAAATGAATCTTAAGGTTTCTAAATATGTATATATCTTTTTAATAATCACAGTAGTTTTTTAGATATAAATGCAAATTTGCGGGCTAAAATTAAGCAAAATGCACTGTTTTGTTCTCCGATTTTCTTGAAAATTATGAATGAAAGTACAATTTCTTTTTTAGGGACTCGCTTGTATAGCTTTTGCTCGTACAGTTTACATTTACAGAATTATAGAACGATAAGTTTTCATAGCACTAGCGACCATTAATGCTGGCCTAAACTACAGAAATTACGAAAATGACTTTTTTAAATTCATCCGTTTTAAAATATTTACTAGAGTAACCCATATATTTATCTTTAGCACTCTCTTGATAAAGAACTGAACTTTCATATTTTCTATATCTTTTTCATTAATTGTTATTTATCCGTAACGTAATAGAACAATAAAAACCCGCAAAATCGCCTCCGACGGATTAAACGCTCTTAATACCACAATGTAGGATCTAACCAAACCTATTTTGCAAATAAAGAAAACAACGCAACCTGGCAATAGGCACGACAGCCCAGTTACAAATTAACCTAAATACCTATTTACAATTACCTATCTAACCAAAACAAGAACTTAAAGCGATACTTGGAACAAATCAAATTCTGAGAAGTTTTTACAAAAAGATCTCAAAATTTGAAAAACAAGAAAAATAGAATTATGTAAAGATGTAATACTAAAATGCAGCAATACCAAATCAAACCTAGTTCAATGAACACAGATTTCGTGTAAAATAACTCTATAGAACCACAATCCACAGCAATACAATAATTACCTACATACAAGCGCATAGAAAAAATGGATAATTATCGGAGACAACCGTCAACCACGTCTGCCCTCACGCGTTGACGCGTCTGCCCTGCCCGCGTTCGGGTCGGTCACTTAATAACATCTTTAATTGTTAAAATCTCAGCTGACACCGACTCCAAAAAAAGTATAATTGTATATTATAGTCCTAATAAAATATTTTTTCTAAGTACTTAGTCCAAAAATATAATATACTTATGTGATTTCTGGTGATAGGTATTTAATTTAGTTCGTTAGTTATATAAAAATATGTATTGTGTCAGGTATGTGAATTAAGTGGTAGATACGTATAATTCGTACAAGTATATAATATTCAGTTGAATAGGTGATGTTTATGTAAATTGTAAATTGAAGTAAAAATAACGGAATTTATTTTTTACTTTTTAGTGCTATTTTCACACATTTTTCAGATTTTTGGAGGCGGTTATTTTTTGTTAAAAATTTTTAATATCGCGATGTATTGGTTTCACTAAGTTATTACATTTGAAACTAATGATCTAGAAACTATATTTTTAATTTATTACTAGCCGACGTTTCGAATTCTTTACGGAATTCATGTTAACGGCAGACTGAGGTGATATTTGTCTTTTCCTTGAATGTATAAGTTATCTCAAAGTACCCGAACATTTTTCAACTACTGGTGTTACTATTTACGCAGAATGAGCTCATAGTGTCCTTAGGTCTTAACATGTTAAGAAATACTCCGAAAAACTTAATTTGGACGTGAAATATTTAATACCATCGTGTGTAAAACCTCCTCAAATGTATGGGCTACCAAAAATACACAAGGAAAATGCTCCTCTACGCCCGATAGTAATTTTTCGAGTCATAAGTTATGACTATGAGTTAAGGTCCAATTAAATTTTTCGAGTTATGGAGGGAAAATATGTACCAAAATGGCTTGCAGGGACCCACTGATTCCTTCGACTAATAGAGGGTTGAAATTTCGAGTAATGGAGGTTTTGGTGTTTGAAGGGAAGGGAACAATAGTTATTTTCACCACAGCAGCTCAAACATGCCACTTTTGCTGCGAGACAACAGTGAACAAAACGCGATTTTGATTCGAGCGTGAGTAAAAGTAGCTTTTTAATTTTTCAATCTTCAGTGTCACGAATTGACATTGTTCAGCCATAAATTTGAAACATTCGAATTTTACTGTGCTCTGTCTCTTTCACATGCATATAAAAAGTGAGTGAAAAAACAAAGCCCTTCGAATTCGAAATTCGATTTTGGAATTCGACCTCAAAGAAAACACCTTCGGCACAGATAAGACAACAAATAAAAAAAGATATTTGTAATAAAGAAATTACTTTTTTTATATGTTATTGTTTACATGTTTAATTTATTATTGGATTTTAATAAAAATAAGTCTAATTAATAGTATAAAATTGGTATTTAACCAATACATTTTTATTTGGAATAACAACAATGATACATTTGAAAAATAAACATCAGGGACGCGGTATTAAAACGCGATTTAAAAAAGTAGCGGGAATAAAAATTTCGCTGATGCTGATACAGTATAGCGTAACGTGTTAAATTATATTAATATATAAAATAATCTAAAAAGATGAGTGAAACTAGCGATGGTGACTGTACTTTAACACCAGAAGAGTTAAATCAACAAGTGATTAATGCAGAATTCAATCTATTCCTGTTCATTTCTGTCTCCTAAGTAATATGTGTTCTCACTGCTGTGGTGAAAAATTATGTGTGCTACACGAGAGCAAAGTTTTTTGTATCCCGTGCTGTTGAGTCCCTTACTACGCTCAGGATTCTAACTTTGATTCACTCGCTACGCTCGTGAATCAATCATAGAATCCTTCACTTGCTCGGGACTCAAAATCAGCACTCGAAACAAAAAACAACTTTGCTCTCGTGTAGCACACATCACTTTTCACCTCAGCAGTGAGAACACATATTACTTAGGAGACATAGAAATGAACAGCAATAGATTGAATTCTGCATTAATCACTTGTTGTTTTAACTCTTCTGGTGTTAAAGTACAGTCATCATCGCTAGTTTCACTCATCTTTTCAGATTACTTTATATATTAATATAATTTAACACGTTACGCTATACTGTATCAGCATCAGCGAAATGTTCATTCCCGCAACTTTTTTAAATACTTTTTAATACCGTGTCCCTGGTGTTTATTTTTCAAATGTATCATTGTTGTAATTCCAAATAAAAATTTATTGGTTAAATACTAATTTTATACTATTAATTAGACTTATTTTTATTTAAACAATATCATATTTAAAAAAAGTAATTTCTTTATTACAAATATATTTTTTATTTGCGTTTCCGAAGGTGTTTTCTTTGAGGTTGAATTCCAAAATCGAATTTCGAATTCGAAGAGGTTTGTTTTTCACTCACTTTTTATAGGCATGTGAAAGAGACAGAGCACAGTAAAATTCGAATGTTTTTAAATTTATGGCTGAACAATGTCAATTCGTGGCACTGAAGATTGAAAAATTAAAAAGCTACTTTGCCTCACGCTCGAATCAAAATCGCGTTTTGTTCACTGTTGTCTCGCAGCAAAAGCGGCATGTTTGAGCTGCTGTGGTGAAAAACATTTTTTCGAAAACATAGCTTATGACTCATAAGCAATGATTTTTATTTTACAACCTATGCAACTCGATTATTTGAAACTTTTTGCCTCTATAGTTCGAAGAAAAATAAGTTACCGATTTTAAGACTTTGCTGACAATGTACATAAGTACACCATTTTATTAGAAAACTAGAGGACGCCAGCAGCTACGCCTGCATTTTTTTTAATTTACCCGTTTTGGCCGATCCCGTGGGAATTTCGGGAAATCCCTTCTTAGTGCACCCCTACGGTCCCCAAGGATCATACATGCCAAATTTCAGCTTCCTGCGCCGAATAGTTTCGGCTGTAGCGTGTCTGTCAGTCAGTCAGTAACGCAAGGATTTTATATATTAACATAATTTAGGAGTATACAATAAATAGGATTACCATGAATTTATAACACGTTAACACGTGTTTGTTTAATTTTATTATTTTTGATTTCATTTGAACTTTAGCGAAGCAAGTCATTTGCTGTCGACTGATATTGTCAGAAGTAGTTTGGTACCTACTGCAATACACATCAATTTGTACGACAGTTTACAAATAAAATTGATAAGACATGAATAAAGTTCTTTAAGGCCATATTTTTTTACTTTAAGGATGTTTTGCAATTATATAACTATGTTAATTTATAATAAATTAAAAATACGTGTGGCACTCGGAGACTGCCGCGGTGAAGCTATTGCATAGCATTTTTTATCATTTTTTATTACAAAAATTGACGTTTCGTAAGCACTTTATACAAAGTTTACACGAAATAAAGAATCATTTCATTTCATTTCATCAACTTATGCCATTATAATTATTTATTTATGCAGTATTTTTTCTTTGATATTAATTCAAGTTACACTTTGAGCGTGGTGACCGATAAGAAAACAAGTTTTTAGCTCTTTATGCTTTTCTTGCCTATAAAAAAAAAATATCTAGGTATAAATAATTAGGTATCTATAGTGTAATTACACACTAAAATAATTATTCATTCAAAAAATTTGAAAAAAAATAACCATATTAAGAGTTTGATCATCGAATTTCTCAGTAAAGTTCATAATACATATTATCAACTTGGCGCTTACGCCAAGTTGATTAATATGTGAAGGGTGTTAGGTTTTCTCGTTACGGAATTTCTGGATTCGGTCGCCGCGCTCAAGTCCGAGATAAAAGCTAGGCAATAGCTTAAAAATAGATCGTCACCTCTGCAGCTTCAATTTTTATTAATTTTACCTCTCTACCTCAAAACTTATAAGAATGATACTTAACCTCTTTATGTCGAATCATAATCTGCTTAAGTCGAAATCCTCCATAAGTTGAAAACTCAATAACTCGAATTTTTTGGCGTCTCCCTTCATGTTCGACTTAACGAGGTTCTACTGTATAAGAATTTGGATCTATTAGCGATGATAAGATTCTAACTAGCAACACTAGCGGCGAAAGAAGTCGACCATGTACGACTCTTTCACAGATCAGGTACTTATGACAGTTTTGACAGCTCTCAATACAGTTACCACCATAACCTGGAAGCAAAGTTGTATTGTAGGCTGTCAAAAGTGTCATACCTCGACAATTTCCAAATTTCGCCGCTAGAGGCGCGCGGATAATCTTTGCATTGCCAACATTGAGATAACATAAAAGGCGTCATTCATTGTTTACAATAGAATCCGGTTCAGCCGCTCGCATAATATAAACACTATTCAAGCATAGCGTATGCGTTACGATAAGAATTCATTACCTTGAAAAAAACACATAAGTTGGGTTCACAGAGGTAAGCAAAAACTAATTTATTGAGCTCGCGCGGTATCAAGTGGCCGCGTCAGCTCATCATTTGAGACCTTGAGCAATAAGGCGGTAATGTAGATAAGAGCTAAAACAATCGTGCGGTTAACAATTAAGTACATCGCCAATACTAGGTCTCCTTAATTTATTATTTTTAATGAGTGTGGCAGCACTGATTTATAGTAAGGGGATTCCCCTAAAAATATTGTTGTGAGGAAAAAAAACATTGATGTGTCTATGGCAAAATGGCGCATTTTGTAGGAATGGGACAACTATGACATAATATAGGTATCGATATGGTATTGTAAAATCCTGTATTTTAGTAATTCTAAGGTTTTACTAGTAAATCATAACTTATCAACATAGGTTGGTAAATAAAAGTAAATAATATTCCGTGCCTTTACCGGTAGTGTTTGGCAGATCCTAGGTTTTATTAATGACGGTTGGTTTACGGCATAAATGAAAAAGTTATTCAAATAAAGGTTATGTTTGGTTTGGAGCACTGCGAAGGAGAGACTTACTAACATAGGTTGATAAGGCCCGTAAGACTGTTACCCAAATATTAAGTTTTGTTATTGAATTGGTACATTTACCAACCCATATTGGTAAATATGTTAAGTTTTACTGGTAACCTACGATCTACCATTACGAAACATTTTACAACGTCACATTATAGACATTTTCAACAAAAATCAGTGTAACTTAAATAGTTTTATTAGCTCTATAATTGAATAAGGTGCAATGTTCATGTAGAATTATATTTTAATTTTTTGTTTAAATCCTACGTAATCGCACATAAACAGCTCGCTTTTTTAAACGTATGCTGCATAGTGCATATTTCAACTTGGATCAGGGGCCCAATTTTCCTAAATAAATACAGTTTCGATATAATGTCAGTCTCATACTTACGTCACGAAAATCGTATTCTTCTATAAAGTAAGTAAGTGTCAAAATATGTGTCAACGAAGAACTTTTTATTTCAAATTATACGATAAAGACGTACAGGACATCCAGTTACTGGATGTGTCCAGTAACTGGATGTACTGTACGTCGATAATTTGCTACAAACACGCGACAAAAACGTAACGTATTCGCCACGCGTCCGCGGCGTCTTCGCTGCGCAGCTGCGGCGTCTTCGCTGCGCAGCCGCGGCGTGTTCGTGACGCATTCGCTGCGCGTCCGCTCCGCCCCGCAACCGCTCCCAAACCGCTAGTATGATATCGAGAGTATCGATGTTTTGGTATATCGATATTTTTAGCCATCCCTTTTTATTTGACGTTTGGTTCACGGCTTTACGATTCACGCGAAGTCGCGAATTCCAAATTCGCAATCCAAAGAGTAAAGTAAAGTAATATATACCTATGCACAGAACATAATAATAAATAATAAATAAAATAATAATAAAACATTTATTTGTCAGAATATGGGTATTACAAAAGATCTGGGTGTACATATTATAGTGCTAGCCATATTCTACCATTATATGGTGTACAAATGTTAAGTGTAGTGAGATTTCGGTCTTTTATAACAAGTCACATCACATTAATTATTATCATTCAAATTCAAATTGTTCATAATATTATGTTTGCATGCTTTTATGTCAATAATACTTAATATGTCACAATGTTCTGTCATCTAAAAAGTCCTTTATGCTATAATAACATTTGTCAATTAGTAATTTATATAAATTTGATTTAAAAACATTCAAAGTGTTAATCTCCTTAAAACTATTAGGTAATTTATTATAAATGTGTATTGACATGCAGTATACATTCTTACTAAATACATTTACCCTTTGTTTTGGTATTAACAATTTGTAAACATGTCTACCAGGTCTTTTAACGGCATTATTGTGCTTAGGGAATAAATATGGATGACTACGCACAAAAACACAAATTTCAAAAATATACAGGCTAGGTAGTGGTAATATATGATGCCTTTTAAAATAGGTGGTGCAGCTCTCTGTTTGATGTATGCCAAAGATTGCTCGGATACATTTTTTTTGCACAAGAAATGCTCTGTTTGCGTCTACCGAGTTTCCCCATATTATAAGAGCATATCTTAGTTTTGACGAGACATATCCGTGATATGCACTTAGTGCCGTTTCTATGGTCGATACTTGTCTTAAGCGATACAAAGCGTAAACAAATTTGTCTAGACTCAAGCAAAGGTTTTCGATATGCTGTTTCCAATTACAGTAATTGTCAATGGTAATGCCTAGAAAGGATGTGGAGTTATCTTCTTCAACTACGTTATTATTATATTTTATGTCAAGCTTTAAAGGTTTGCTGTTGTAAGTTTGAAATTGAATCATTTTAGTTTTGTTAATATTTATTTGTAAATAATTGCATTCTAACCAATTTATTACTCTATCTAATGTCATATTTGTCTCTTTTTCTAAATTATTTTTATTCCTGTCATTTATAATTAAAGTTGTGTCGTCAGCGTAAAGTACACATTTATGGTTAGTTACGTTGGGCAAGTCATTTATATATAATATAAACATCAGTGGTCCAAGGATGCTTCCTTGCGGAACTCCAGATGTATTTTGTACCTTGAATTTTGATCTCATAATTGCATTATTTTTGCCAGACGAGCATTGTATTTCCACGCATTGGTAACGATTTTCTAAGTAACTCTTAAGCCAATCTAGGGCTATTCCTCTAATTCCATATTTTTCAAGCTTATACAGCAATAATTTATGGTTCACAAAATCGAAAGCCTTGGACATGTCTAGAAATATTGAGATTATCTTATCTTTGTTGTTGAGACTCTCAGTTATCATTTTAGTTAGCGTAAAACATGCCAATGTAGTGGAGTAGTTCTTCCTAAAACCGTTTTGTTCGGGTTTAAGGATACTATGTTTTTCTAAAAAGGCATATAATTTGCCATACATTACTTTTTCAAAAATTTTTGACAGTATCGGAATTAGCGTAATCGGTCTATAATTATTCATATTCTTGCCATCGCCCTTTTTGTGCAGCGGTTTGACGACAGATAGTTTCAATCTTGCCGGAAAGTGTCCTTGCAAAAGTGACAGATTAATAATGTGGCACAATGGAGGAGATAATATTTTAGCGCATAATTTTAAGATGTCAGTTCTAATATGGTCATATCCCGTAGAATTAGTGTTATTTAATGATTTAATAATAATATAATTATATACCCTGACGGTATATATGGAATCGCAATCACAATTCACAAACTCGCGAAGTAAATGTAGGTACAATAGGTTACTAATTAGTGTATGGTATGTTAATTGTTATAATTATGACTGTGTGTTATTTTGTTTTGTTCAGCAGTTCATAATTATTTTACTCTTAGGTAAGTACCTAATTAATTCATCGGTTAAAGTTTAGAAACGTGCTGCCTCGATGGACGAAAAGTGAGGATATTAGGGGGTTCTAGGGGGTCTTCTCATACCTATGCAACACGATTTTCTTGCCGGAAACGCCGTTTTATAAAAAAAAAACTACGACAAAATTCTTAATTTTTTAGGTTAGGTTAGTGTAGTAGGCACTTTTTTTTAGGTAGGTACTGTGTGTGTTTTGTTCTGTGTACTGAGTCTGACTCCGGGTGTGCTCCCGCCAAAAGCTCTCGGTCACCCCTGAGAGGAGCTCCCTCAAGCTTCTGGCTCCAGCATTTATAAAAAACACTAGGGGTAGGGACCACAACACTACGTGGGGTCGGGGTGCCCCGTGTCGGTTCTGAGACTAATAGCCGTAACACACGCTCGAACTTGTCCGGCGGACAAACCCGTTGGTCCGGCGGACCAAATCCGTTCTCGCTACAGACGACCGGATCGGACAGCTGCTTCACGTAAGCCATATCCGATCCGACCAATGTGCAAACTAGCGGACCGAGGTGGACTCAATTAATAATAATTATGTTTGCCGGACTACTCTACAGACGGGCAGATTTGGTCCGGAGGCGGAGCAAATCCGTGGTCTGTTCCGACCAAGTTCGAGCGTGTGTTACGGCCATTAGTCCTGTCTGCATAATAAGTCAAATTATAATATAAAATTATTACGAAAAGCACATTATGAATCATTTATCACAGTTCGAGAATTCTCACTTGCTCAATTTCTTCACTACTTTTGCTGATTTGAGGTATTTTTTTATCTTGTTGTTGATATGCTTAAATGTAGGAAGTAAACAATTTTATTAAGCATTTACTTGTCTTAATCTTAAAGTTAGTTGAGCTGGTAGAAAAATTGAGAAATTAACCTACCTACCACTACCTACTTGGTATTATTTGACTGTGGTATTACAATGCCCTTTGCCAGACATAGGCCCAACACGCAGAGGCCCTTTTTATGAGTTCTAATCTGATTGTGTAGGGACAGCTACTGAGGGGCCTCCATATCCACTCTATTAGAATATTATTATATTTTATTTACTTAGCTCTCTTTTTGGAGGGGTAAAAATCCGTGTCATGCGGACCTGAACCAAGTATTGTTAAAGATGTATGGAAATTGTTCCTACACCGAGAAACACCTAGCAGCCTGATCCAACTCATACTGACTTAGCTTGGGATCAGCAATCATATGCGGGGACAAGTTGTTTTATATGTATATAATTATGACTTTTAAATTTTCAGCTCAAAGAATGTGTGGTATCATTGGATAGTTTGAATATAAGTTTTTCTTGCTAAGACATCATCAAGATACAGGAATTTATAAGTGGAAAATAATGGCTGCGGCTGTTGAAGATATTTATGGTAAGTTCAAGCGACAACACATCTAGCCCGAGGTTTGCATCCGATTTTCACGGTGACTATAGATTAGTTGACAGGAACAATTTGCATAGGTACATTTTCTAAAAGCGCCCCCTAGCGGATAGTAGCGAACGCGGTAAAGGTTTTGAAATACGTCGCCGTTTTAAGGTCAACGCTCATTAGAGCCACCCGGCACCCACTCCGCACGGCGTCCACGAGTTGACGGCGCGCGGTCAACCAGCGGACCGCGCGCCGTCAACGAGTGAACGCCGCGCGGTCAACGCGGCGACGAGCAGTCAACGCGCGGCAAGCATGCGAGCAGCGAGTTGCCACCGAGCCGTCCGCGCGTGGACGTCTTACGATAGAGGCGATCCGGTGACGCTACGGAGTTGATGTAGTGAGCGCATACCCATACAAATCCATATAAAGAATACTAACCGCACGAGGCGAGGCGGTGCGGAGTGGGTGCCGGGTGGCTCTAATGAGCGTTGACCTTTAAGGGGTTGCGAGTGATTGAGGGGGGAGAGGGGGAGGTCTCGGAACCTCCCCTCACCATTTCCACTTGCCGGAAATACTTGATTTCCTCTGAAAAAAAAAATTTTCTCCAAACATTGGTGTGTATGGCACTGTCAACTTCCACATTCTTCACACTAGTTTAAACCGCATTTACACATGCGTGTTCGTCATTCGCCTCGACACTCCACGAATATTCGTCGAAACATTCGTATACGAATGCTGTCGCGAACTACTGTTCACACATTCGCGGAGTGAATCATTTTGAAATTCGCACACGAACATGGAGGACGTGAAAATAATCGCAGCATGCGCGCTACATTTAATGAAATTATTTAGAAATCCTGCGTAAAAAAGAAAAAAAAAGCCATCGTCACAGACGATTTTTTGAGCATGTAAATTATTAAATTACTCATATAAATAATTCATTTTTTTTATTTTTATTTATAGACTCTCGCTTGTATCCCCGAAGGGGTAGGCAGAGGTGTAATATAACACCCACATTTCGCCATGAATTTTTAGGTCCCACGTAATAGGGGGCGAGCCTATTGCCGTACCGGGCACATTACCCACGACATTACCAGACTCCGTGCTGCCACAGAATTTCCTAACGGAAAAACCCAATAACACTTTGCCAGACCCGGGAATCGAACCCGAGACCTCCCAATCCCACGCGCACATTTATGCCGCGAGACCAACGAGGCAGTCATATCTTTCACTATGTTTGTTGATAATCAATTTTGTTTTAGCCAAAGTATGATTTTTTTATATTTAATGTGCTTAATGGCAACCCCATACTAGCAGACATACGGTTCCAAGCATGCATCGTTTATCTTTCTGATGTTTTGGGTTCCAAATGAGCTCTTCTTTTTGAAATAGTTCAAGGAATTCTATAATTCGCGCTTCACTGCACTCCATTTTGACAAACGTCCGGATGGGTCGGGCGCTAGCTGTCAACTGAATGCAGACGAATGTGCGGAATGTGTGAACAGTAAGTTCGTGTTCCCTATTCGTGCCCTTTGATTTGTGTCCGAAAAACCGCTATCAACGCGAACACGCGAATCACGAATCGAATCACGAGGCGAATAACGAATGTAGTGTTTACACATGCGTGTTCGTTATTCGCCTCGTCATTCGCCTCGTTATTCGCACGAATGTGTAAATGCGGCATTAGGTAATAAACTAAGGTTGACGGAGCCCTGCTTCGCAGGGCTCCCATTTTCGGATTAAGGGTCAAAAGAGACCCTAACATAACCTGTTTAGTTACTTATTATAGTCGCACCTAACCCTAGGTACACGAAAGCAATGATGCACAAATTTGTTTAACCTTTTCACCGCCAACAACTTCTATAGAAGTTCAGAATTTTCGTGCCGTCCACGCCACAACTTCTATAGAAGTTCACTATAAAAAAATACATTTACAATACATAAACACTTTTTTTTCTTTTGTAATTGTGTAGATGGACACGAATGAAGCCCTATTTATTATTTTCTCAGGCAAAACAGGCCTTTTTCTGTGTTAAAATGGATAAAAACATAAAAGGCCTTAAATATTTTTATGTCCCGCACGCCAACGACTTCATATCAAGTAGGCCAGTGATGTGACGCGAAAGTTGCATTCATTAGAATCTTTTATATTTATTTGTCTTTTTCCATTCAATCGTTCTTAAATTCTGTGATTAAAAAGTAATTCCGGTCAGTAAATAACGTATTACATAATACGTTTTAAAATTTATGCACGTATCAAATCACTTTATTAATATTAATTAAATGTACCGAGGGTTTTCGATATTGCTACACCCATCTCTACGTAATGGCAAGATGTCAGTGTCACTATAGTCGTATTTTTAATTAGACGAAGCCAACTGACAGTAGCTAATGTCACTTTGTAAAATAATCTTGTCATATTTAAAGTAATAGTGATGCGTTTAGTTCTCGTTCAATCAGATGAACGAACATTGAGTGTGAATAGTTAATCATTTCAAACTATAAAATAATATTATTTCTATATTACAATAAAAGTGCTCTGATATAAGTTACTAGTAGTTAAGTAAGTAGTATAAATTGTTATATTTATACATCTACAGGGTGTAAAGGTGCTCTGATATAAGTTACTAGTAGTTATGTAAGTAGTATAAATTGTTATATTTTATACATCTACAATAGTTTCAACTACATGATGTATTGAAAATAGAACAGTCTTACAAGTTTCCTCGCAATGTTTTCCTTAATGTTTATAACACTCAGTATTCAGTATAGGTAAATACTATAGGAACATAGTCTTCGAAAACTCGAACACCGTACCCGATATCGGCCGTTCGGCACTGTAACTATTCACTAGACAATCGATGCAATTTCATTCATTCAAGAGTTTTTTCAATCATTCACTTTGTCACAACACTATTTTTATTTCATCATAAACTGACAACACAGTAAACGTCAGTTGACTTCGTCTAATAAAAAATACGACTATAGCGCCGACAACTCCAATAGAAGTAAACCTGTGACGTCGTAAGCGCATAGGTGTCAAGGTCATTGGTGTCATAGTGCCGGGCGACGCGCGCACCTTTATCTTTTTACACGACTGCCCAAAAAAAGGAGTGTAAAGTTTCTGATTTTGATTTGATACTGGCAATAATAATTTTGAATAGCTAAGTTTAATTACTTTGTTATGAATTTACGTATTCGTATATCCTTAATCAAATTAGCCAGTTTTTCATTTGCATTGAATAAAAAATAAGCTGAAAAGATTTAGCACATCAGTATTAAAAGGTCCCTTACCATCCCTTTCCGAAACTACACTTATTATGCCACTTGTGATCACTTCAAACAATGTTCCTGACTGACTGTTCATGTTAGATTTCAAATATAAATTAAATCATTCAAGCGTTTTTAGTATAGACTAACAATAATCTATACACAAAAAGAAAACAATAGACAACCCTATTTCTTATGAAATGTATCGTGCTACGAACGCCAACGACTTGATATGAAGTAAACGGACTACGATTTGAAATGAATAGTGTTGTGCCTATTATATTATTATCTCTAGCAAATCTATGCATGTATCTTTGTCTCCGATAATAGATACCCATTTTTCTTATTCTTACTATAAATGCTTATGAAATAAAACAAATTACCATTATAATGTAACAGTGTGTATTTTTAATTGTAAATTTGAGTAACAATTTAAATTTACACATTGTTTTTTTTCATTATCGATATGACGTTACCGCCATCCCTGCTTTCGTACTATATAATTGTTTTACATTTATACGTTGGCGTACAGCGACACATCGCGTTTAGTATGGATGGGCGGTGAAAAGGTTAAAAATAATTATTTAGACGCAACTCCGGCAGCCAAAATTACTTTTAGGAGATTAAAACTAACTCCCTTAAGCCCCCTACACCACCAATACCCTCAAATTCGGGCGACTCGTTTTGAAACCGTATAGAAACTCGTACTTGACCCCCGAGGACATATATTTTAAGGACAGCGATAGCATACCGGATCAATAACTTTGAGAAAGTGCGTATTAAAGTGTTTTGTGTTTTTCTCACGATGTTTTCCTTCACCGTTAAATCATACATATACATAGACTCACGTCTGTTCCCCAAAGGGGTAGGCAGAGTCTACGGAACGCCATTTGCAACGATCCTGACAAACCTCTCTTCATTCACTCCCATCAAGTTTCTCATGCATGTTCTTCTGTTTAGGGTTCTTCTGACCTGTCCTTTTTAGCATGTCTCCAATCTTGTCAGTACGTACGCCTAGGTCTTGCCCTTCGTCCTGTCTCATTCACACTTGTCTCATATATCTTCTTGGTCAGTCTTTCGTCATCCATCCCCTCCATGTGCCCAGACCATCTTAACATGCCTTTCTCAATGCTTGTCCCTAAATCTTCTTTTACCCCACAACACTCAAACAATTTAACAAACAACACGTTAAAGCAAGCGATCATAAACAATTTAATACGCACATAACTTCGAAAAGTCATTTAGTGCAATATACATTATTATTTCTTTCAGTTTCGTTAGAGGAGTGTTATTGTAAAATTTGCAATCTTAGTGTGCCACTTGTATATTTGAGTGAGCACAATGCAAGTAACTCACACAGAACAATGAATGAGCTCTGTTATCTTATAAATGAGAATTGTTCAAAAAATATCGACGTTCAAGACGTAGAGCACATTGGCGTGGACAAAACGTTCTATTGTGAAGTATGCTGTAAAGCAGTGCTCAATGATAATAAAATAGTACATGTAAAAACGAATGCGCATTTGAGATCAGTTGAAAAGTGTAAGATTGCGACGGAATTTCTAAAAAATTATAAAAATGGTGATAAAAATGATGATAAATGTGATGAAGATGTTGTTGCCGGTGAAGTATCTGGTCATAAGAACGCTCAGCGCAATGAGGCACACGATGATAATGATGGCGCTGTCGGCGAGGTACTCCCTGTAGATGGTATTAATGTAAATGTCGAGGCAAATAATGAGGACGCCGGTGATGGTGATGATATCGGTGACGAAGGTGATGCTGATTATAATATGGATGATGAGTCAAATAATGAGGACTCCGGTGATGGTGATGATATCGGTGACGAAGGTGATGATGATTATAATATGGATGACGAGTCAAATAAAGAGGACGGTGATAGTAATATTGATGATAATGACGGTGGTATTGCTGGTGATAATGCTCGAGCTGTTATCGATTTTCAGAGTTACTTAAAAACCATGGTTGAAAGCTACATAGAGGTTAATGGAAATGCTCTGATGGATAATAATTCTGTAGTAGTAGTTACGCCAAAGGCTTCAGTTGCGAAAATTGATACGGACACATTCCACAACACAGCCTACTGTGATCAATGTTTTTACTATATCGCCAGGGAAAGGAATTTGAAACGCAGCTCCTGGAGAAATGATAGTATTGTCAATGAGGTAAGTTGAATTTCTTATTTGAAACTTTATTTTTATAGCAATCTGGTTTTATCTCCATTAGACTATCACTGCTTTAGAAAAAATTTGGGCAAGTGCGATTCAGACTCGCGCACGAAGGTTTCCGTGCCATAATTTTTAAAAGAAAATCACGTTTGTTATATGTACCTATACTTAAATATTTTTTTAAGATCGAGTAACAAATTGCTTGAAAATTACGTTTGTTGTATGGGAGCCCCCCTTAATATTATATATTTTTTTATTTTTCGTATTTGATGTTATAGCGTCAACCGAAATACATAATTTGTGAAAATTTCAGCTTTCTAACTATCACGATTTTTGTAATACAGCCTGGTGACAGACAGACAGCGGAGGCTTAGTAATAGAGTCCCGTTTTTTACCTTTTAGGTACGGAACCCTAAAACAACATGAAAAAAAAAAGTGGTACTACTTGTATCTTCTTGGTTTTACGAGAATGTTACACATTGATATTTAACTACAGTTTACGGTTTCTATCGCGATATATTGGTTTTAATGAAATTACATTTAAACCGAATCTAGATCTACATTTTTTAATCATTACTAGCCGACGTTTCAGTTTCTTTACAGGAACCGTGGTCACGGCATACTGAAGTGATATTAGTATTTGTCTTGAATTTAAAAGTTATTTCAAAGTACCCTAACATTTTTCAACTATTGGTGTTACTATCTACGCTAATGTGCTCACAGTGTCTTGATGTCTTCTGGTGACTTTTTCTTCTTAGGTTTCATTAGCCTGATAACAGGGTCCCCAAACTGGAGGAACATTCCAACCATCTTCTCTATTGAAATTAGGGTGTTTTTTAATTTTAATAGCTTCACGTTTCATTCTTGGAATGAAACGGTGATCTTTTGCGAGTATCTGTGAGTCATCAAATCACAGATAATGGTACCTTGTTGTACATGTTCACAGTGTTCACACACAGCAGACTTCGTTGAGCGGTTCTTTTGGTTTGTCCAACGGACATAGAAGTATTTCTATCAAAAATCCGGTTAAAATTATTTGATGATATTTTTATAAAAATAAACAGCATACTTGGCATGCCATTTAAGTTTTGTCGTTTGAAGAAAAAAACACAACTAGAACCCTAAAGTACTTTTTATTGTTTTTCATAGTATTCACCACGTAGCTTAATACACTTTTCCATTCCCTCAAACCAGTTGAACAGCGGGTTAACAGCCCTATGCTATTACCCCACTGTACAAGGGTTGTGATCAAATGTTTAAGGGATTAATCTAATTTGTTAACCTACACTATCCTAGAGTCGTAGCCTATCACATATACCTAATATCCTATCCTAGTTATCCTAATCCTTATACCTATATGTATCCTAAACCTATCCTAACTTGTACCTAGCGTATAATGCGTATGGGCTTGGTGCTCTCTGGTATTCTGTGATACAGACCAGCACTTATACGCACCTACTACTAAGCGCCTAACCTATGGCACGTACTATCGTGGTACTACTGTGGTATGCTGTGATACAGACCTACGATTCGTACGCGCCTAGAACCTAACCCTAATTGTCCCTACAATCCCTATTAGATCCTAGCCCTACCATACGTATTAATATATACTTATATAGATAGGTGCAGGATATCTGCCACCGGAGACCTATGATGACAGACGGACTGTGGGTAGGAATTAGGTATGGTGGAAATGGTTTTCTGACGGCCAACTCGGCAGACTCACCGAGCTGATCAGTACTGCAGATGGCTAAAGGTGTCTTGGCCACCGTCAGAGGTGTGGGAAGGGTATCGAGTCAAAGTCGGATTAAACTTGTGACTGGTTTATTTCTTATTCTACATGATCTTATATACTAAACTTATCCTAAAAATATATAAATCCATCCAAGATAAAATTCAACAAAACGATTTGGTGGTAAATAAAGCGGATAAAGGCAACACCGTAGTTATTATGTCTAGATCCCAGTATAATAGCAAATACAAGATGTAATACACACCGAAGATTTCCAGCGTCTGCCCTACGATCCTACCAAAAGATTTCATGCAGAATTAAAACTCGGTATAAAGTCAAGTAATTACCTTTTTCCGCAAGACTGCTATTTAGCGAAAAGTATTATACCGATGAACCCTCAGTGTCCGCTGTTGTATGGTTTGCCCAAAATACATAAAGATCAGGTGCCCATACGTCCAGTTGTTTCATATGTCAACGCTCAAGCTTACAAATTAGCGAAATATTTAGACGGATTGATTAAAGAGAAGACGTCATTCACCGCAAAATACAGCCTGAAAAATAGTTATGATTTGATTAGCAAAATAAAACACATCTGTTTACCTAGAAACACAAAACTCGTGTCTTTGGATGTAGAAAGCTTATTTACAAACGTTCCTTATAAAGAATGCCTAATTATAATTGAAAATCTGCTGCAATGAAATAGAATACACCCAGAACAGATTAAGAACAATTTGAAATTAACAGAGTTATGCAGTAAACAAAACTATTTTCAATTCAACAACGAGTACTACTTACAGAAGGAAGGTTTGGCCATGGGTTCACCGCTGAGTCCGTTGTTAGCAGATATATTTATGAATAACTACGAACACGAGCATTTGGTGAAAGAACCGACAATCTTATATTATTATAGATTCGTGGACGATATTTTGCTAGCTTGGAAGGGCACCGAACGTCAGCTTCACTGTTTTCTTAGAAGAATTAATAGTATACATCCCAAAATCAAGTTCAAATTAGAGATGGAACAAAACAGCTCAATAAACTTCTTAGATTTGACTATCAAAAGGGAGGGTACATTGGGTACATCACACTCATTTGAAATTTATCGTAAACCGACATATACAGATACTACAATACCAGCATCGTCCTGTCATCCATCACAACACAAAATGGCAGCATTTCACAGTATGATACATAGATTATTAAATGTACCACTCAATATAGAATCATATAACAAAGAATTACATATTATTTATCATATAGCTCAATCCAACGGGTATAGTAAACGCCTAATTGACAAGATGATTCGAGGAAAACAAATTAAAATGGCCAAGTCGCTTTTATATCCCTCCATAAAAGAACCTATAAATAATACTGCTGTTCTTACCTATTTTGGAAGTATAACTGACCGTCTGGCGCGTATACTGAGGAGGAACGGTATCAGATCAGCCTATAAACCTTACAAAACGTTAGAATTTCTTTGCAATGGTAAAGATAAAGTATGCAAGAACAAAAAGTCCGGTATTTACTGCTTAACATGCGACCAATGTCAAAATAAGTACATAGGACAGACGGGTCGAAGTTTTGAGCTGAGATATAAAGAACATTTAGCGGCGTTTAGAAACAACCAGCCAGAAAAGTCTCATTTTGCCGAACATTTACTTCAAACGGGCCATAGTCTAAATAGCGGACATTCATTTGACGTCATACACACTTGTCAAAAGGGTATCAGAATGTGCGTATTGGAACAATTAGAAATTTTGAAGCAGGACAAGAATACATTACTGAAAGATCAAACCAACTTTAACGGGTCCCCATTGCTGAATATATTCGCATACCGTCGTAATGACGCACATCAGTCGAGCGGCGGAGGGAATCAGAAAGTACAATCGTTTATAAGACACGCTCACGGTAGGAAAGCGCTCAGTCGTTGCCCATCGCTCCTGAGAATGCCTCGTGCAGAGGCGAAACACGTGTCGAGGAATAGTCGGCGCATACAGCGGGATACTGCAAGTCAGGTATCTTCCTGGAACCCATACCATTCCTATATCCCTTATCCTTTTAGAGGAGTTTGGTATTGTCAACCTTTTTCTATTGCAATAGTTGGGGTGGTCAATCCGAGGGTGCGTGGTGGGTTCCTCTTTCCTTCCATTAGGTTAAACTTATCCTATGTACACACACGCAACTTTACGGTTGTGTGCTGTGTGTGTAAGGTGCCATCTCAGCGGTATGTACCTTAGGTGAGTACGTGATTTATCTTAATTTAATATAAGTCACGAACAATCTGTGTTCCAGTAAATACTCACGTAAGATTATATCGCTGATATGGCATGTTCATGTGTGAACACCAGTTATTATAACATTTATTCCTCTTTAAAGTGGCAGTGTTCAAAATAGCTGACTTGAAAGCTGCTTCTTCACTGGATTGGAACCGTTGACCACGAAGACTTTTCTTAATTTTCGGAAATGTAAAGAAATCGTTAGGGTTTAGGTCAGGACTGTATGGAGGATGGTCAAGAATTTCTACTTTTTCTGCTTCAACTACTCAATCGTTTGACGAGCGCTGTGTAAGCTTGCGTTGTCGTGGTGCAGGATGATGCGTCGCTTAGAGTTAGATTTTCTAAGTTCGGCGATGGCTTGCAGTAAACAAACTGTGGTATACCACTCTGCGTTAACCGTTCTACGATCTTCAAGTGCAATAGTCGCAACATGGCCGGTTTTTCCAAGGAACGTGGCCACCATCTTCTTTGAAGTGCTTTGAGAACGAACAACTTTAGTCGGCTTTGGCTCGTCTTGAAAGACCAGGATTGTAGATTGTTGTTTGGAATTAGGATCGTAGGCATAGATCCAAGATTCGTCACCACTGATGATGTCGTAGACGTGATTTGATTCTCCTCTGTTGAACCTTTGCAGAGTTTTCTTACACCATCTGACGCGGGTCGCCTTGTGATCGTCGGAAAGCAGATGCGGTATCCAACGGCAAACTAGCTTTCTCACACCAAGCGCTTCATGCAAGATCTTCTGAATGAGATGCCTAATAGAGCCTCTATCTCTCGATACGTCACATAACGATCTTCGAGAATTAGTTGTCTCACTGTGAAGGCGGATTTCGGGCGTCCTTCGTGAGATCGGTCACTAACACTAGAATGTCCACGCTGGAATTCTAAATACCAGCGTTCGACAGTCCGCAGACATGGGGCTTCATCACTGAATACAGATGTAAGCTCTTCAAAACACTGAAGCCGTGTCAGGCCTCTTCTATAGTTGTAGAAAATTATTGCACGAACATTTTCCTTAAAAAGATTCATTTTCGTACGTAACCTGACAGATTTCAATCGAAGCGCGCTGTGACTAACCAATAACATTAATCCCAATGATGTATTATAATATAGACGCGCCATACTCCCACAAAGCAGCTCTGAAAAAACGGCAACAAATACCAAATAATATCTTATCTCTATGAATAAAGAAAGAGAAAAATAAATACTACTATTATATAGGGGACACCTGTTGTTAGAGGGAGATAATTAATAATAATAATATTCTACCACATTCACACAACACCATCTAGTCCCAAACTAAGCAGAGCTTGTACTATGGGTAAGTACTAGATAATGGATAAACATACATATTATATACTTTTTTTTTTTTGTAAATACATACATATTATACATAGAAACACCCAGACCAAGACAAACATCCATGTTCACGCACACAAATGTTTTGACTTGAGCGGGAATCGAACCCGCGACCTTCGGCGTGGCAGTCGCTTACACTCCCGCTGCGCCAACCGGTCGTCAATTTTAGTTGCTTTTTGTTACGGAGCGTACTATCACAACACAGGTTCGCGCGTAACTAAACGGAATGGCGGCAATTGCCTTGATTTCAGTGTACGGGCAACGCATCTATAGTTTTTATATATTTTTGACTAGCTTTTGCCCGCGGCTTCGCGCGCGTTAAATTCGGGGTAACACATTTCAGTTTCAATTTGTGTGAAGACACTCCTGATATATCTCTATAGGGTACCTACAAAGTAACTCGGTCAGTATCCATGACAAATGTCCAATATTATATCTATGAACACTTTCTCATTTATAATTTTAGTAGGTAGAGAAAATCGTTTCAGCTGTTTGAGCGTAGTATATAACAATTAGATTAGGTATGCGAACAATATAATTACCGTACACAATATGACACGACGTAGGGGAGAAGGAGGTAAGACGGGGCAGCGGGTAAGACGGGGTACCCAGCTAAATTCACAGTTCAAACTGACCTATCACGCTCGTTCATTAATCGTTCGATGCACCACAATGGTACTTGTCAGTCGCTCGGTGGTTAATGGTTCGCAAGTGCACACAATATGTCGCAAAATTCAAAAAAGGTGTTTTATTGCAAGTTGTTTCTCACATTTTCTTCTAGTTTGACACGTGATTGCCGTTTGTTAAATAACGCTTACTGATGAGGTGTTTCTGTGAGTGACGCTTAAACAAACCTATAATAAGGTAAGCATTTTGTTTCCTTAAGATTGTTAACTGTTTTTTTGTTTTGTTTTTATTGCTAGAAAATAGCTCTGCAGGCAAGATGGGGTAACTGGTACTCCTTCTTGATGGAATGAGGAAAAATTTGTTTTAGCTTGATTTTCGTAAAAATGCTTTTGTTTTTGTGTGCTTATTATAGTTTTCTTTTTAGAATGGTTCGTGACTACAAACGCACCACTAACAGGGACACGCCATGTATGTTTTGTCAGGAAGTATATTCCGTTTCCATTGAAAGGTAAATCATGCTCACTATGTGGAAGATGCTCTCATAATAGCTGCGCGGGAATAGATAATGATGATAATGACGAAGTCATCCATATCTGCGAGTTCTGCCAGCCGAAATAATCATCTTTATCTGTAATCATACTCATCACCCCATCTTACCTCAGGGGGGTACCCCATTTTACCAGCACCATTTCTTTTTTTTTTCTCTTAAATGTGTAACTAAAAGTGCCTAATGACACCAAATATTAGAAAAGTAATAATGAGTTGTTTATAAAAAAATAAATATAATTGTTTAACTATGTATTTTTTTATATTATTGACCTTTAAAGCTTAAGTACCCCATCTTGCCACCCTCTCCCCTATGATGTGACAGTACTGACAGATAGCACATGGGCAGCACTCAATTATTCGCGCATGCATTCTTACTTCAAAGAGGAAAATTTCTGCCGCACAAACTTCAATCCTCCCTACAATCCCTCTCAGTTTACTTTTTGCAACATAATATGATAGCCTATGTCCGTCTCCATGGCCCAATATATCTCTATATTAAATTTCAACAAAATCGGTTCAGCCGTTTGTGCGTGAAAACGGAACATACATACATACATACACACTTTCGAATTTATAATTAGTAGGGATTAATCCTAATCCCCCCGTGGTTCTCCACCTTGTCGTGGTGGGGGGGCTCAGTAACCGTGGATGGGTTACCCGCGGTGAAGCTAAGAGGGATCCAGGAGGGGACGCTCCGTGTGGGCTTGACGGGGCCTGCGCAGGATGCGTCCAACGGTGCGGGAGCGGGGGACAGTTCTGTCTGTCCCTCGCAGTCGGGTGCGGTCACGGGAGGAGAGGCGTGTCGGTGTTGCGTTGCCGCGCGCCCTATCTCCCGCGACCAAGTGGGGGCGCGCCATTCGATGCGTCGCGGTGGGGCCGCAGAGGAAGAGGAGATGCGTTGTTGCGTTGCCGTCCTCCCTATCCTCTGCGGCCGCTTAGTGTTTTGGCAGCGGAGTCCAACACCTTAATCCGCCGCCAAGGGAGTTTTGTTCGGGGCCCGCCTGACCATCTGGCGGGCCAATACCCGTCGGGGGGTAGCGACGAATGCTTTTACGAATACCTACCCTCCGACACACGGGTACATGAGGAACACGGGTTGGTTTTTAGTCAGTAAGAGTCCGACAGTCCCCTTCGTCCTTCTCCCGGGGCGGAGGGACTCCATGAGGACTTTCCAAAACGACACCAAAAAAAAAAAGGGATTAATCCTAATACTTTCAACTGTTTTGAGATTCAAAATTGAAACACATTCGAATATAAAATAGTTCCAATTTCAAAATTGCCGGGAGTTATGGTAACGACAGAACTTAAAAGGCATGCCTCGTATTTCAATAGGGAAGTTTCCTGCAAGTGAAATAAATTATACAAGTATTTTTATCTAGTGAAACATGTCAAAATAATAGTAGTTTCATCCACCAAATAATATTAAAACTTTATTTAACATTTTTTTACCGTCAATTTATTGATAATAAGTATTCTACTTGACAGCAAAACACTATGACGTCACTACGTCATATTTCATACAAAACCCTTGGCAAAGGTCGTTTTTGACATTTGCTTCAGCATATTTTCAACCTCGCAACCATTCGCTTTATATACGACTAGCCGTTTCCCGCAGATTCACCCGCGTCCTGAGGGAACTACTTTGCGTACCCGAAAATACCTAAATATCTTACGGACCCCTATTTTTACGACGATAAAATATAGCCTATGTTACTCGCAGATAATGTAGCTTTCTAATGGTGAAAGAATTTTTAACCCGGCGAGGATGTGGAGGGGTCATTCTGA
This sequence comes from Euclidia mi, assembly GCA_944739405.2. Taxonomy (NCBI): domain Eukaryota; kingdom Metazoa; phylum Arthropoda; class Insecta; order Lepidoptera; family Erebidae; genus Euclidia; species Euclidia mi. The sequence continues at coordinate 19,844,202 of OX123210.2, read as the reverse complement.
CCCTGTAAATTTTTAATCGTGTGTAGTTTTTTATTCTGCGATCGAAGAGTTTTGAACGTCACAATAGCTGTTGCTAAAGGACTGGCGCGCGCGCCCCGCGCCCCTGTTCAGTCGGCCGTCGCCTGTGACGGGAGCAACACATGTGTGCAGTCAGAAAGGGTAAATATGACCCCGCGACAACCGCGATGTAACATTTTTATGTAAGGTTTCATTTATATTTTTACTTAATATTATTATAATTTTAGGTTTTTTCGTACACAATGCATAGCCAGGAGCTTGAGGATGAGCGCATACGTCTTGTTTTAATGCAGTCTGACAGTGAAGACGACTTGTTATCCGACGGTAGCGAAAAGGAAGATCATTTGACAGCTACGCAAGAGAATCAGAGAATTCATCGGTGAACCTGAACAAGAAGCACCTGTTAGGGTTCCAGGTGTACGAAAAAGGTGCCAAGTATGTCCTTATGCCCGCCATCGCAAGACAACTAATGTTTGTGAAGATTGCCATAAGTATATTTGTCCAGAACACACTATTTTATTCTGCCAGGATTGTGCTATGCTGCAACACAGACAATAATGATTTGTAGTTCATAATTGATGATAAGACTGTGACTGCAACTAATTGATCTCTACATATGTACCAAATTAAAAGTTAATCGTCAAGAAGTTAATTACTTTTTGTTGTTTTGAGTGTAAGTTTAGAAAGTTTCTGCAAAAGTTGATTATTTTGTAGTACTTTGCTCAAAGTGATTTAATTATAATATTTTGTACTCTTATCTGCGTTTTATTTTGATAGAACCGTAAAAATAACATGTAATATACATAATATTGATTAATATTTGGTACATTAATATAAATTTAGATATTTTAAACCAAATTATATACAGGGTCAATATGACCCTCCACAACCTCCACGCTACTATTTTCACCACATCTTCGCCGGGTTAAAATCGGTCCAGTAGTTTTTGAGTTTATCCATTATAAACAAATAAACAAACAAAAATACAATTTTTTCCTCTTTATAATACACATTATAGTTACATTGTCGCTTACTGTATTTTATAATAGTTTAGTTCCTTAAGTATTAATGTAAACAATTTTTGGTGAACCATAACAATAAATAAACACCGACACGCCTCTCCTCCCGCGACCGCGCCCGACAGAACTGTCCCCCGCACCGGCACCTTTGGACGCATCCTACGCAGGCTTCACCCAAGCCTACGCGGAGCGTCCACTCCCGGGATCCCGCTTAGCTTCACCGTGGGTGTCCAAGCCACGGTAACTGAGCCTCACCCCCACCAGGATAAGGTGGAGATCCCACAGGGGGTGATCTAGAATCTTGAAATATGGCATAAAGCAACGTTATAAGTTTATAACAAAGGACAAATTTCGAAAACCTTAATTTTTTTGTAACATCACATATTTTTTAAAATAATTAAACAGAGGGTCTAGTCCGAGTTTGCACTCGATCGTCACGATCGACGATAGAATTGTCGCCGGGAACAATTTCCATACATTTTCCAAAAGCGCCACCTAACGGAGTGTTGCGATTGATAGACCGCTAGGGGGCGCATTTAGAAAATGTATGGAAATTGTTCCCGTCGACTAGCTATCGTCGATCGTGACGATCGAGTGCAAACTCGGACTAGACTCTCAGGTAACAAGACCCATCCCAAGCCGAAGTCTACTTGTTCTGGAGATCATTCCAAGTCATACTAAGCAAAAATTATAACTGTGAAACGAATTTCTTTTTTAAATGACACATTTTAATGCTCGAAATACCTACTTATCCATGGGGTCATAGGACATCGATAGAAGAGATTTTGTACTTAATTTTCTTTTCTTCTTTTTTTTTAATTTTAAAAATCCTATAGTGACTTTGAGCCTCCATATCTCCAGAACTAGTGATTTCAAAGGTATGGTGCTGAAGTAAAAAATGTTCGTAGTGAACTGATTGGTACAATATGGGATTTCAGTTTTCGTTTAGGGTCTTTTTACACCCTATATATGTATGTATATACCTGCAGGTTTGTACGGAACCCTCGGTGCGCGAGTCTTGATCGGTTTATTTATATCATTAATTTCTACACTGTTTTGTTAAGCAAACACCTTTTAATAAAGTTGAATTTGTCGTTGTTGTTTTTTTTGGCAGAAGGGTAAACTTATAACGGCTTATATGGTATCATTGAATAGGTACCTATTGAAACAAGCTTTTATACCATATTTCAAAATCAGCACATGTGCGATTTCATTGTACCCGAGTGTATTTATTCTTGTGGTAGTGAACACCAATCAGAGAGCATTACGTCAAACAGTGCGTCCGCCATTCATGTTGTTGACGTTTTGGTAGTAAATACAACTAAAACGTCAAACTTTATACCTGTCAAATCGAATATAACAAAATAAAAGTGGGTACACCAGACAAGACTTCATTCACGGTTTGTTTTAAAAAGCCGTAATTAAATGTTGCTGATCGATTTTCGAAGAAAAATTTAGTTATTTCGGTTTAACATCTAATAGAGGAACGAATCAATCACTAATTACATTTTAGGACACAAGCCTATTATGAGAGGTCTATGCCCAGAGGGTCTAGTACGAGTTTGCACTCGATCGTCACGGTGGACGGTAGACTAGTCGACGGGAACAATTTCCATACATTTTCTAAATGCGCCCCCTAGCGGAATCTATCGATCGCTACTCTCCGTTTTCTTTTACAAAAGGTATGGAAATTGTTCCCGTCGACTAGGCTATCGTCCACTGTGACGATCGAGTGCAAACTCGTAATGATGAATTGAACTCGTGAAAATAAATTGGCAAAAAAAACAAATATTTAAAATAATATCTATTAAAAATTACAAAGTAAATTGATACTAGTATGTCTCTCTCTATTTTTATAATTATTATTAACGGTAAATAAATAATTTAAATATAATAAAATATAATCCTCAAAATGTCAGATGCATGAAACGAACCCTTTGTCAATAGAGATTGACACCATTGAATCGACATGAAATCGATTAATAGGAGCGCCCATCTTGTGATCGAATACGTCAGTACGAGCGCCTTGTATGCGGTTTGTGATTATGCCTGTTTGGCGTGTTATTTTTTATTTTTTTGTTTTGCTAAAAACAACAAAAAAGATATTTTTAAACTCTCAAAACCGTGAGTTAGTGCTTCGTTTAAGGACCTTCTTTGAACGAGAGCGTGCAAACGGGGGCCCGGTAATACCGATCGACACTGTTGTGTACAGAGTTGTGGCAGCTCTGGACATCGGCAAGCAAGGCTTCAGTTACTCGAATAACCAAAGAAAAATTTGAAGAAACTAGTTTTGAAGACAAGAAGCTGTCCACTCAGAAGAAACGTGAGCGTAAAGCTTCAATAACTTACGTAGATAGTTCCGATGTGTTGGCAATACAAAATCCATACATTGATAAAAGTCGTAGAAATAATATAATCGACAATATTTACAGACTTGGGATAAGTATGTCCACCTCGACCGAATTTGAGATCAGCAATTAATTATCTCAGTCGGAGAAGATTCCGATTCAGATATGAGGTTTTATTTCGAGTGACAGTGACGAATAATAAAAGAATAAATTTTAAAATTGATGCGTTTTATTTGTGAATGTATTTGCCAAAACACTTTTAATATGAATTTATTTTGAAAATGTAAAATCGGTAACTGCGTACGATTGCATGTCGTTTGCCAATTAATTCGATATTTATAAAGCATCGCTTAAATTTCCTTAGGTTACATCACTATAATTGTCAGTCATGAACTGTCATGCATATCATTACACAGCGAAAATACTATAGCAGTACATTTAGACGAACTCCAACAAAAAGATAATAAAAGTATTGATGTTATCTGTATTACAGAACACAATATGAACAAAGATGACTATACCAAATTATAGTCTTGCTGCCCAATTCTGTCGCGATAATAGAAATGGCGGGTCATGTATACTGATTAAAAACAGTCACAAATTCCAAAGATTAGACTATATTGAAAATATGAGTAGGTATATCTAACCAAGTTGAATGTTGTGCCATAAAGTTATTAGATCATCCAATAGTAATAATTTGTATATATCGTGTGCCAAAATATCAAATAAATCAAATTGATTTGTTTATTGAAATTTTTAGTAATATGCTTAGGAATGAACTTCATCGTAAGAATGTTAAAGCTATAATATGTGGTGATTTTAACATAGACCTCAAGAAAAAAACATACGGCTCAACACAATTTGAAAACACTATTAACAGTTTTAACTTAAAAGTTGGTACACGGGCAACAACCCGTATTAGCAGCAATAGTTGCATTGATAATATCGTACATAATATAAGAGGTAGCAAATGTGAGATTCTAGATCTGGCTCTTTCAGACCATACATGTCAAATATTGTCTCTTCCAGTAAAAAAAACAAGTTAATCAACCAGTGGTACACGTTTAAAAGAGATCTTAATGACGAATATAAAACAAAATTCCGCGAGTGTATTGGCAGTCTAACATTCTCTGAAGAATTTAACGAAACTGATCCTGAAAAGGCGTTTAACATATTTTTTGATAAATTTCTTCTATTCTACAATCTAAGTTTTCCTTTGGTAAGAATAAAACACACAACGCACAGAAGACCTAAGTGGATATAATTATAAAGGTATCTCAATGTGCTGCCGTAAAAAAAAGAAGGTTGCTGTGGACATACCGTAAAACTTCCAATAAGTTAGATTTACAAATATTCAAAAACTATTCATCGAAACTTAAACGGATCATTAATTTAACAGAAAATCACAGAATGACTATTACATTAAGAATTCAATAAATAAATCAAAAGCTGTATGGCATGTCATAAACTCCTCGAGATGCAATTTCCCAAAAGAAAATATAACTAAGATAGATATTGGGGGACAAACTATAACAGATCCAACAAAAATCGCTGAGGCTTTCAATAATTACTTTATTGATCTGAATACTATATCCACAAGTTCAATGACTAATGCCTCGCCACACAATGTAAATAAAGTGACATCTAATAATAATATAATAATATCTGACAATAACAATAAATTGACAAATATTAATAATAAAATGACATCTATAAAAAATGACATCAACAATAAATTGACAACTGGTAATAATAAATTGACATCTATAAAAAATGACATTAACAAGAAATTGACAACTGGTAATAATAAATTGACATCTATTGAAAATGACATTTCGCACAATAAAATGCTAAAACCATTGACTTATATATTACTGCGTAAGGACCGGGCCAACCGCGCGATTAAATGGCACCAGTGCGTTGGCCCTAAAATGTCAGTTTAGGGCCAACGCGACTCAGTCGACATTGGTCCGAGTAAGCGAGTATTGGCTTATCATAAAAATGCCTAGGTGTGTAGTAAAAGGCTGCAAAAATTACGATACAAAGGTTAAAAAGGAAAATGGGATATCATATCATAGGTAAGTAACCTAATATTTCTTTGTTGTCATTAAGTTATTAAATAAACACATTTTAAAGTGATATTCATTTTACTATCGAAGACCACGATGGCGGCCATTGTGTGACCGTCATTGAACACGCTAAGTAAACGAAATAACTTTGTAGGGACGTCATTTTTATTTGTTTTATTTTTGTCTTAAGAACTTAGTGCAAGTAATTTTGGTACTTAATAATATGTTTTATATTCAAAAAGTAATTCAATAAAAATCAATCACGCAATCTGTGAGGAGTTAATGCCGTCATCTAGCTTCTGGTGAAAATGGATAAGAGAAATCTTTAACACAACGAAATTTCGCCCGCGCTTACGTCCGCGTGAATTTCCGTTATCGTAGTACAGACTAAGCTTGAACCCCAAGAAAGGATCGAGGCTAGTGCCTAGATCCTTTCTTGGGGTTCAAGCTTAGTCTGTACCACATTTCATCAAAATCGGTTCAGTGGTCAAATCGTGAAAGCGTAACAGACCAACAGATAGACAGTTACTTCCCCATTGATAATATTAGTATGGAAGTATGGATATGGATATTAGTATGGACGTATGGATATGCAGTAACGAATTACAATTCAAATATTTTATAACTTACAGATTTCCTAATGATTCCACACGTAAAGAGATTTGGAGTCTCATTATTAGGGAACAACGAAAGGAGCCTTATTTCAAGCCTCATAAAAATACAAGAGTATGCTCTGCTCATTTTTGTGACATAGATGGTAGATGGCTATACCACGATTTGAGGTTAAGGTATTGGCCTCAAGCATACCTATTTATCTGCATTAAAACTAAATATTTTATACCTAATTGGAATCCTATCTACTAAATATCCTATATTCCTTCTAAATATCATAGTCATGTACAGGTTTGCGAGAATGAAGAACTCCGGCCTTCAACGCCAGCACAAATAGAGGAAATTGATGTTGATATTAGCGATCTCAATTTAATATTTGACTCGGCAAGGAAAGTACACCTAAAAAAAAGAATTGATAGATTACAAAAACGTCAAATTGTTGCAACCAAGAAGATAAAAAATTTAAAGAAGCAGAATGCTAGGTTTAAACAGAAAAAAACAAATCACTGACATATATAATTAAAGATTTGAAACAGAAGAAGCATATCACTGATGAAATTGAGTCTGCTCTTGGAACAAACCTTGAAATAATAGAGCTTTATCGACTACAAGTCTTAAAAAACAAATACAATAGAAATACAAACAATCCTACAAAAAAAAAGCGACTATCTTAGCCCTTCGAAAGTTTGCTATAACTTTAAATTTTTATTCGCCATCTGCTTATAAATACGTGCGAAGGAAATTTGAGTGTTGTCTTCCGCACCCGAGAACCTTAATCAAATGGTAAGTTAATAAAGACTTACTAGTAACGTAATACTTATAAGTCGGACGCATAATATGTTCCTTACTTCATAGATTTGATTATTCCCCTTTGTTATAGGTATAGCTCCATTAACGGCGAGCCTGGATTTACACAGGAATCATTTGAAATGCTAAAACTTAAGAGGGATAGTTTGACAGAAAATATTGAATGCTGTCTAATTTGACGTGACAACGTCTTATAAATTGGTTTGCCGGGTGACACTTCAAGAAACTGCGTTACGCTCCGCTCACGTTATGCGCTCACAATGAGAGCGAGTGAGAGGCACGCGTCCCGCCTAAGAGCGAGAGAGACAGACATAAAAAGTGAAAGGCACGCGTCTTTCATCCTTCTTCCTACTATACGAATGAATATTCACATTAAAATTATTTTACCACTCAAAGTCGTTGTCACGTAAAACTTTCGCCCGTATACCGACTTTACAGGCAACCAATTTTTTTTGATGAGATGAACATTCGACAAGCCAAATTATGGAAAGGTGATAGAAATGTTGGTCACGTAGACATGGGATATGGAAAAATTGACAAAGAAGAGAAAGCTACTAAAGCTTTTGTCATGATGCTTGTGTGTCTTTCTGAAAATTGGAAAATACCAGTCGGTTATTTTTTAGTGCACGGTTTCGCTAGTGAACTTATAGCAAATACTGTTAATATTTGTCTCGAAAAATGTAATTCCGTCGGTGTCAATGTCGAAGCTCTCACATTCGATGGATGTCCAACGAATATAAAAGCTGCGAACATACTGGGTTGCAACATAAGTAATATAGGTCAATTAAAAACAACTTTCCCCCACCCTGTCACAAAAGTAAATATTGTTGTTTTTATGGACGCATGCCACATGATAAAATTAGTAAGGAACGTTATTGAAAAAAAAAAGATAATTTTCAACGAGAAGAATCAGCGAATTGAATGGAAATTTTTGATTCGAAAGCAGAGTAGGATTCTTAGGATTGATTGTGTGCTTGGAGAGTTTAAAAATCCTCTATAAAAATTTTGTTGAGTTGTCGTCTAAATTGAAGTACATTTCGACGTACCGCCTGTCTCAGGATCACTTAGAGCTATTTTTTAGCTTGATAAGAAAGCACGGGGGTTACAACGATAACCCAAATGCTATACAACTTAAAGGAGCGTACAGACGTTCCATAAATCACTTGTCATTAAAATCGACATTTACTGGAAACAGCATTCCTTTAGACAATTTTCCAATTTTAACCGTGTCATCTGTAAGAGCTATTAATTGCACCACTGAAATGAATCGTCACGAAGAAGAAGACAAGCCCATGAATCAGACATCAACGGATACGTATCATGAGGAAAGGGATGAAGTTTATAACAATAACTGTGCTCTGTTATCGCATACTTTGGATAGTCCAACAGAAAACGCCTTTGGGCACCTAACAGAGAATATAGAAGTCATTGTTGGGTATATTGCTGGATGGGTAGCCAGAAGTTTAACAAAAAAGATTAAGTGTGAAATTTGTTTAAACAGTCTAGTTAGTAACGAAAAATTATTTTTTCATAAGCTGATAGAATTGACAAATATGGGCGGACTTTATTTTCCTTCTCTTGATCTGTTTGAGGTATGCTTAGAAACCGAAAAAAATATAAGACATAATAATAGACCCCAATTTATGACAAAAAGTGACTTTATGTTCCTATCTACAAAAACTTTAGCAAACTTTGTAGGAAAGAGTACATTCACTGTTTTAAACTTGCACTCTGTTGATCAGCCGGCCACACTTAATCATAGATTGCATCTTATTCGGGTCATCATTAAGAAATATATAAATGTCAGATTGCATCACGAGTCTATCACAGAAAACACGGGGAAGGGAACTGAGAGGCAAAAATTTAAAAATATGGTTTTATTTAAAGGACAGTAATTTTGGTATAATATGTAAAATAAGCTATTTCGTCTTTTTTTAGTTGCTTTTAAATATCCCAATACCTTTTAATAAGTTGATAACAATTTCAAATAAACCTGTTTGAGACAAATTCGTTTTACTTACACGTCTTTTTAACCTGTAAAATATCATCACAAAAAGGAAATCGTTATGTACCTACTTTTATCGGCATGTTAAAATGTGAAAAAAGTTATGTAGTACGTGCTTATAAGGTTACGTCGTTGACCTACGCAACGCGTCACTCATGAAGTTCGTATTTGTTATGCCACATCAGTGGCGGCTCGTTCAAAGGAGCGCTGGAGCAGTGAACTCCCAAAATTATACAATATATGTACCTATACAATCATTATACAACTCATATAAACTTTTTCTATAAACATAAGTACTCAATATTTTAATACACACCTATTCTCTTTTCTATAATGCATATCCACAAATAAGTATTTGACGTCAACACTCTTACTATACATAGGTATTTTTGTTGAGTGGAGCGCTCATAACAGCGCTCTTCGTTGACGAAAGCTTAGTACAACGCTTAATACTGAAATGTAATGAGTGCGAAAGAGAGAGCGTTCTATTGCGATGGGCGCGTGAGACAAGATTTGTATGAGAAATAAGCCAAATACGGAGCGGCGCTCCTGACTAGCTTGACGAGGTGCGCATGCGCGAATATATTACCCGACTAAATGATATGACTATTTGTCACGAAGAAAAATTAAAACGTGTGCGCCGTTTTTTTTAATAGTATTTTGCCGGTATTATTTGAATGTAAACAAAAGCAAAAAAATCTCTGCAAGTGCGTTGGGCCGTTGGTAATTAGAAAGGGATTGGTGTTTAATTGCATGTGTAGTTGTGTATATGTTTAAGAAAGACAGTTAAATTGTGTAACTAATATGGAACATAACAGCGTAAACTTTATAAAAAACTGTGAAAAAACTTTGGAAATGAGAGTTGAAATAGAAAGCAAGGGACCACTTCGGCCACAAATTACAATTACGCAAAAATGTGTTATTAAAACAAAAACATACAGAATAGCAGTTTAAAAAACGACCAATATGATAAAACGCTTTTATTTTGTGGTTGTGAAGGAAGTAAGAAGCTGTTTTGTTTTCCGTGTATTTTGTTTAGTGGCGCCGGAGTTGATTCTGCGTGGACGGTTCAGGTAGGTATCGATGATTTAGCACATCTTACTATTAATTTTATAAAAGCATTCACAAAATAAGTGGTAAGCAGTTTCACCTTTTTTTTTAGTGAACACCCAATATGATCTTTCACGAGCCGCCTCTGTGCCACATATGACAGATGTCAATATTTTTGCTTGTATTAAGAAGGCTTGTATAAAATGTTCAGATGGGCGTATCCTTTCTTTTGAAATCATTGGCTAAAACGTATATACTATAATAACAAATCTTTATTTATGCTTCCAACGGTTGCCTATGACGTGAATAAAGTAATACAAACACTAAAAAAATACTCAAAGCACTGGATATGATAACATTTCAACTTCAATATGTATCCATCCAAATTAGCCCTATTTTGAGTCACTTGATTAATTTATGTATTGAGCATGGTAAATTCCCTAGTAAACTAAAGAAATCCATAATAAAGCCACTATTTAAAAAAGGTGTAAAAACCGACATCAGGTGCTATAGACCTATAGCATTAATACCGATATTTGCTAAAATCTTTGAAAAGGTCATATATAACGGACTCTACAACTACTTCGAGAAATATAATCTTTTTGCATGTGAACAGAATGGGTTTCGTAAAGGCAAAACAATTAATATGGCTTTCTATGATCTGTTGTCAACTATATACGATAGCATGAATAAAAGAGTACCCGCAACCGCTCTTTATATGGACATGACAAGAGCGTTCGACCATGTAGAACATAGACTTCTGCTTGAGAAATTGTATAGATATGGCGTAAGAGGTAACATTTTAACATTGATCGAATCCTATTTAAGTCATAGAACGCAAACAACCCAAATTAGCAAATTATGTGTTTTGACTAAAACTGAAAAATGCTATTCGTCAACCCCTAAGATGGTCACAACTGGTTTGCCGCAAGGAAGTATATTGGGTCCTCTACTTTTACTCATATACATCAATGACCTCCCAAAAGCCGTAAAAGTTCCATTAGTTTTATTTGCTGACGATAGCACTGCCGTGTTTACTCCGAATGACATAAATACCTACGAAAGTGACATAAATAACACTCTAAAAGACATTATAAATTGGTTGACATCTAATAATCTTATAATAAATCTAGACAAAACAAAAATTGTTAGCTATTCTCAGAAAAAAAATCCAGTTGCATTAAATATTACATATGAAACAAAAAACATACAGGAAACAGACAGCGTTAAGTTTCTCGGACTTTGGATTGATAAAAATATGTCATGGAAAACTCATATAGATACGATCTGCAAAAAATTAAATACATTTTCTTATGCCTTGTTTAAACTGTCACAAATCGCAAACAAAACAGTATTACTCACAGCTTACCACGCGTATGTAACATCTACACTAAGATATGGATTGATTTTTTGGGGTAATTCAACAGACCGTGAACAAGCTTTTCGAGCTCAAAAAAAATGTCTTAGAGCTGTCTGTAATATTCGTGTTCCAGAAAGTAGCCAACCTTATTTTAAAAATCTAAAAATATTAACTTTACCCCGCACTATACATTTTTGAAATGGCAATGTTTGTAAAAATTAACCGCAATAAATTTGATAGTCTGTGCTCGAGTAGACACGCAGATAAAATTGTAAACAAGCCATCTAAAACTGCTCTGTTCTCAAAAGGATTTTTCGGTATGTCGTCGAAAATATATAACAAGATCCCAAAAACAATACGCCAAACGGACGACGTAGGGATATTTAATAAAAAACTAAATGATTTTTTAGAGGTAAGGCCTTATTATACTATAATGGAGTTCCTAACAGATACCTTCTAGTAATTAAAGCTAGTAATTATTATGTTTTGTTGCTAATACTAGTATGTTATTTTGTGTTTTGATGCAAGAAAATAGAGCCAACAACTATCAATGAATGTTTCCCTCTAAATTAAGACTATTGTACGCCTGATATGGCTGATCAGTGTATGTGCCACCTAAATTTTGTTACCACCTTTATAATACCACTGTATCACAATAAATGATTTCTGATTCTGATTCTGATTCTTTAACAAAAATAAAATTCTCGCTAATTTTCTTACTTATTGATTTAAGTCTTCATTTCAAGTATAAACGATATACAAACACTTGATTGCGAAAGAACATTGGTCATTGTCCATACATGCCAAGACCTGACTACCAAATCACGCGACCATGAAAGATGTATGCGGGAATTGGTTACTCTACAGGCTATCAATCTAATACTGAAATGGAAATATTTTTAAAAAGCAGAGCAACATAGCAAAATAGAAGTTTGCATTTGTATTTTTTAAGGTTATGATTCATGTTACGTGTAGCTCTAACAACCAGATTTGCTTGCTATTTCAATTAAATCTACCTATATATTATTTTTACTTTTGTGTTTATACACATCAGTTTTTTCATTATCTACGATAAAAAAACTGATCTGTATAAACACAAGTTACTACTACTATTAGGTACTTTACCAGGTAGGTAGGTACTAGTCGACCAAGCCAACTAGACGAATGTCAACGTGACAAAATTCAACATAATTCAATAATTTTAATCCAGAAATTCCTAGTACCGATTGCAGACGCATTGTACGTTAACACGCCGCGTTCGCACGTTACGATAAATAATTTCTGGATTATAATTGTTGAATTATGTTGGATTTTGTCACGTTGACATTCGTCTAGTTGGCTTGGTCGACTAGTACACTACTAGAAATGTAATATCTTGAGACAGATCTAGCTTCTGCTGATTTGATAGGAATGCTGATGACAATAAAGCCACATTTCATAATGGGAAACGAAGAGAGTAAAGGAATAAATAAAAACACTGATTATGCTTTATTCAATATCATCCCATAAGGGAAAGTAGGTAGGTACAATACTACATCATCTAAGTACTCAGCAGGGGCAGAAATATGAGACTGGTGCCGAGCACACACACATCCAACTGTGCGACGACCTACCAAACAGTTACAACAATACTCTGCTATACCTAATCTATTATTCTTAATTAAAATATGTAACACATAATATTGCTTTCTAGATATGTGTCTAGATTTTATTTTTCTGCGTATCAGAGTATTGTCGTGACTTCCTCTCAGATTGTATCCAGTAAAATCAATATTTTCACTCGCCACTTCAATCCTATACACCCGATGAAATCTAACATGTTCCCCATAGCAAAGAGCTCTGTATTCATTGCCATAGTACGAACGTGCTTGCGTTATCTGATAAGAAGGACTAAAGAAGGACTCGAGGACTGCGCGGTGCCGCGGTAAAACTAAAATGTAAACAAACGCGGTTTGACAGTTGTCGTATTAAAATACGTTTCGTTTTATGAAATAGTTCAAATTGTAAAAATGTTCAATCATGAAAAAACCTTTTCTGAAGCAATCATTGGTATTTATTTTATTACTTAACAAACACTGATTATGATACAAAATCACCGTATTATTGTGTAAAGACAATACTAAGAAATTCCAGATTTAAAAAAGAATGTTCTGTGTAAAACAAAGAGATTGGATATATAATACATAGAGGTAGCCCTAGTACTGAAAAATTGAACACAGTCAACTGACGTGTAAGATACAATCTCCTTGGATACAATTTAGACAATTTAATGCCATCAAATTATATACCTAACTTTAGTGATTCATCTTTTATGACAGTTCTATCATGATTTTGAATTTAGCCGTATAATATTTATATCGACTTTTCAAGTGTTGTAAGAAATCTTATCGATATGTCTATCCACCGTATATTTTTATCTCGTTATTTTTTAGATTCTTTGTGCACGTGATAAAGATTTATAAAATAAGTGGATTGCTGCAGTATGTCGTGGAGAAAATTGGGTGCCTAGAAAGCACCATAGAATTTGTTCCAAGCATTTTACTGCGGAATGTTTTTATAGTAATGACAGATGGCGCAGACTAAAAGAAAATTCTGTGCCAACATTACTCCTCCCTTCTAAACGTATCAGTGTGAGTGTTTAAATAATTACTTGCTTTTACTTTTATTAGGGTAGCAGCGCCAAACAGGAGTCGGATCTTGGGCTCCATTCGATGTCTCGACCAAAGGAATAATTTAATTTTAATATTTTCTACAATTTTATTATCAGTGCATAGGGTTCCCACCAAGAACGTAGGGTCCCAAGCCAACCTCACCTGCAAGTGGTGCACCTGCTTATCAACGGATGAGGCTCTGACAAACAAAACATTAGGCTCGCCACCTATTACGTGGGATCAAGTCTGGCAAAAAGTGGGCGTTTAATATGCCTCTGTCTACCCCTTCGGGGAAACAGGCGTGAGCCTATGTATGTATGTTATAAACAATATTCAGCCAGCTACCTGCAGTTACACTGTTGCCACGAAAAGCCACGACACGCTAAGCGACAAGCGATTTCGATGTTTATTTGTTCTGCACTGAGGTGACAGCGCCGGCGGCAGAATAGTGAGCGGCATGAACATTGAAATCGCTTGTCGCTCAGCGTGTCGCGGCCGTTCGTGGCCAGGCTGTTAGACTACATCCACTCATTTCATAGTTTTACTATATCCTTACTAATACCTATTATAAATGTAAGTGAATTTATTTATTTGTTAAGCTTTCACATTTTGACTACTCAATCGATCATAAAAAGTTCAATGCACGTTGCTGGGAGTACAGAAAAAGGTGTAAGGTACTTTTTATCAATCGGCTTTGGCCTATAAATCAAGCTTCAGGTATCATCAGTGATTGCTAGGGTGGCAAACAAAGGGTATGCTTATTTATTTTAATATACTGCTTTGTATTAAAACGTGGTTTTTTTCTTTCTTTAGTGTACGCGTGCGCCTTCCATAAATGAGACATCTTCTGTTTCTCCGACAACCAGCACTAAAGCGCCTACGTTAGTTACAATTTCTCCGCCAGTAGGTACAGAAGCGATGAAAATCGTGTGCGCTAAACACTTACGTACAATAGAAAAACTACAAAAAGAAGTTTTTCACCTTGTGCAGCTTGTTAAAAGACGTTTGTTAAAAATTAATTACCTATTTAAGACAACGTTCTAAACGTCTGATGAAAAAGAACATTGCTATGCATTCACGTATATGTCGGCGATAAGCCAGGGTTATCGTGTCCAGTCCAGACTACATTATAATAAAAAGACTCACGTAATATTACTTGGTTTATTTTCAGACGATTTCTAGCACAGAATTGAATTAAAATGTGACCTACAATCCTTTTTATAAACTAACCGTCATTACATTTAATGTTAACAACTGCCACTTCCTTTTCAACATATAATTGAAATTACTGTACAATTAATTATCAAAAATCAACATTAATATTGTTATGAATATTGCACAACACCATATGATTTATTTTATACGAATAACAAATCTATTGTAATAATCAAACGTTGCTTTACAACATTCGCAACAGATGGTGATGGGATATATGCTATCAACAGGATGTAAATATAAGCGCAGGTTATTTATTACCGTTAACATAAAAGTATCAGAATAATGTTATTTAATACTCATTAATTTTACTTTGAAAGTTTCTGGAGTTATCTTAATTATTAAGCGATAAATTAAATACCCAATATTTATAAAACAGTGAAGCAGTCAATACAGTGTCTAATATTGTAAAGTAGTGAAGTTCTCAGTTCCGTGTTCACAAATAGTTATTTAAATATCAATCTTAAATATTATTAACATTTTCGTAACAATATAATCATTATATATTAATTTGCGCCCATATATACTTGATAGTTTGCAAAACGAAAATATCGTGAAGAAGGATTTGATAATTTTAGATCACGTGAAAAATAAGTGTTATTAAAAAATACCTTTCACGCGCGGCTGGTGACAAAACACGTGAGATTAGCTTGAAGTTAAAAAAAATGCTGTGACGCTTCATTATTATGTGCTACTGAGTACCCATTTGAAACAAAAAATATAGATTCCGTTTAAAAATGCAAGTTTGTGTAATAATTATATAAATACTATCCATTAACTAGCGTTCTGTAACTCGCCGTGTGGTTGACGGCATAGAATACAAGTGTCACTACCCCCTATCTTCCCGTGGGTGTCGTAAGAGGCGACTAAGGGATAACACGATGCAATTACCATCATTGCGTATAGACGGAAAACTCGACATCAAACCCTATACGACTGCCTCGTTGGTCTCGCGGCATAAATGTGCGCGTGGGATCGGGAGGTCCCGGGTTCGATTCCTGGGTCGGGCAGTGTTATTGGGTTTTTCTGTCACGATAATCTCAGTAGCAGCACGGAGTCTGGAAATGTGCCCGGTACGGCAATAGGCTCGCCCCTTATTACGTGGGACTAAAGTATATCTGGCGAAAAGTGGGTGTAGAAATACACCTCTGCCTACCCCTTCGGGGATAAAAGGCGTGACGTTATGTATGTATGTATGTAACTAGCGTTCTGACTGCTGTGGACACAAACTTACGGAATGTATAACATGTACATACTTACTTTAACAAGTCTGTTTGATTTTGAACCTATATTATTGAAACTTTGATCGATATCGATAGCGGATTTGCTCAATCACAAAAAAATTAAAAAGTTACGAAATTTGTGTTCAAATTGTCTTTAGCCCTAACTGACAAACATAGTGCCATCTTCTTCTGGCAACTCTAATTTGTCATATGAGTGAAGAGTGTAGCTATATTCAATTTGTTCATAAAAATATCGTTAATTCCATGCTTTAGGTAGTTATTCTTCCATGGTGTAAAATGAAACACGTCACAGATTATGTCGGAAACGCTTTGGATGCGTTCCAAGTAAATGAAATATAGAAAAAGAAAGGACTTTTTTGATATTTTAATATTAAAATAATCCAGTGTCGATAAAAAATTATAATGCCCATAATTGAATATAAACATTAATGCCAATTTTTTGAGCGAACAATCATTAACGGTCGTTTCGAAATTTAGCCAGGTCATAAATGGCCATTATTCTTTACCATCTTATAACGAAGTCAATGAAGCGTAACTAAAAAGTATAAAATAAAAAAAATAATTTATAGAAAAACAAAAAACCCGACTGCATAAAAACTAATTTTAAAAAATACGTGAAAAAAATAAAAACTAAAAAGAAAGAAACAAGCCCAGTCATTGATCTATTACTATGAGCCCAGTAGTTTAGAATTCTATTAAGTAATATGCAGAACAGAACGACTCACAGTCGGGGCCCATTCAAATTTTACCAATCAAATCTTCCCAAGGGGCCCCGAAGTTAATTTTTTCACGTATTTTTTAAAATTAGTTTTTATGCAGTCGGGTTTTTTGTTTTTCTATAAATTATTTTTTTTATTTTATAGTAATAGGCGACAAACGAGCAGACGGATCGCCTGATGTTAAGCAATTACCGCCGCCCATGGACACAAGCAACACCACACGAGTCACTAGTGCGTTGCCGCCCCTTGGGGTTGGGAAAAGGGATAGGATGAGGAATGGGATGAGGGAGAAGGAATAGGGGATAGGGCCTCCGGCACTCTCACTCACCGAACGAAACGTAACAGTTTAGGTACTGTTACTTTATGTTGATTTTCTGTGAGAGGGTAGTACTTCCCCGGTGAAGCCGGCCCATTCATGCTGAAATCAGCAAGGCTCTACTATAGTGTAAGGTAGAAGTCAAGTCGTCTGAGGTTGCATTCGATTTTTTTTTTTAACAACTCCTGCATAAATCCTGTATCGCGAGGGACTTTACAAATATATAACTAACGGACACAATGAATACCCAGACTCAAAACAACAATTTATGGATCACACAAAGTGTTGTCTCGTGTGGGGATCGAACCCACAACACTCGGCGAAGTGTCAAGCAGCGAGGCGGCTTCTTAAACCACTACGCCGCCCGTGCAGTCGATCGGCACGTATATGGAAACTGTGCCGTCGAGAATTAACTCTCAATTCGATCAAACTCTCACTAGAGCTCCTGAGGGTCAAGCTAATATTCAGCCAAAGCCGGTAAGTCTAGTGAGCGGACCCCAGAGCAAAAGCGCCCCTAACGGAGAGTAGCGATCGATAGAGTCCGCTAGGGGGCGCATTTAGAAATTGTATGGAAATTGTTCCCGTCGACTAGGCTATCGTCTACCGTGACGATCGAGTGCAAGCTCGTACTAAACCCCCTGGTTGCAACTGTTTTTTTTATTTATCGTAACAGTATATTTACTATTCGCTATGTGCGAAGTGTATGGAGGGGGTAGCTAAAACGATCGCAGCGCATGCTGTGGCAGACATCCGTAACTATTCGGGAAGTCAATTTGATTTTTGATTTGAATTTTGTCATAACAAATACATACATTATCTGATAATTTAATTTTTGATCTTAAATATTATCATCTTTGTAATGGGTCATAATTGTTGTTGTGTTGTGGACTGCAAAAATAATGGCACAAATAGTCTGTGTAAACAAATTCTATATTTTCCCAACAGTAGAGTGGAAATTAGATCAACGAAATATTACATACGATAGTTAATAAATAAATTATTTTTATTTGTTCTGTATTTTATGTCATATGTATAATATTTTATTTTTCAGTGTTGATGGCTCGCCATGGACTACAAGACGTCACGACACAATTTGTAGTGAACGTTTTATTGGAGGCAAAAAATCTGACGTGCAAACAAGTCCAAATTATGTTCCTACAATATTCCCTCAAATATATCGACAGAAGAAAGTTAGAGTCACAGGTGTTAGCTAGATCCCCTCCGTGGAATCTCCACCTTGTCGTGGTGGGGGGGCTCAGTAACCGTGGATTGGTTACCCGCGGTGAAGCTAAGAGGGATCCAGGAGGGGACGCTCCGCGTTGGCTTGACGGGGCCTGCGCAGGATGCGTCCAACGGTGCGGGTGCGGGGGACAGTTCTGTCTGTCCCTCGCAGTCAGGCGTGGTCGCGGGAGGAGAGGCGTGTCGGTGTTGCGTTACCGCGCGCCCTATCTCCCGCGACCAAATGGGCGCGCACCATTCGATGCGTCGCGGTGGGGTCGCAGAGGAAGAGGAGATGTGGTGTTGCGTTGCCGTCCTCCCTATCCTCTGCGGCCGCTTGGTGTTTTGGCGGCGGAGCCCAACACCCTCATCCGCCGCCGGGCCAATACCCGTCGGGGGGTTGCGACGTATGCTTGGACGAAACCCGACCCTCCGACACACGGGTACCTACATGAGGCACACGGGTTGATTTTTAGTCAGTAAGAGTCTGACAGTCCCCTTCGCCCATCCCCCAGGGCGGAGGGACTCCATGAGGATTTTCCAACCCGACAACAAAAAAAAAAAGCTGTTAGCTAGATATATACACGTTTTATACAACGTAGTACCACAAACGTCTTAGATATCACATCAAATCAAGTAAGAATTTAATCAAATCGAACCTCGTGTGGCTGATCAAGAATGCCAAATCGATCTGTTTTCTGAATCGAATTTAAAAGAAATAACCATTATTTGTAATAGATTAATTTACAGTGATCACTCTGATGCTGAAATCCAAGTGGATATCGCTCACCTAGCAGTATAATGGCACATTTACAAAAAAAGCGAAATTGAGTTTTTACGGCCTAAGTGTTTAAAAGTGTATAATTTATAAAGCGGTAAAACGGCATGGTGTTAGTTTCCCTATTTGTTGAGAAAGGGCGTTAAGTGTCAATGTAGTACTTAGTACGTTCCCCCCGCTTCCGCGCATAACAACGGCTTATTTGTCAGTTGTGCCGGGCGAGGTGCAATCGCTTCTAAATCTGTTTTGGCGTAAGTGGCAAATGTGACATTTTATTAACGTAGTAAGTTAGTAGACATTTCAAAACACATATGGCAAAATGGCACATTTGACAAAGGAATGTGACATCGCTATTTAACTTAAACACGATTATTCTATGCGCAAATCTAACTCACAGCTAACTACAGAGAGACAAAGCTTGCAATGCTTATAGTTTTGTTTACTGCTTAGTCAATTAATAAAGATACTTAAAGGTAAAGTAAACTTCCTTCAAATTTCGGAGCAGTAAGGTAAACCTTGATTTGGATCTGGATTTCACTATCGTACCTTTATCTAAACTTAAACTGCCAAACTTTTAAGTGCTTTTGTTTTTAGAACGGAGAGTAACTATCTCACCATAATATGATGATAAAAAATATGATTATTACCTACGTTTACAATTAAGAGAAGATTCGTGATTATTCTTTATTTTATTTATTATAGTTTGATGATGACTATTTCTTAACGTTTCACGAGCCAAATAGAGGTTATTATAATATTTTAGTTAAACTTTTTATGTAAGTATATTTATTTGAATAAAATTACAAATACGAATATTAAAAAAAACTGAAAATTTCGGGAATCAAGGAAGTGACACAACATTACTATTTAAAAATGTTTTTATTGCTTTTCGAAGTATTCTCCGCGAAATTTGACACATTTTTCCATACGATGGAACCAATCATTGAAGCAACCATTCCATGCGGAAGTTGGGGTCTATAAAATGGCCGTTTTGTGGGCGTCCATAGCTTCTTCAGGTGATAAAAATCTCTGTCCACGCAATTTATTCTTTATTTTAGGGCAAGTATAGAAATCATTAGGGCTTAGGTCGGGGCTGTACGGCGGATGGTCTAATGTTTTCTTGCTCTAAAAACTGTTTTGTTCTGTGCGCGGTGTGAGAACTCGCATTGTCGTGATGGAGGATGATGCGGCGGTTGCAGTTCTCTTTACGGAGTTCAGAAACGACCTTTGGCTAACAAATGCTAGCATACCATTCTGCATTAACCGTTCTTTGTCCCTCAAGAGGAATAGTCGTAACATGGCCGGTTTTGGAGACAAACGTGGCCACCATTTTTTTTGCAACACTCCGTGAACGAAAAATTTTTGTTGGTTTTAACTCATTTTGGAACACCCAAACTCGTGACTGGTTTTTTTTTCGGGTTCGTACGCGTATATCCAGGATTCGTCACCTAATACGATGTTGTAGACAGCATTTGAGGATCCTGCGTGGAATCTTTCGAGAGTTCTGACGCACCAAGTAACGCGACCCGCTTTTTGCTCTTCACAGAGCGAATGCGGTATCCATCGGGAAAACAAACTTTTTTACACCTAATTGTTCATGCAAGATTATTTTTATTTGACTCATGCCAATGTCTAAAGTTGCCTGAATTTCGCGGTATGTGACATGTCAATCTTCCTCAATCAGCTTACGCGCAGCATCAACGTTTTCTTGGGTGACTGCAGTTTTTGGACGACCTTGACGGGGATCATCACTGAGCTTGATACGTCCACTTTGAAATTCAGCAAACCAGCGATAAATTTTGGTTTTGGATGGGGCTTCATTACCAAATGCAAAAATCATCCGATCAACACACTGTTTTTGTGTTAAACCACTTTGAAAGTCATAATAAATCATCGCTCTTGAATTTTCTCGAGTCAATTCCATTTTCTCAACGACTAAACAAGTTTGACAAGACCTTGTGACAAGACCACAAGACCGAGAATCTCTTTTTTAATAAATAAATGGTATTCGATTCTTAAAACCAAGGAGTTCTCAATTAAAAAGATTTTAATATGACAGGAACAGTGGAAATATTCCATTCCCGATACTTTTAGTGCAGCCTATGTTGGTATGTTGATTTCAAATAAAAGCTGTTGTTTTCTATTAAGCAAATGTCTTTATTTCTTGGTCTTCACATCCTGTTTATTTTATGGCTTTGGGGGCATATATGACATTTTTGGAAGTTTTTAAAAGTATAACGGCACAATTGCATGGCTCTTCTTCTTTTTTGACTGTTATGAAGCAACTCCTGGAAACCTGAAGTGGATTTTTTTATCCCTAAGTATCTATTAAGGTCTATACTAGTTGCTAAAACCATAAAATTCATTATATAACGTAAAATGAAGTCATTACTTCGTTTCAAACATTTGTAAAATCTTTGACCCTCATTTCTGTAAAATAAGAAAAAAGTAGATGTGTCATTATACCGCTAGGTGTGCGATATAGCAACAACTTCAAAATATGTACTGGTCCGATTCGAAAAATTCTTTCAGTGTTAGATAGCCCATTTATCGAGGAAGGCTATATAAAATATATCGAGGAAGGCTATATATAATCGGCTATATAAAATCACGCTTTGAGCCACGGGAACGGAGCAGTAGCCTTAAATAACGTGGGTGTAACCCCGGGGATCACCTAGTTGTATGATACATGAGATAGTGACAGGGCGAGGGAGGGTTCAAAACATCAAGATAATTGTGACGTATTTTATGGATAACTGGTATATAAAATGAAAATCTGTATGTTCTATAATTATGTATTTTCACTTACATGGTACATTTCTTTTCATTACTATGTAAAGTATATATAGTGATACATTTTCACTAAATATGACACTATAACTAAGCAAATCCGGGGTATGCGGCTACACATAGCCAGCACATTTCGAGTTAATTTATGACATATCCGAGTTTTATACATCATTTATATCGTATATCCGAGATTTATACAACATTTATATCGTATATATCCGAGATTTATACATCATTTATATCGTATATTCGAAGTATACACATAATTTATATTTATAGCCATGGCTAATACATCATTTATATTGCATATCCGTACATGTATATCGTATTTCCGAGTTTTATACATAATTTTTGTCATGTATCCAAGTTTTATACATATTGTATATCGATGTCAGAGTCTTAAACATCATTACATTGCATATCCGAGTTTTATACATATTGTATGTCCGTGTTTATTCATCATTTATATGTTTTATCCGAGTTATTATACCTTACGACCATGCCGTACCTGTCAGAGTATAATTATAATTTAAGTCAACGTCTGAATATAACACAATATATCCGAAATTACAGGATCTACTATAGGATATATTATATTTAAACATAAAAGTTTACAATGCTGTCGTTTTAAACAAATGTTACATAGTATTAATATATATTATTTTTAATCTTTTACAACTTATAGCGAGTTAAAATACTTACGGGCAATCTTCGTCAAATAGCACATTGAAAGCCTCCAGAATTCTATTGAAATATACACACAAGATTGCGTCAAAATGTATCCATCCGTTTAGTAGTTAGGTAACGATTAGACGCACAGAAACGAGAGACACAAGAGAAACCCAATTGTTATGTATCATATATGATTCACCGTACATGTACTGTGTATCATATATGATTCAAGACTGTGAGCGACAGCAACGTGTGAGCAGGCATAGTAAATATAAAACTTTTGTCTCGTATTTTAAAAGGAGTCATCCACAAATTAATTCACCCGTTTAAAGGAGGATAGTGGATCGATCAAGTTTGTTTTTTTTTAACAACCAAATGGCCAAAAAGGCTTGTCTCAAACAATATTTTTGCTAAATCTATAAAGTTTGTGACGGCGGAAAAATTTATGTTAATTTTGAACATATTTCTGAGAACCCTGTGGTATTCAAAACATGTTTTCGAAAAGTTTTCTCGATACAAAAAATAATAAACTAACCTCTTAAAATTATCTTCCATCAAAAATATCTGTATTACTTATCAACGAACGTTGGTAAAATTTATAACAATAATGTACCATATTTAAATACAGAACTTGGTTGTTTTTTTATTTTTCACTACTCAACTAATTTTTAGGTCATTCATTTATTTAATGGTTTGTAAAAAGATCTGAACGTCCTGTCGTCGTCGTGCATCTCTTTCTTATGTATACAATCCGACAGTGACAGCCGCGCTCGGTTGTCAGCGCCTTAAGTTTGGAAGTATATACTATGTAAATCTGCATTCATTGCTTAAGTTGCCATAGCAACTAAGCGTTAGCGAAAGTAGAATTCAGAAGGGAATGCCATTTGTCTAAGGCCTCTGATTTCTACTTTCGCTAACGCTTGGTTGCCATGGTAACATAAGCAATTCCTTCTTCGTTGACCACGTAATATGTAGATAGTCTTTGTCAGTTCCATGCATTTTTGCTTTTAACTATTAGCGATATCACAAATCGAATGATATTTGGCTATGAGGGCAGATCTTTTTATTTATAGTAAGCGGCGGCAAACGAGCAGACGGATCGCCTGATGGTAAGCAATTACCGCCGCCCATAGACACAAGCAAGATCACAGGAGTCACAAGTGCGGTGCCGCCCCTTGGGGTTGGGATAGGATGAGGAGTGGGATTAGGGAGAAGGAAAGGGTAGGGATAGGACCTCCGTCAGATCAGAAATTGAACAATGTCATACTATGTGGTTTTGGTTTTTCTGATTTTGGTTTTTTGGTTTATTTATTTATGGTTCTGTCGAAGCGCGTTAGCAATGTCCCGAACGTCGAGTTGTACTTTCGGCTTGTGTTGTGGCGGCTCAAAATAAAAGTCGAACCGTTTGAACGATTCGATTTCCCGTTCAGACACTTCTAAAGACGAGAGGTTTGTGATACTGGAGTCCGGTAGAAACACGCTGGACTCTGGAAAATAAAAAATAAAATATGTATTTTACACACAACATTAATTATCGCTTTCTAAACGGTGAAGGAAAATATCGCGAGGTATCCTGCATGTCCGAGAGTTCTCCATAATGTTCTCGAAAGACATGTGAAATCTGCCAACCCGCACTTGGCCAGCGTGGTGGACTATTATATCCTTACCTTTCTCTAAGTGAGAAAAGGCCCGTGCCCAGCAGTGGGACAGTATATATACAGTACTTGTACTGTGGGTACTAGATTAAAGATAAACATATACGGAATGTAAAAAAGCTCTTAACGAAAACTGATATCCTATATTGGACCAATCATTACAAACAATTTTTACTTCGGCGCCATACTTGGAAAATTACTGGTTCAGGAGATATTGAGGCTCAGACACCATACAATCTTTGTAATTAACCCCCCCCCCCTCCCTCCAATTTGTTCTATGTGACACCATGTACATACACAGTGTCAAAGGACCCATCACCAAGCCGAAGTCTACTCGTTTTGCACATCATGCCAAAGTCATATTAAGCAAAAATAATACTTGGGAAACGAAATTTTTTTTAGGGTTAAATATTTTATAAGCCGCCATGTTTTTCTTTTCTTTGTTTTAAAAGATAACTCCCGCATTAGGACGAAGTTCTGTGTCGCGGGGGACTTTACAAACATACAACTAACGGACACAATGAACACACCCAGACTCGAAACAATTTATGGATCACACAAAGTGTTGTCTCGTGTGGGAATCGAACCCACAACACTCGGCGCAGTGTCAAGCGGCGAGGCGACCGCTTAAACCACTACGCCAATGCTCGAGATACCTATCCATGGGTGCATAGGACAAATTGGCGCCGGAAATTCTTTATTATTATAGATTTCGTGATAATTAGAAAAACAAAATGGTTATTAACCGATTCCGTGCGGATGATGCCGCACAGGCACCATGTAAATCTATTGCGTATGGCGTATGGTGCGCGAGAGGATACGAAACTAAAACATAAAAAAATCGGCTAAAATGACATTTGTCAAGAGTCCCGTAAAATAAAAGTGTCTTTATTTGTCACCCATATCATGCCTACAGTGTTCGTTTCAAGTAATTTCGAAAATTAGCAGACTTCAGGAGTTGTAAAACAAGTTGTCGAGTCACATTTTATTATTGACTACAGGACGCCAGCAGCTACGCCTGCATTTTTTTTTTAAACTACGCACCGTTTATAATTGCTTGCGCCGGCGCATAATTTTTGCATCCCGCACTTCTGTCTTGCTACCCTTTCTAAACAGACGTGTTCATACTGCTTATATTATCGACGACATTCGCTTGTGCACTTGGACTCCGTGATTTTACATTTGTGACGACATTAGGATTTAAGATTGTTTCCCTACAAAACACTGGAATATAGAACATAATATAACTGAATGGTAATAAATAAGTATCACCTCGCTGCAAACTCAAATGGTAGGTACGTGAACAAATTCTATATAACACTCTTGAATAAATAAATCCATAAAATAATGCAAAAAGGTTTACAACACCTGATAGAAATTAGTCACTTACTTTCCATTTCCATAAAAACACACAGATCGTCACTTTTAAACGCTCTGAACGAATTTGCTGACCGCGTACGTTCGATACACAATGGCAAATGACTCTTTAACAAGTGGAAACACGAGAAAAAGCTAAAAATTACAATTCATGGCGGATGATTCCCCAGGGGAATCATCAAAGTCCCTGGCGCTTGGTGCCCCAGAGGCATCACGGAATTTTTGTTTGACGCCAGGCACTAAAGATTGCTAAAAAGACCTCCGCACGGAATCAGTTAAGGTATAAATACCTATTTGTTTCCGACGTTTCGCTCGTCTTGCACCGAGCGTGCAAATGTAAACACCGCCGCAGTGATAAATCTCAACAGTGTGTAGACGTCATTAGTGTAGTGTGTCGGAGTACCGACATTGCGAACTTAAATAAAGACCAAGTGAGGGTAGGTGCCGAAACCCGCACTTCCACAAGACGGCGCTGAGCTCTCATCAGTCTCTCCGCGACCACGCTCGGTGCAAGACGAGCGAAACGTCGGAAACAAGTAGGTATTTATACCTCAAATAAGTTAATTGTACGCGATTAAGACCCGCTAATTTATTTTGTATGATGTATACAAATCGCGAAAGTTTAAAATCGATTAACATAATGGTTACTTTGAGCCTCAATATCTCCTGAACCAGTAATTTCCCAGATATGGTGCCGAAGTAGAAACTGTTCGTAATGATTGGTACAATATGGGATTATAACTATTGGTTTAACACTTATAAACGTCAATAAATAACAAATATTTTTTTTCGTCCAGATTCGAGATAGTACTCTTATTTTTTGTTTATATCGTCTCGCCTGTATCCCCAAAGGGGTAGGCAGAGGTGTAATATTACACCCAGATTTCGCCTTATTGCCAGATTCTGTGTTGTTTCTGAGATTTTGAAAAACTCTATAACACTTTTGCTCGACCCGGGAATCGAACCCGGGACCTCCGATCTGCAGTCGCATACGCTATCCACTGGACCACAGAGGCAGTGCAGTATTTAGTGACATATTAGAACTAGCCTGTCTTAAAAATGTTAATTATCGCTCGCTTAATAATGTGCTCGGTAAATGGCAATAGGCTCGCCCTCTATTACTTTGTGAGTAAAACATAACCGGCAAAGTGTGGGTGTGTGATACACCTCTGCCTACCCCTTCGGGGATAAAGAAGTTATGTTATGTTACCTGTCTTGTTAGGCGGGGGTGCGTACATCTGGTCAGGCCACGCGGGGATGGGTTGCCGGCTAAACAATGACTCTTCACTTTGATGATCCATAGGCATTCCTTGCTCCTGTAATGATTAACACATAACTTAGAGACACCACCAGATTGGAGACATCCTAAAAACAGGGCGTTAGAACGTTAGAAGTACCCTGAACAGAAGAGCATGCATGAGGAATCTGATGGGAGTGAATGAAGCAAGAGAGGTATGCCAGGATCGTTGCAAATGGCGTTCCGTAGTCTCTGCCTACCCATTTTGACAACGGCAAAGTCTATGTATGTATGTCAAATAAAAAAAAAAATTAAAAAAAATTAATTTGAAAAATCTTAACACCGTTTAAAACTCATACAAAATAATTTAGCGGGTCTTAATCGGGTAAACTTAACACATTTAAGGTATAAATACCTATCTGTTTCCGACGTTTCGGTCGCCTTGCACCGATCGTGGTCGCGGTGAGACTGGGCTACCGACCACGATCGGTGTAAGACGATCGAAACGTCGGCAACATTATTATACCTTAAATAAGTTAAGTTTACGCGATTAAGACCCGCTAAATTATTTCCTACGATGTATACAAATCGCGAAATTTAAAAAAAGGTTAAAACTCACCGGGTTCTTGTAAAACTTGCTCTCCGTGACATGGTGTATGGTTACTTCACTGTTAAGCTTTGACCCGACCCTCAATCGTTGAAAGTAAGGCAACGAGTCACCATTAGACATTGGACTCATGCCGATATCATCACATTTCATCGTCTGACTGTCACTTTTATCACTGAACAGAGCGTTCCGGAACACATTCCTATCTTCCTGTCCAAACGGTGTATATAAACCGGTGTATTCATTTCTGTCTTCTTCTTTCTTTAGCGGTGTACCAATTGGCTCAGGTCTTTGAATCGGATTGGCAAATAGCGATGAATCGTTGGAGTCAAACCTAGATTCAGCAGGCCTTGTACCGATAGGGTTCGGTGAAACAACAGATTTTGGACTCTGGTTCTCATAATATTCCGGGGTTAGAAAGTTCCTGTGTTGTGTGTCTTCAGAAGTTTTGAAAAGTGAATACCCTTCGTCATTTTTTTGTGTGAACGATGCCAAATTCATGATCCTAGTCTGGAAATCATCTTGCTTCGGTGAATTTCTTGAGGGGTCCATCACGTATTGGGTTTGGTTTTGCACTGGAGTGTACACGTTAGGGTTCACGTAGTTATACTGGGGTCCATATATAGGGTTCAACTGGGGGCTCTGCGTCCGAATGCCCATTAGACTTTGCTGATGCATTAGAGACATCAATGGGTTCCGTATAGTGTACATGCCATTCGAAGTTGGTGTTATAGTGGCTTGGCAAGCGTTCGGTGGCATTGGTATAGGGTCAGGGATACGAATCTGCTCTTGCTTTTTCGCAGCGGGTTGCTGGTTTGTTATTTGGACCGGTGGTAAGTTCGGATGGAACATGGGGTTGCGCAAGGTAACCATCTTGGTCCCTTCCGTCTTGTCGTTAGTTTCGGCGGCTGCGGCGGCCTTCTTGGCCTTCTTCTTTGCTTTTTTGGACTTGCCCACTGGCTGGGGTTGGGGTTCGGGGACCGGCGGCTGCTTCGGTGGTGGCTCTGTGGGCAAAAGCAATATCTATATAAATAAACATGAATCTACGAAATGTTTGTATGCGCATAACTTCCAAACGACTACAGTAGTACGAAGTAGCCTACTTTGTTCATCCAGATGATATCACCCAGGTGTACAAAGTGGAATAAACTGATGGAAATGATGCAGTTAAATATTTATAACGTAGGTACACATACATGGGTGCTATCTACAGTAGTGGGTATACATACCTGGGTGCGCGGTGGAGAACATCATCATGGATGGGTCGGCATTGATGACGGGCGCCGGCCGAGGTACGGGGGTAGGCGTAGCCGCCAATTGGTTGCACTTCCACAACGGCTGATAAACAAACAAACATATACATTCATTATATTATTAAATTGTTAATTATCGCTTGCTAATCGGTGAAGGAAAACATCGTGAGGAAACCTGCATGTCTGAGAGTCCTCTATAATGTTCTCAAATGACATGTGAAGTCTGCTAACCCCTACTTGGCCAGCGAGGTGGCGGCGATAGCCCAGTGGTGTACGTAACAGACTGCCGAGAGGACGGTCTCGGGTTCGATCCCCAAGTACCCCGGGCACACACCTCTGTCTTTTCGGCGTCATGTGTATATTAAACATGTTAATTATCGCTCGTCCAATAATATTAGTAGAGGAGACGTGGAACATCGACCTTCACCGATCTGATAACCAGATGAGACGTATTTTTTATGTAATATAATTTATAAACAAGTATGCCTATAATAACTTGCCTATCAAAAAGTGCTCATAGCTATTTTAAAATTCAAGTTAATTGTAATCAACCGCAAATATAACTTTGTCGTTTATACAAACACTATGGAAAACAAAGTTATTTTTGGTAAATGAAAAAGTGATAGTGATATTTGGATAGGTGAAGATAAAGGGTATGTTAAGTCCTAAGGCTGATGCTAGTAATTAATAAACGTACATGGAAGCAATATAGCAATAAAGATCAAACAATTAGATTAAGTGCGAGGCCCGTAAGGGTCCCGTAGTTCAGGTATCCACATAACATACCCGTTATCTTCACTTAACCAAATATCACGATCGCTTTTTCATCACCAAAAATAACTTTGTTTTCCATACTGTTAGGTTAGGTTAGGTTAGGTTAGGTTAGGTTAGGTTAGGTTCGGGCACGCCACGATAGTGGCGGTAAGTCCCGTGGTTGATGAGTGGTTGGAGAGACGTCACGGCGTCCTCACCTTCCGGTTGACTCAAATCCTTACCGGCCATGGTTGTTTTGGCCGGTATTTGTGGAGGATAGGCCGGGAGGAAACGCCCGGATGCCACCATTGTGGCAGCAGCCGCGACCCTGTCGAAGACACGGCGTTGCATACTTTGGCGGAATGCCCAGCCTGGGCATCGCAGCGCCGTGATCTGGTCGCGGCTCTCAATACGGTTGTCCTCTCGCTCCCGGCCGTAGTTCTGTCTATGGTCCGGAGTGAGAGGTCTTGGAACGCCGTCGCCTCTTTCTGCGAAGCAGTCATGCTGAGCAAGGAGGCGGCGGAGCGGGAGAGGGAAATACATAGCCCTCTCCCCAACCGTAGGTCCGGGCGTCGGGGACGTCGAACTAGAGACGACCTCCGACCACCGTAAATTTATTGCCTGCGGACGGTGAGCGCTGGGGCTGCTCCCTGTCCGCCAAAAGGCGGGAGGCGGCGCGTGTCCTCGCCGCCTCCCAAGTAGCTTTGTGAGGTGATGGATGCCAGAAGTTTGATGTATGCAAGAAGTTTGATGGATGATTGCGAGATCATAACGAGACGGGGCCCGCCAATACCAACGGCGGGCCAATCCCGGGCGGGGTCGCGAGAAAGTATGCAAATCGCGAATCGCGTGACCCCGCCAACACACGGGACCCGTAGGGACACCGCGGTGGTTTTTAGTGGGTATGCCCCGAACGCCTTTAGGGGAGAGCCTCCACATACCTCCTCCGCCAGTCCCAAGCCTAGCCGTTCTAATGGCTGGGTTGGCGGAGTTGAGATGACTCACCACCGTAGTGAACAAAAAAAAAAAAAAAAAAAAAAAAAAAAAAAAAAAAGGTTAGGTTAGGTTCCCCCCCCCCCGTGGGATCTCCACCTTGTCGTGGTGGGGGGGCTCAGTAACCGTGAATTGGTCACCCGCGGTGAAGCTAAGAGGGATCCAGGAGGGGACGCTCCGCGTGGGCTTGGAGGGGCCTGCGCAGGATGCGTCCAACGGTGCGGGTGCGGGGGACAGTTCTGTCTGTCCCTCGCAGTCGGGTGCGGTCGCGGGAGGAGAGGCGTGTCGGTGTTGCGTTGCCGCGCGCCCTATCTCCCGCGACCAAATGGGGGCGCACCATTCGATGCGTCGCGGTGGGGCCGCAGAGGAAGAGGAGATGCGGTGTTGCGTTGCCGTCCTCCCTATCCTCTGCGGCCGCTGGGCGTTTTGGCGGCGGAGTCCAACACCTTAATCCGCCGCCAAGGGGGTTTTGTTCGGGGCCCGCCTGACCATCTGGCGGGCCAATACCCGTCGGAGGGTGGCGACGAGTGCTTTGGTGATGCCGCACCCTCCGACACACGGGTACATGGCGGAAGTCGAGGTGGTTTTTAGTGGAAACACCACATACTCCGGCTCTTTTTTTTTTTTGCTCTGGCAACTGTAACCGCCAGACGTCAATAATTTTAGCTCCGTAATTAAAAAAGTTTTAATATAATTTTAATTGATTATTTAACATATAAGTTAGTATATATTGATAAAATAGTGACAAGAAGTTATTGTTAAAATTGTGTTTGTAAAAGTATAATAACTACACGGCCAAAGTTCGAGCGAACAGAACGGAGACTTGGTGTCAACGGACGGATTTGAATTTACATCTGCTACGACTACGACTTAAACCCGGGGAGTATAATACTTATTCAAACTTATTCAACACTCCACAACACCGAATTACTCGGCTCACCCCCGTGTGAGCAACGTCCAACACACATCTGGCTCAGTTCTGTCTCCTTTTGCTTGACTATATGTGGAAGCAAAATCGAGGACCAAACAACAGCCCCAGACAAACACAATCTACAGATACACTTCACAATTACTACACTGTTTATTCTTGTCTGTACTTCATATATTTGTGTACTTTTCTGTATTAGCTATTATTGGTTTAAACCTGTAACTTGTATACCTACTTACATTTTATTAATAAGTTGATTAAGTTCATCAGCTGAGATATTTCAATAGAAACCTTATAAAAGTATTAGATAATTACTCTAAAGTATTCAAATTACCTAAATTGCTCTCAATTTCTTAGTTTCTACAATTAATTAACTTAATATATTTTTTATTCATATACCCCCCTTTTCTTTTGTAACTTTTCTTATTTATTCTGTCTATACAATAATACTCAAGCCCCATCACATCTCTTCTCTTCTTTGACTTTGCTCAGCTGTTTTCTTATTTTTTAGGTAATTTGTAATCCTTGGCAATGTCTACCCATATGATGACTCGGAAGGCAACGGCCAAGGAGGTGGAAAATAAATTAAGAATAACTCTGCTCGAGTTAAAGAAATACAAGGACGACAACAGTCAACTATTAAGGGAACGCGTTGACTGTGAAGAAGAAATTAAAATTGTAAATGACCGTATATCTGAGCTGAAGACACAACTCACGGAGCTGCATATAGAGCATATGGATGTCTTGGATCAACGGGACAGACTACGAGAAGAAGTTAGGTGTTTCAGCAGCTGCGACGAAATTTACTCCAGACAACTTAGCCGCAATACGGAGTTAGAAGCAAGTCTCAATGAGGCTTATGGCAGAATTTCAACTCTAGAAGACACAATTGCGGCCTTTAACAGTACTGCTACTCACAACTTATTCTCTGAGCTCCTGGGTGACAAAATTAATGTGCTAAAAGCTCTTAAATGTAACTGTTTCAAAAAATGCCTTAGTAAGAATAAATTTAGAAAATTGTTTAAGTTAAATAAATTAATTAAGAAACTTAGATCTGGTCCTAAGTGGTCTACCAAATTGAGTCAGTATGCACAAGATAACTGTAAATTAAATAAAGAGTGTGAGTCTCTTTTATTAAAGCTTGAGGAAACAAATGAAGAACTAGTTTCTGGTAGGTTGTTATATGAACAACACACAAGTGAGTTGCAAGCACAAATATCAAATCTACAAGCTCAACTCACTAGAACTATAATGGAACACCAGAATGAGACTCATGAATACATTTTAAAATATGAAGAAATTTCAAGAGTTGGTCGAGAAAATTTAAAACAACTTATCTCATTATCCAACTCTAATAATTACTGTTCCAGTTGTACAACTAATTGTGCGACTACACCTACTGAATTAATAGAATTGAATGCACATGGATGTCAGTATAATACACAAAACAAACTGCATCCAGTAAAGACTGACAGTAAGAATGTAATAATTTTTTCAGACCAACTGGGAGTGGGTTTAGGGAGCTTAATTGATCATTACACTGAGCAACCAGTACAGAACTTTTGTTCACCTGGAGCTCAGTCTTGTACCCTAGTTGATAAGATTAAGAATGCCGACTTGAATGCACAAACTACTGTCATCATATTGTATGGTGACAGCTCATTAGTCTCCAAAAACAGTCTCATAGAATTAACAGACTTAATGATAGATGTTAGCACAAAAATAGGATGTAGCTTTATTATTTGTGCATTGCCTTATTCATATGCTCTCACAGATGACCAAAACAGGCAGATAGGCAAATTAAATCTATTATTGTACAATAGGACATGTCATAGTGACAGTATTTTATTTTTTGACACTAATATTTTTATTAGTAATTTCTTTTTAACAAAAGATACTATGTATCTTTCTTATGTACATAGGCGACAACTTGCTAAATTATTAGCATTTAATTTATATACTGACAGGAGTACTACTAGAGTACTTAGGAATTTGGTAGATAATAGTTATACCAATAGTAGTATTGACACATCTATTAGTTTAAACTATTAGATGAGACAACAGATAGGCATTCATGTGTTTTAAACTTAGTTCATCAAAACATACAAGGCCTATCTGGCAAAGAATTAGAAATAGATTTATTTTTAAATAAACATAAGATTGATATCTTATGTATTACAGAACATTGGTTGCGAGGTGACCAATTAATATTTAACAATCAACATTACTCAGTTATAAGTGCATTCGTAAGAAAGAAGGCTATTCGTGGTGGCTCTCTAATATATGTATGTAATAGTTTGAAATGTAAAGAACGTAAGGATATAGCTAAACTTTCTATCGAGCGCACTGCTGAGATTTCTTGTGTTGAGCTTGAACAACATATTATAGTGTGTGTGTATCGACCACCACAAAGCGACTTTACTCAGTTTGAAAGCATTATTGAGGATGTCTTAAAACACATAATTTCTAGTAGGAAGTCTATAATCGTATGCGGCGATTTTAATGTCAATTTGTTAGAAAAATCACCAATTTGTACTAGGTTAGTTAGCTTATTTAGGTCATTTAATTTAAATGTTTTGTTCTCTGAACCAACTAGAATAACCTCACATTCGTCTACATGCTTAGATAATGTTTTTTGCAATTGTCTTTATTTAAGTAAGGCTGTTTTAACTGACTTGACATCGGATCACTGCGGGCAAAAGGTTGTAATTCCAACTAATACAACCCCTAAAGTACAAGAAATTACATGTAGGCCAATGACCTCTGCTCGCCTAAAACACTTTAGTAATGATGTTGCTGCCAAGATCGCCAGTATTGACTTAACCGTTGATGATCCTGATGAATTATATAAATGCTTATTTAAAATTGTTAATGATGAGTACAATAAAATTTTTAAACTGAAGACGTTTGCAAGGAGCATTAAAGTAAATTTTTGTGAATGGGCAACAGTAGGTATATACAAAAGTAGAGCTAGGTTGTATGATCTATATGGTATGAAGAAATACAATTTTAATCCTGAATTTATTCAATATGTTAGAAATTATTCCAAGGTTTTTAAGAGGACATGTGCTTTAGCCAAATCCTTATATTTAAGCAATAAAATCAAAGAATCCAAGAACAAAATTAAAACTACTTGGAGCATTATTAACAATGAGACTGGTCGAGCTAAATTGGTAGATAACAATTATGAATTGAAATTGAATGGTGAAATTATTACTAGGAAAACTGATGTTGCTCAGACATTTAACAATTTCTTCATAAACATACCAGTGAACACAACCAGCTGTCTAGATTCATGTCCAAACAAAGCAGAAATGTTGGTTAGGGGCAATGTGAATGAGTGTGATGTGCTTTTTAATTTTAAATATATTGACACCAATGACATACTGAAGGTATTCAAGACGCTCAATAATAAAAAATCTGTCGACTTATGGGGCATTTCTGTTAAACTTGTGCGACAAATTATTTCTAGCTTAGCTCCATATTTAGCTGCAATATTCAACAGATGCGTAGATACAGGAGTATTTCCTGATCTAATGAAACACAGTAAAGTAATACCATTATTCAAAAAGGGATCAAAGAGCGACCCTAGTAATTTTCGGCCAATTTCTATCTTGCCTGCTATTAGTAAAATTTTTGAAAAGATTATTTTGCATCAACTAGAGAGCCACTTTCACGCAAATAATTTATTTCACAGTGAACAGTATGGCTTTACTAAGGGTCGCTCCACCGTTGATGCCGGTGTAACTTTGTTAAAGCATATTTTTAATGCTTGGGAAAACTCGAAGGATGCCATTGGTGTTTTTTGTGACCTATCAAAGGCCTTTGACTGTGTGGAACATAATACGCTTTTACTTAAATTGAAACTTTATGGTATTAGAGATACCGCACTCAATCTTGTTGCCAGCTACCTTAGTGATAGAATTCAGTATGTAGATGTTAATGGGAGTAGGTCTCTAGGTTTGCCAGTAGGAATGGGCGTTCCACAGGGCTCTATTCTCGGTCCATTTCTTTTTTTAATATATATTAATGATTTGCCGTTCTTTGTACAAAATTTATGTGATATTGTTTTGTTTGCCGACGATACGTCACTAATTTTTAAAGTTGATCGTAAATTAAGTAACTTTGATACCGTCAATAACACTCTTGCACAAGTATTAGATTGGTTTTCGACAAATAATTTGGTACTCAACTCAAGCAAAACCAAATGTGTTAAATTCTCTTTGCCTAATGTCAAAAGTGTTCCTACTAATATAATTTTAAATAAGGAAACAATTCAACTAGTCGAATCAACCGTATTCTTAGGTGTAACTTTAGATTGTAAGCTTCAGTGGGGCGCCCAAATATCCTGTCTCGCAGTAAAACTTAGTTCTGCAGCGTTTGCAGTTAGAAAAGTTAGGGAATTCACAGATATAGATACTGCTAGACTAGTTTACTTTAGTTATTTTCACAGCGTAATGTCTTACGGAATAATGTTATGGGGTACAGCTGCTGATATACAGACTATTTTTGTCATTCAAAAAAGGGCCATACGTGCAATTTATAAGTTAGGTGCTAGAGATTCTTTACGTAATAAATTTAAAGAAATAGACATATTGACAGTTGCATCGCAATATATATATGCTAACTTAATGTACATTAAGAAAAACTTAATTCTATACCGCAAAAATAGTGATTTGCACAACGTGAACACAAGGAATAAGCATAAACTGGTGGGAACTAACTACCGTCTACATAAAGTTCAGAACTCATTTGCGGGGATTGGTATACGATTTTTCAACAAATTGCCTCTTGAAATAATGAATTTACCCATGCACAAATACAAACGGACAATTAGGAACTTTCTTTTACAAAGGGGTTATTACACTATTAAGGAATTTTTAAATGATAAGACACCGTGGGGATAGGCTTAGGCTTGTTTAACTCACGATTATTTTATTTACATGTTAAGTGGAGGTGCCTCGTGAACACATGATTTTTGCAGGATTTGGATATTTTTATGATTTGTTGAATGTAGTTTAACATTATTTATCTCTGATCATATCATTGTTCACTTGTCACCTTCACAAAATTCTTTCTACATTTGCATTCCTTCACGTGTTCCACTAACTTATGTTAATAATAACGATCTGGAAAATGGAGGTAATTGGCGGTCATGGTCAGTATACCAATAGATTGTTTCTTACTGCTGGTTCGTATACCGTTGTCGTCATGCTCACTAAAATGTCATTTCTTGTGGTGGCGTCGTGTGTCGGGTCATCCCTTTCCCTCTAATATGGCGAGAGGGATGATGGCTGGCACATGCGTCATACTCGTGAACGGGTGCTACTTGCGATGACTGGTCGATGACGGTCTTGCGGGCTGGTATTAGATTTTAATAATTAACTGCATCATTTCCATCATGGTTCTGATCACTTTCGCGGATTGCCTGCATTATTAGGTATATATAATGTAAGTGGATGCTCCTGTTTCACCATGTCTATTCTGAGAAGGCTAACCAAAAGTATTATGCTTGAGTATTATGATGTACAGTAAATATATACAAGTGATATAGAAGGTGTAACAGTTGCAGCACCTTACAAAATGTAAATTGTGTATTATGCAAAACCTGGCGATGAAAAAGAGTGACCGTGAGTTTTATTGCCCGTTCTTTCTCATGGTTCTACCTATTGCTTTGCGAACGTGGCAGTAAATGTAAATGTAGAAGCATACAGTAATGATGTTTTAAATTTGAGTATAAGTAATTATTTTATAAATTTATTATTTTGACGTTCATAAGCGTCACATTGTGACCCAAATGAATAAAGGATTTTGAATTTGAATTTGAACTTATTTCCCCCAAGAGTCGGAGATCCGAAGGGATTTTCCACCTCGTAAAACAAAAAAAAAAAAAAAAAAAAAAAAAAAAGGTTAGGTTCCCCCCCCTCCCCCCCGTGGGATCTCCACCTTGTCGTGGTGGGGGGGCTTAGTAACCGTGGATTGGTGACCCGCGGTGAAGCTAAGAGGGATCCATCTGGCGGGCCAATACCCGTCGGGGGGTAGTGACGAATGCTTATGCGAATCCCTACCCTCCGACACACGGGTACATGAGGAACACGGGTTGGTTTTTAGTCAGTAAGAGTCTGACAGTCCCCTTCGTCCTTCCCCCGGGGCGGAGGGACTCCATGAGGATTTTCCAACCCGATACCAAAAAAAAAAAAAAAAAAAAAAAAAGGTTAGGTTCCCCCCCGTGGGATCTCCACCTTGTCGTGGTGGGGGGGCTCAGTAACCGTGGATTGGTGACCCGCGGTGAAGCTAAGAGGGATCCAGGAGGGGACGCTCCGCGTGGGCTTGACGGAGGCCTGCGCAGGATGCGTCCAAAGGGGCGGGTGCGAGGGAAGTTCTTCTGTCCCTCGCAGTCGGGTGCGGTCGCGGGAGGAGAGGCGTGTCGGTGTTGCGTTGCCGCGCGCCCTATCTCCCGCGACCAAATGGGGGCGCACCATCGTTGCGTCGCGGTGGGGCCGCAGAGGAAGAGGAGATGCGGTGTTGCGTTGCCGTCCTCCCTATCCTCTGCGGCCGCTGAGTGTTTTGGCGGCGGAGCCCAACACCTTCATCCGCCGCCAAGGGGGTTTGTTCGGGGCCCGCCTGACCATCCGGCGGGCCAATACCCGTCGGGGGGTAGCGAGGAATGCTTATGCGAATCCCTACCCTCCGACACACGGGTACATGAGGAACACGGGTTGGTTTTTAGTCAGTAAGAGTCTGACAGTCCCCTTCGTCCTTCCCCCAGGGCGGAGGGACTCCATGAGGATTTTCCAACCCGAAACCAAAAAAAAAAAAAAAAAAAAAAAAAGGTTAGGTTAGGTTACGGCGAGTTATGTCGTGCGGTGTTCCACAGGGGTCGGTCCTCGGCCCCCTTCTGTGGAACATCGGCTACGACTGGGTGCTGCGCGGTACGCTCCTCCCTGGCGTGGGTGTCACTTGCTACGCCGACGACACCCTCGTCACTGCGAGTGATAAGACGTACCGGGCGGCGGCTATAAGGGCGACCGCTGGGGTCGCACAAGTCGTTGGAAGGATCCGGCGTTTGGGCCTAGAGGTGGCCCTCTCTAAATCCGAGGCCATTTGTTTCCACGGGCCTCGGAAACGGCCACCCGCAGGGGCCCACATTATGGTAGGAGGGGTCCGCATCGGCATCGGGACGAGCCTAAAATATCTGGGGCTCGTACTCGATAGCCGATGGGATTTCCGTGAGCACTTTAGACGCTTGGCCCCCAAACTTCTAGGGGCAGCAGCAGGATTATCAAGACTGCTGCCCAATCTTGGGGGACCAACCGCCTCCTGCCGGAGGCTCTACGAAGGAGTCGTGCGGTCCATGGCCCTATATGGGGCCCCGATATGGGCGCACGACCTGACGGCCCACAATATCACGGCGCTTCGCGCACCGCAGCGCGCCATGGCCGTCAGGTTAATACGAGGCTACCGCACGGTCTCCTTCGAGACAGCGAGCCTCCTAGCCGGATCACCGCCCTGGGATCTGGAAGCTGGGCTGCTGGCGTCACTCTATACATGGCGCCAGCAAGCCCTGGAGCAGGGCGAGAGACCGGCGCACCGTGACATCGAGGCGCGTCGGTCGGAGCTCCGCCAAGTCCTAGTGGCGGAGTGGAAGGCACGACTTGTGCACCCCAGCGCCGGGCACGCCACGATAGTGGCGGTAAGTCCCGTGGTTGATGAGTGGTTGGAGAGACGTCACGGCGTCCTCACCTTCCGGTTGACTCAAATCCTTACCGGCCATGGTTGTTTTGGCCGGTATTTGTGGAGGATAGGCCGGGAGGAAACGCCCGGATGCCACCATTGTGGCAGCAGCCGCGACCCTGTCGAAGACGCGGCGTTGCATACTTTGGCGGAATGCCCAGCCTGGGCATCGCAGCGCCGTGATCTGGTCGCGGCTCTCAATACGGTTGTCCTCTCGCTCCCGGCCGTAGTTCTGTCTATGGTCCGGAGTGAGAGGTCTTGGAACGCCGTCGCCTCTTTCTGCGAAGCAGTCATGCTGAGCAAGGAGGCGGCGGAGCGGGAGAGGGAAATACATCGCCCTCTCCCCAACCGTAGGTCCGGGCGTCGGGGACGTCGAACAAGGGACGACCTCCGACCACCGTAAATTTATTGCCTGCGGACGGTGAGCGCTGGGGCTGCTCCCTGTCCGCCAAAAGGCGGGAGGCGGCGCGTGTCCTCGCCGCCTCCCAAGTAGCTTTGTGAGGTGATGGATGCCAGAAGTTTGATGTATGCAAGAAGTTTGATGGATGATTGCGAGATCATAACGAGACGGGGCCCGCCAATACCAACGGCGGGCCAATCCCGGGCGGGGTCGCGAGAAAGTATGCAAATCGCGAATCGCGTGACCCCGCCAACACACGGGACCCGTAGGGACACCGCGGTGGTTTTTAGTGGGTATGCCCCGAACGCCTTTAGGGGAGA
This sequence comes from Euclidia mi, assembly GCA_944739405.2. Taxonomy (NCBI): domain Eukaryota; kingdom Metazoa; phylum Arthropoda; class Insecta; order Lepidoptera; family Erebidae; genus Euclidia; species Euclidia mi. The sequence continues at coordinate 19,804,054 of OX123210.2, read as the reverse complement.
GCCTCCACATACCTCCTCCGCCAGTCCCAAGCCTAGCCGTTCTAATGGCTGGGTTGGCAGAGTTGAGATGACTCATAAGGAGAGTTTTACCACCGTAGTGAACAAAAAAAAAAAAAAAAGGTTAGGTTAGGTTAGGTTAGTTATATTTGCGGTTGATTACAATTAACTTAAATTTAAAATAGCTATGAGCACTTTTTGATAGGCAAGTTATTATAGGCATATTTGTTTATAAATTATATTACATAAAAAATAAGTCTCATCTGGTTATCAGATCGGTGAAGGTCGATGTTCTATGTCTCCTCTACTATATGCTCGGGAGATGGCAATAGGCTCGTCCCCTATTACGTTGGAAGCGAAACATAACTGGAGAAGTTTGGGTGTAATACAACTCTGCCTACCTCTTCGGGGATGAAAGGCATGAAGTTGTGGAAGTTGTGTTATGTAGTGTAGTTCAGTAATATATACGTACCACAGATTTGATAGGCGGCGGTTCTTTCTTGTCGTGCGGTTGGACGCGCGTAAGTGTTATACCGGGCGGTAACTTCAGATCGGCCACCTGCGAAACAATCAGATAGAAATATGTACTCAAATTCGTGATATAGCAGCTTCCTATAGCATTTAATTTATTTGTAAAAAATGTAATATTTTTCTTATTTTTTCACAGTATTAACCGCTGTATTCAATATTGAATATTAGATCAATCCATTTTTAATTTTGGGAGTTTAGGTACAAATCTGTAAAGGTATATAAAATTCTTGCGTTGCTGACTGTCTGACAGCCACAGCTAAAACTATTGGGTGTCGAACAACACCATAAGGGCGAGAATCGCTCAGCAAGACATCGTCGCTTCAAGTGCTACTTTACACGCACATTGTCACTCGTATACAAAACCAGTTTCCAATGTGCCTCGACTCTATGAGTGAGCCAAGGGATTTTATTTCAAACTGGCCCAGCGCCGACTTGTTTGATTGTACCTTGGAGACCGTATCGAATCTCGTCTTAGTGCAGAAGCGGTTAAATAATAATAAAATGTGTGTGCTAGACGGCAGACGTAAGGCGAAGACTTTCTGACAACACGTTAGACTTATACGTCTTATATAAGACCAATCCCGTTACCACACTTAAAAAGTTGGTATTTAGTTATTGTTTACAGAATAATCATGAATGTATAAGACACCTACTCATGAATTTTCCACTAATATTAGTGCATGAGGTGTTTGCTTATAATTGGTCGTACATTTAAGTCTAGTATCTAAGTTAATTTTAAGACAAAACTGTATGAAATGTATGGACTGTTAGCAAACCTAATAAATAAATAAATAAATCCCAACACTAGTTATGAATTATGACGTACCGCAAATTTGAACCGGCCAATTAGAATGCATTTCTGTAGCCCCCTTCGCCCCGCATACCTCACCGCTTTGACAGAATTGTTTGTTTGTAGAAATGAAAACATTAGGTGACTATTGCCTACTAGACACCTAATGTTTTAGGTGGTTTGTTTTTGGGTTGTCGTTACTCGTTGGTTCAAAAGCTCTGATGATGCCGTTTGACACTACGTGAATGTTGTGGGTACGATTCCCACACGAGACAACACTTTGTGTGATACATAAATTGTTGTTTCGAGTCAAATGAGTGTTGGTTGTAGGTTTGTAAGTCCCCCGCGACACAGGATTTATCCCTAGTGCGGGAGTTGTATTTTGTAAAATCAATATAAAAAAAGGTGATAGCTCAGTGGTGTACGTAACGGACTACCGAGACGATGGCCAAATTTTTGTGTGCATCAAAAACTATCGCTTAAATGTGCCCGGTAGATGGCAATAGGCTCCCCTATTACGTTGGGACCGAAACATAACTGGTGAGGTGTGGGTGTCTAAGACACCTCTGGCTACCTCTTCGTGGACAAAAGCGTTAAGTTATATGTGTTTACGTACCTGTACTCCACAGCTGAGCTGCTCCATGATGCTGCAAGACGCCGGCTTATCTGCCTCAGAGGGGCAAGGGTTCTGCAGACGAATGAGGAGTGTTAATAAAGTTGCGGGAAGAAATAGATATGAAGTCAATTGACTAGCAGGTAAATAAAAATGCAACTTACTTGAACGAAGTTGCATTTTGATTATCTATAACATTTTGAATAGTTCGAGTGCCGAGAGTAGGCAACGATAGCCGAGTGGATATACCAATAGACTGCCATACAGAGGATATCGGGTTCGAATCCACGGCGCGCACCAATGACTTTTCGGATTTATGTACTTACGTATTGAATTGTTAATGATCGCTTGTCCCGTGCCTCGGAGAGCACGTTAACCCGTCGGTCCCGGTTGTCATGAAGATTTTTGACCATCGTTACTGGGCGTCAGTACCTTCTAAATAAACTGACACTAGTCTAAACCATGGAATATCGCTATCCCTTCGGGTTGCGGAGGTCAGACAGGCAGTCGCTCCGTGGAAAAGCTAATATTCAGCCAAATCCGGTTAGACTAATAAACGGACCCCAGATTGCAACTGGGATAACGCTAAGAGAAAGAAAAAGATCGAGTGCCGAAAGTATAATGTAATACCGGGACAGCAAGGTTTAATTACGGGAAACGGGGCAACACGCAAAATTCCGGTACAATTCCGGTACATCCGTCATATTCCGAAAGACAAGATGAAACTAATGTTAAATAAAACGAAATTTTAAATTAATATATTGTTACCTTTTTGCTGACGACTTCTATGGTGGTGTCTGGCGTGATGTTAACGACGTGGGGCTTCTGTTGTTGTTGTTTCTTATTGTCCTTCTTGTTGCTCTGTTGCTGTGGCGGCTGTTGGGACGGCTGCTTGGCCGGCTTCGGCTGCGGCGTGGGACCTGGGAACATCGACATTATCAATATATACGTATTTTGTGTATAATCTTATTACACATAAATAAAATTGGAGTGTATGTTTATAATAATAATATAAACATTTTTTACTTAATGCATATGGATGTATTAAATAAAATTGGAGTGTCTGTTTATAATAATAAAATAAACGTTTTTTACTTAATGCATATGGATGTATACACGGTACATATACCGAAATGTCATTTTTTACAGTTTTTGTCTGTTTGTTTGTTCTAGCTTATCTCTGGAGCGGCTGGACCGATTTTGACGGGACTTTCACTGGGATATAGCTGATGTACCAAGGAGTAACTTAGGCTATAAATTAACCGGGTACGCGAAGTAGGTCGCTCACTACAGGGGTGAAATCGCGGGAAACAGCTAGTAATAAATAAATATTCATGGTATGTAAGTATACGTGGAAAACAAGTGTCGGCCGTCCTTTGGCAAGATGGGCCGACGATATCGTTACAATCGCGGCCCGAACCTTGACTAGATTAGTACAAGATCGAGGGACTGCCTCTGTGGTCCAGTGGATAGCCATATGCAACTGCTGATCGGAGGTCCTGGGTTCGATTCCCGGGTCGGGCAGTGTTACATGGTTTTCCCGAATACTCAGTAGCAGCATGGAGTCTGGTGATGGGCCCGGTAACGGCAATAGGCTAGCCCCCTACGTGGGACCTAAAAAATCATGGCGAAATGTGGGTGTAATATTTACACCTCTGTCTACCCCTTCGGGGATACAGGCGTGAGACATTAAAAAAAAAGATCGAGGGAAATGGCAAAAACAAAGAGAGGCCTATGTTCAGCAGGGGACAGTCGGGCTGTGGATGACGATGATGATGAAGTATACGTACTTGTTTTATCATCAATTTATCAAAATGTATTTGACGGCGCGCTGATTATTTAAGAATGATTTTTAGGTTTAATTTAATCATAAAAGTTGCCTTTAGAAATTGTTACTTAATTTACCGATCATTGTAATCGATTACTCGATTAGTAGTAAAATAAAATTGAGAGCGGGTAACCCCGAATAGAGTAGTAGGTGGCGCCAAACGCGGTGACAGTCGTCCATTACTGTGACAGCTGTCGCACACTTGCTAAACTAATGGCTCACAATAGGCATGAGACCGATATATCAAAACGAATCTGAAATCCGATTGCAGGCAGAAATCGTATCGTATCGATATTCCAATGTGAAAAAATCGATTTTAGAAAACGTAAAACAATACCACGATAACGCAAACTATACAAATCCGAACCAAACGGTGCAAGCGCAACCAAACTACAAAGTAAATCTAAAGCTTACGTTACCGATAGTTTTCATATTCATTCGATCTCTTTCACACTACCAAACGACTAGTTAGTTAGAATGAGAGAGAGCGAATTTCATTTCCTTTTCTTTCTAACTTAGTGATCTGTTGAAAGAGCGAAAGAGATGAATCGAATTGTGCTTTGCGACGAGCGAATCGTTTTGGATTTTGGCGGTTTTATGAATTGCAGATTTCGATTGTTTACCTCCAACATCCGCTACTGAAATCGATTTCTAAAATTTGAAATCGGATTTTTATCGGTTCGCGTAAAAATCCGAAAACACCCATGCCTAGCTCACAAATTCATAATCGTGTTTCATCCTCTATATTTTATTGTATTTCGTGCCAAATTGTTATAAATTCGAGCAATACAGCGTGTACAAGTAAAGTGGTGCTTTTATTTTGGATCTCTTGCCGCCATTGCGCCCACGATGGAGAAAACCTACGAAGACTGCTCCGAGAGCCCTCCTGGCGCTTCCACATATTTAACCCATTCACTGCCTACCTGAAAATTAACGTCATTACCCAGGTGCCGCCATAGTATGATATACAGCCCGCCCATCGGCGGGTCCGGCATCTCGATTAAGTATCCTTGCCCGCCCATCGGCGTTTTCGGCATGAAGCTCTAGATTTCGACATGAACCGTTTGATATGTTCAGTTTACATGTACTGTATCGTGTTTAAAGCGTGTATGTGAAGTTTTCTGCGATATTTGTGGTAAAATTGTGACAGTTTTATTGGTTATTAGCTGAAATAGTAATGGAGCATGAAGGTAAGGCAAAACTGTCACTTAATTAATCTCACAAAACCGTCTTTCAGATAAAATTAAGCTAATACATATGTAAAGCAATAAAAAATGTCTTTAAAAAACCCACATCTATGTGCATTTTTCAATAGTCAGGTGTCGTCAACCCCTACACTCAATTAGTAAAAAGAATACATAATGTTAATTTGCTTACAATTTCATTTTTATCTTTCCACTTTACTATAGGTAATAATGTAATATTTTCTTTCTTTTGTTCAGGCAATAAAACTGAATTTGGTAAAGACGACAATATGGAAGAAATCAAACGACTTTTTCAAAGAATCACGTAAAGAACGAGATGCACCGGCGCATCCTTTTGTTATGTTTTAGCTAGCCACAAAGATGTCTACAAAGTACAATATGTCCTTGTATATACACGGACACGGACGCATAAAAATATAGTTTAAGTACTACTGTTTACCTATTGTCCTACTGACCGGCCGGCCAGCTCCTTTTGCATATTATTATACTTTTTGCAATAATATACTCTATGTCCGAGGCATACGGTTGACTAGATGACGCCCGCGTTTACGCCTGCGTTACTTTTCAAATCGGACCGGTGGTTCCTGAGATTAGCGCGTTCAACCAAACAAACAAACAAACAAACAAACTCTTCAGCTTTATATATTAGTATCAGATACTACAATCGAGAAAGTATATAATATTTTCCTGAAGCCTATTACTAAAATTATCATGTTTCACAAAAGGTTGGTAAAGCCTGAATAATTGTTATGCCCGCCCATGGGCGGGTCCGGCATAAAAGGTCGGAATCGACATTTTTCCAAACCTGAGATATCTGCAGGCCGTTTTGGTAACGAATAAATTTTAGTAAAACGAATCATTTCACAAAATCTTCCTTTTTTCTAATTGTTATTGGCTTAGATATCGGAGGTTGAAATCCAACCGCCCATGGACGGACTTGGCGTGTCAGTTAAGACGTTTCGCCCGCCGATGGGCGGGCACGGCACTGAATGGGTTAATCAACATAATCAAAAGCTTACTTCCAAATGTATTAAGTTATTACTGAAAACATAAAAAAACTCACCTTGCTTCTCCTGTTTATTTTCCTTCCCTTTCTTCTCAACTTTCTTCTCCACCACCTTTTCCTTCTTCTCCTCTTTCCTCTTGACCGGCTCCGTCTTCTTAGTAACCTCTGGTTTCTTCTCACTTTTAGTTTTAACATCTGATTTCTGTTCTACCGGTTTCTTGTTCTCAGACTTTTTGTTTTTAGCCGCTTCTAGTTGCTGACGCTTCTTGTTTTCTTCCTCTTCGGCCTAGAAAGACAGATAATATAATATTAGGCCACATTCACACAACCCCATCTAGTCCCATACTAAGCGGAGCTTATAGTATGAGAACTAGACAATACATACATTCACACGCCTAAAATGAGTAGGCAGAGGTGTAATATTACACCCACATTTCGCCATGAATTTTTAGGTCCCACGTAATAGGGTGCGAGCCTATTGCCGTTACCGGGCACATCACCAGACTACGTGCTGCTACTGAGAATTCTGCACACCTCAGTAAAACTTTTGCCCGACCCGGGACTTCCCAATCAGCAGACGGATACGTTTTCCACTGGACTACGGAGGCCGTGGTAACAAGTTGTGCAATGTTTTCTCACCTAAGAACGGCGATAGCCCAGTGGTGTACGTAACGGACTGCCGAGAGGACGGTCTCGGCTTCGATCCCCAGGTACCCCAGGCACACACCTCTAACCTTTCGAAGTTATGTGTGTATTAAAAATATTAAAGCGCTGACAACCACTATTGAGTTGAGCTGTTGCTGTCACTGTCAGATTGTATATGTATACATAAGAAAGAGAAGCGCGACGACAACGGGACGTTCAGATCTTTTTACAAACCATAAAATAAATTAATTACTTAAACATAAGTTGAGCAGTGAAAAATAAAAAACAACCAAGTTCTGTTTTTAAATATGATACATTATTGCTATAAATTTTACCAACGTACATTGTTAACTAATACAGATTTTTGTTGGAAGATAATTTTAAGAGGTTAGTTTACTATATTTTGTATCGTGACAACTTTTCAAAAACGTGTTTTGAATACAACAGGGTTCTCAGTGTTTTGAATACAACAGGGTTCTCAGAATTATGCCCAAGATTAACATATATTTTTTCCGCTGTCACAAACTTTATAGATTTAGCCAATAAATTGTTTGAGACAACCCTTTTTTTTGCCATTTGGCTGTTGTCAGCGTCTTAAGTATAGCTCGCTTAACAATGTGCCCGGTAGATGGCAATATACTCGCCTCCTATTACACTGGGACCGAAACATAACTGGTAAAGTGTGGGTGAGTAATACACCTCTGGCCAGCCGCCTATATGGCCTAATGTCCTAGATGGTGTTGTGTGTATTTGGTAGCGTAGAAAGAGTTGAGAGGACTTTTTGAGGGTCTAGCACGAGTTTGCACTCGATCGTCACGGTGGACGATAGCCTAGTCGACGGGAACAATTTCCATACATTTTGTAAAAGCGCCCCTAACGGAGAGTAGCGATCGATAGAGACCGCTAGGGGGCGCATTTAGAAAATGTATGGAAATTGTTCCCGTCGTCCACCGTGAAGATCGAGTGCAAACTCGTACTAGACCCTCAGATATCCTCTCCCGCCCTCGCTTCCCCCGGCGACGCCCATGTCTCTGCCTATACCTTCGGGGATAAAGGCGTGGGGTAATGCTATTTTCTCACCTGTTGCTTAGCGAGTAATTTCCTCTGTTTCTTAGAGAGTGTCTGAGTTTCAGGTAGTGAGTTCGATCGCTGCTGCTCCTTGTTCGGCTTGGCCTCTGGTTTTGACTCTTTCTGTTTTTTCTGCGAAAAAAAATAAACAAGTCTAAATATATATATCTATAATAGCGCTTGTGAATCAATAAATCTAATACTAATATATAAAGCTGAAGAGTTTGTTTGGTTGAACGCGCTAATCTCAGGAACTACTGATCCGATTTGAAAAATGATTTCAGTGTTAGATAGCCCATTTATCGAAGAAGGCTATGTGCTATACATCATGCTATAAGCTACGGGAGCGGAGCAGTAGCCTTAAATAACGTGAGTGTAACCGCGGGCTCATCTTCAATCGAGGACTTCCTCGATAAATGGGCTAGGTATCTACGGAAATAATTTTTCAAATCGAACCAGTAGTTCTTGAGATTAGCGCGTTCAACCAAACAAACAAACTCTTCAGCTTTATATATTAGTATAAGATATTGCTAGAGGTTGCCTGCAATTACGTCCGCACATTTTAATTTGACTATTTCTGCCCGTTCCCGTGGCAATTTAATATAATACCTTCTTAGTGCTCCCCTAGGATCTCTAAGAAACATACATGCCAAATTTCAGCTTCCTGCGCCGAATAGTTGCGGCTGTAGCGTGTCTGTCAGTCAGTCAGTAACACAAGGATTTTATATAATACAGATTAGTATTAGTATTAAATATATCGTGGAGAGGATGGATGACAAAAGACTGACCAAGCAGATATACATATATGGCAAGTGCGAATGGGACAGGACGAAGGGGAAGACCCAGGCGGACGTTCTCTGACCAGATTGAAGACATCTTAAAAACAGGACAGGTTAGAAGTACCCTGAACAGTAGAGTATGCATGAGGAATTTGATGGGAGTGAATGAAGCAAGAGAGATATGTCAGGATCGTTGCAAATGGCGTTCCGTTGTCTCTGCCTACTCCTCCGGGAAACAGGCGTGAGTCTATGTATGTATGTATGTCAAACACGTATCTTGACTGTCCAAATCCATCTATCGCGCACAATTGATGTAGGACGAGAAGCCTCGAGGAGGAAAATCGGACCAAGGCCGACGATGAAACCGTCATTGTATCGACAGCTGTATTGTTAAGAATTGATTGATGTCTGCAAACCCTTATTCGTGAACAGTCACCTTTATTTATTTTTGTCTATGGCAGTCTATGCTGCTCTCTGCCTCTTCCCTTTTTTTACCTCGCGCACGGTGCTTGTCGGTCGCAATATTTTACATTGTAAATATAACTTATTTAATAAACCGCTAATTCATATAGTAAAATCTCTGCTTTCATTTCAACATGTATTAACAGCGCCTAGCCTACTAGTATAGTAGAGCCGCCCCTGAATGGGGAGGGTGGCAAAGGGACGAATTTTGTAGGGAGTCTACAACGGGCGCGCGGGAAAGAGCATACAGCAAGTACCGTGCGCCTCTCCCAAGATTCGGTCCATATACCCAGATGGGTGGGGGGACCATGAGGTGGTGGGGCGGATTTCCAAATCCATGGTTAGATTGTTTAAGTTGTTTGTTTGTTTGTTTTTCGTGTGAGTGTGTGGCCAACTCTGGTGTCGGAGTTTTCAGACCGCCCGAAGGCCTCCGACATGGCCTAACGATTCTTATCCCGAGACAAGAACCAGGACCGACAGCTTAACGTGCCCTCCGAAGCACGGTAGCGCTCAGTTGTAAATGCTACACGCGGTCACCCATCCAAGTGGCGACCTGTGCAGGCGTTGCTTAACTTTGTCGATCTGTTACAAACGACAAGCTAAGTCTCGCTATGGTATTGTTTAAGTAATGTTGTACAAAGCTTACCTTTTCCTTGCTAGCCCCTTTGGCCAGTTGGTTGATGTGCGCTAGCGCTTGCTCCCAGGTTTGCTTGCGTCCGTCCGCCGGCGGTTTGGTGTTGTTAGCCGGCTCTTCCTCTTGAGCGGTCACTGCTGACAACAAACGATCATATCATTGCTATGAACTCACGCCTATATTGACGGCCGGTTGGCGCAGCGGGAGTGTAAGCGACTGCTATGCCGAAGGTCGCGGGTTCGATTCCCGCTCAACTCAAACATTTATGTGCGTGAACATGGCTGTTTGTCTTGCTCTGGCTGTTTCTATGTATCATATTTATGTTTTACAAAAAAAAAGTATATATGTATGTTTATCCATTATCTAGTACCCATAGTACAAGCTTTGCCTAGTTTGGGACTGGATGGTGTTGTGTGAATGTGGTAGAACATTATTATTATTATTTACTATTATATCTTCGAAGGGATAGCTAGAAGTGTTATATTACTTATTGCCGTTACTAAGCACAATGCCAGACTCCGTGCTGCTCCTGAGAATCGGCGAAACACTAACACTTGTCCGACCCGGGAATCGAACCAGGGATCAGGAGACGCATACGTTATCTACTGGACAACGGAGGATGACAATTTTTATGTAATAGGCGGGAAACGAGCAGATGGCTCGCTCAATGGTAAGCAATTACCGTCGCCCTTGGACACAAGCAACACCATAGGAGTAACAAGTGTGTCGTTATAACAGAAAACTGAATAAGAGGAGGATTAGACGATCGAGAAGGAACAATATATGGGGTTTCCGGTACTCTCACTCACCGAACGAAACAGCATCATCATCATCAGCCTTTAACAGTCCACTGTTGGACTAGGCCTCTCCTTTGAATGGAGGAATTGGCCTACTATACCACGCTGGTCAAACGGGTTGGTATAGGGTTTGTATCAAGTTTTCCTTCTCTTACAGTGCTGTTCTCTGCATAATATGCTCCCTCTGTCGGCTCTTACGACACCCATGGGATGATATAGGGTGGTGACATTCCGTATTCTTAATCCGTCACCACACGGACAACGAAACAGCAAAGATACTGATATATTACGTTTATATTCTGTAAAGAGTAGTAGGTACTTCTCCGGTTAGGCTGGACAACTCACGCTGATTGCAGCATGAATGTTATCGAATATCTCGGAAGTGCCTTCGCGGACCATGACCGTTGCAAGTGGGTCGACACGTCAGAAAATATCGAGGTATTCAGGCCTCAAATATGTTTTGCATCAATTTTAGTATCGTAACGTTAGTACAAGGTTGATAGTAGTGTTACGAATGGCGATATTTTGAAAATAACGCCATCTATCGGTAAATGAGAGGACTAGAAGAGAATAGATATATCGGTAGTTTAAAAGTGTTTCATCTATTTTCTACTAGATGGCGTTGTTGGTGTTTTTTACTCCAAGTATCGACCTTGTTTCCGACTGTTACTAGAACATTCTAGGGAAGACTAGAATGGACTGGTTTTTTATCCGGCCGGTATAAATACCGCGTGGATGGACGAGTCGACACAGTTTAGTTGAATAATCAGCGATAATGCTGAAGAGGAACTGTGTCTTCAGTGTGTTTAGTAGTATGAAATAGTGTTTTTATTAGTGTTTAAAATTAAGTGTGTTAATAAATAAAGTACAGTTTAGTGGCATAGTGCATTTAATTTATCACCGAAGCCCAGCTCGTAACAGTAGTAAGACTTGGCAAACGTAGTGTAGGACGCCCTTCGGCTAAGTGGAGTGACGATACACGCAAAGTGGCTGCGCTTGGATACAAGGAGCCGAAAATCGGGCTCAGTGGACATTGGAGAGGCCGTAGACAGTAGTAGACTTCTGCTTGGTGATTGGAGTTTAGCCACCGTGTATACAGTGTGTACGTACCGGGCGCAGTGAGATGTGCGTTGTTGCTGATGAGCTGAGCGAGCGGCGTGTGGCGCGCACCACCCAGCGCGGCCGTAACGGCACCGTCACCACCCGACCGGCGGATACACACCATGTTGCCGTTAGACGCCGCCTCTGTAACAACCAACATTTTATGTTCAAAATCTCACATTTCTTATAATTGATATAATTATGTGAACACAGTAGAAGAATTTCTGCATTAGAATTCCCTTTACCTCGAAGCACGCTAAGCCGTCGGTCCCAGCTGTCTGACGTTATAGGGAAATGTAAGTACATACCTATGAGTAAACTGACACTAGTCTAAACCATGGAATATCGCTCTCCCTTTAAGATGCGGTCGTCAGACAAGCAGTCGCTCTGTGAGACAGCTGATAATCTGTCAGCACTAGACCTGTAGAAAAGAGTTCAGATATTTACATAGAGGCGCATTTCTTATGGGCGCTCTGTAGACAAACTTTCTGTGACCCAAATTGCCGCTTGGCGATGTGGCAGTCGCGCTCTGACAGCTGTCTCTACGAGAGCAAGAGAGACGAACGTTCCTCGAGTGTATCTTAACTACGAGAGCAAGAGAGACTGAGAACGACGCCAACGCCGCCAACGGTGCCAACTACGAACTAAACTGGAGACAGTCCCCACTAGGGAACACGATCGCCTTTTCGATTCCGCAGCGTGCTGAAGCGTTCCCTCTCTCTTTCTCGCTCTAGTAAATGACGGTCCTAAGTGACAGAAAAGGATAGAAGCATAGGAAAGTGCGATGCAGTGCTGATAGATGTAGCTCAACCCTAAGTCTTGGATGAGACTCCGATGACACTAGGACGATGATGATGACTACAGTTGGGCTTGCACTTGCTTTTTAGGGTTCCGTACCTAAAAGGTAAAAAACGGGACCCTATTACTAAGCCTCCGATGTCTGTCTGTCTGTCTGTCTGTCTGTCTGTCTGTCTGTCACCAGGCTGTATCTCATAAACCGTGATAGCTAGAAAGCTGAAATTTTCACAAATTATGTATTTCGGTTGCCGCTATAACAACAAATACTAAAAATAAAAATTGGGCAAGTGCGAGTCGGACTCGCGCACGAAGGGTTCCGTACGATATTACGGAACCCTTCGAGCGCGATCTATAAAAGAAAATCACGTTCGTTGTATGTATACTTAAATACTTTATAAGTTTCTACCTGTTTATTAAGATCGAGTAACAAATTGCTTAAAAATTACGTTTGTTGTATGGGAGCCCCCTTTATTATTTTTTTTTAAATTTAATTATTTATTTTTAAAGGTAATATACAACTACATATTCTGTGAAAATTAAAAGCGTCTACCTGTTACAGTTAGTAATTTTGAGCAAAAAATACGAAAAAAAACACGTTTTTTGTATGGGACCCCCCCTTAATATCTTCATTTTTTTATTTTTAGTATTTGTTGTTATAGCGGCAACCGAAATACATAATTTGTGAAAATTTCAGCTTTCTAGCTATCATGGTTTATGAGATACAGCCTGGTGACAGACAGACAGACAGACAGACAGACAGACAGACAGACAGCGGAGGCTTAGTAACAGGGTTCCGTTTTTTACCTTTTAGGTACGGAACCCTAAAAAAAAATGAAAATATTAAGGGGGGGTCCCAGACAAAAAACCTGCTTTTTTCGTATTTTTTGCTCAAAATTACTAAATGTAAAAGGTAGACGCTTTAAATTTTCACAGAATATGTAGTTGTATATTACCTTTTAAAATAAATAGTTAAATAAAAAAAAAGTAAATAATAAAGGGGTTTGTTGTATGGGAGCCACAACAAACGTAATTTTTAAGCAATTTGTTACTCGATCTTAATAAACAGGTAGAAACTTAAAAAGTATTTAAGTATACATACAACGAACATGATTTTCTTTTATAGATGATGGTACGAACCCATCGTGCGCGAGTCCGACTCGCACTTGCCCAATTTTTTTATAGAGGCGGCAAACGAGCAGACGGATCGCCTGATGGTAAGCAATTAGCGCCGCCCATGGACACTAGCAACACCACACGAGTCACAAGTGCGTTGCTGCCCCTTAGGGTTAGGAAAAGGGATAGGATGAGGATAGGGATGAGGGAGAAGGAATAGGGGATAGGGCCTCCGGCACTCTCACTCACCGAACGAAACGCAACAGTCTGTACTGTTACTTTACGTCAATTTTCTGTGAGAGGGTAGTACTTCCCCGGTAGAGCCGGCCCATTCATGCTGAAATCAGCAAGGCTCTACTACCGTGAATACCGTGTGTTGCTGTCTGTCTGTCTGTTGAACTTGTTTGTTTATAAATACAAATAACTCACTGAGGAAGGTGGCCGTCTGTTGTTTCTCCAGTTTCTCCAGCTCCAACATCTGCGCCTGCCGCTGTTGCTCGAGGCGTTGTTGCTCGAGCCGTTGTTGCTCGAGTTGCTGTTGCGCCTGCGCTTGTTGCTGTTGTAGTTGCTGCTTCTGTGCCGCTAGTTGCTCCGACTGTTGGGAACAGAAGTTTGATTAAAATCTTATGCCTAGATTAAAGGCTTGCATACTTTTTGGTGGTAATTCAACATAGTGATGATTCTGTTCGAAAATGACATGTGAAGTCTTGCAACCGTTTTTTGGTTAGCGTGGTGGACTATGGCCTAACACTTCTCTTAGTGAGAAAAGGCCGGTGCCCAGCAGTGGGACAGTATATATAAAGAGCCGATGATGATGAAACATTCTGAGATTTGGACATTCCCAAACTAAGCAGAGCTTATACTATGGGTACTAAATGTATATAATGGATATATATACATAATACTTTTTTTTTGGAAATGCATACATATTACACATAGGAGCACCCAGACCAAGCCTAACATCCATGTTCATGCACACAAATGTAGGACTTGAGCGGGAATCGAACCCGCGACCTTCGGCGTAGCAGTCGCTTACATTCCCACTACGCCACTGAATACAGAAATTTTAAATAAAATAAATTACATAGAAGCGCATTTCTTAAGGACGCGTTTACGCTTGTATCAAAAAACCACATATTTCCGGTACATTTTACGACAATTTTAGATAATAACTAATAAAACTAATGATTACGATAAATTGATTACTTTTTTATCTATAAATCAATTTGAAAATAAATAAAAAATATTTAATTAATATTAATGTAAAATCGATTCGAAACGGCCTCTTAAAGCAAAAATAGGCATATACTGCTATTTTTGGGTACAATTTTCTCTCTATTTTTACATTTATTTAGATTTTCAAAGATAGAATAGGGTAGTAAATATAGTCAACTCAAAAACAATTTGATTATTTTTTTCAAAATATTGTAAATAGACTCAAAAAAAGCAAAAAATCATCTTACATTTTTCTTCTATTTTGCTCGCATACGTGTGTCTTAATATGTGGCAATAAGGTTTGTTTTATTTAGCCACTTTCTTGATTTATATATCCAAATTCTGCAATGACATCTCAGTCTGCGCTTGAGCGCCGTCGGGAGTGGACTCTATGTCGCTTGTCGCTGCAGCCCGAAGACGAAAAAAGCAATATACGAATACAAAATATTCGCTAAAATCAATTTGATACTTCTCGTATTCTGTGCGAATTACGTACAAGTAAATTTCTTTTGTATAAATGGACATTATTACTTTATTTTCTCCGTTATGTTGAGTCAGGATATATTTCGGTATTGAGTTATTATTTTGTTTCTTGCGTTGAAATCTGGTAAGATTATCTGGACTGATGGTATACCATCCCATTCAAGTGTTGCGACTGGAACTCATAAAAGAGTAGACCTAGTTATGCCAGGTTGGGGCTCATTTTATTTGTTTTGGTGCGACCCTATCACTGGTACTAGTGAAGTAACCTTCCAAGGTTATTCGATGAGTCGTGCTGGTACTCATATGTGAGTAGAGCTAGGCATGCCGAGTTTGGGCTTATTTTGTTTGTACATAAGAGACCCTACCACTGGAACTTATGAAGTAACCTTCCAGGGTTATTCAATGTCTCTTGCTGATACTCATGTGTGAGTAGAGCTAGGCATGCCGAGTTTGGGCTCATTTTGTTTGTACATAAGAGACCCTACCACTGCATTTTATGAAGTAACCTTCCAGGGTTATTCAATGACTCTTACTGGTACTCATATGTCAGTACAGCTAGGCATGCCGAGTTTGGGTTCATTTTGTTTGTACATAAGTGAACCTACCACTGGAACTTATGAAGTAACCTTCCAGGGTTATTCGATGACTCTTGCTGGTATTCATATGTGAGTAGAGTTAGGCATGCCGAGTTTGGGCTCATTTTGTTTGTACATAAGAGACCCTACCACTGGAACTTATGAAGTAACCTTCCAGGGTTATTCAATGACTCTTGCTGGTACTCATGTGTGAGTAAAGCTACTCATGCCGAGTTTGGGCTCATTTTGTTTGTACATAAGAGACCCTACCACTGCATTTTATGAAGTAACCTTCCAGGGTTATTCAATGACTCTTACTGGTACTCATATGTCAGTAGAAATAGGCATGCCGAGTTTGGGTTCATTTTGTTTGTACATAAGTGACCCTACCACTGGAACTTATGAAGTAACCTTCCAGGGTTATTCGATGACTCTTGCTGGTACTCATATGTGAGTAGAGCTAGGCATGCCGAGTTTGGGCTCATTTTGTTTGTACATAAGAGACCCTACCACTGGAACTTATGAAGTAACCTTCCAGGGTTATTCAATGACTCTTGCTGGTACTCATGTGTGAGTAGAGCTAGGCATGCCGAGTTTGGGCTCATTTTGTTTGTACATAAGAGACCCTACCACTGGAACTTATGAAGTAACCTTCCATGGTCATTCAATGACTCTTGCTGGTACTCATGTGTGAGAAGAGCTAGGCATACCGAGTTTGGGCTCATTTTGTTTGTACATAAGAGACCCTACCACTGCATTTTATGAAGTAACCTTCCAGGGTTATTCAATGACTCTTACTGGTACTCATATGTCAGTACAGCTAGGCATGCCGAGTTTGGGTTCATTTTGTTTGTACATAAGAGACCCTACCACTGCATTTTATGATGTAACCTTCCAGGGTTATTCAATGACTCTTGCTGGTACTCATGTGTGAGTAGAGCTAGGCATGCCGAGTTTGGGCTCATTTTGTTTGTATATAAGAGACCCTACCACTGGAACTTATGAGGTAACCTTCCAGGGTTATTCAATGACTCTTGCTGGTACTCATGTGTGAGTAGAGCTAGGCATGCCGAGTTTGGGCTCATTTTGTTTGTACATAAGAGACCCTACCACTGGAACTTATGAAGTAACCTTCCATGGTCATTCAATGACTCTTGCTGGTACTCATGTGTGAGTAGAGCTAGGCATACCGAGTTTGGGCTCATTTTGTTTGTACATAAGAGACCCTACCACTGCATTTTATGATGTAACCTTCCAGGGTTATTCAATGACTCTTACTGGTACTCATATGTCAGTAGAGCTAGGCATGCCGAGTTTGGGTTCATTTTGTTTGTACATAAGTGACCCTACCACTGGAACTTATGAAGTAACCTTCCAGGGTTATTCGATGACTCTTGCTGGTACTCATATGTGAGTAGAGCTAGGCATGCCGAGTTTGGGCTCATTTTGTTTGTACATAAGAGACCCTACCTCTGGAACTTATGAAGTAACCTTTCAGGTTTTTCAGGTTTATTCGAAGACTCTTAGTGGTACTCATATGTCAGTAGAGCTAGGTATGTTCCAGTGGTAGGGTCTCTGATGTTCATACAAAATAAGCCCAAACTCGGTATGCCTAGCTCTACTCACATATGAGTACCAGCAAGAGTGATCGAATAACCCTGGAAGGTTACTTCATAAGTTCCAGTGGTAGGGTCTCTTATGTACAAACAAAATGAGCCCAAACTCGGCATGCCTAGCTTTATTTCCATATGAGTACCAGCAAGAGTAATCGAATAACCCTGGAAGGTTACTTCATAAGTTCCAGTGGTAGGGTCACTTATGTACAAACAAAATGAGCCCAAACTCGGCATGCCTAGCTCTACTCACATATGAGAACCAGCAAGAGTCATTGAATAACCCTGGAAGGTTACTTCATAAGTTGCAGTGGTTGGGTCTCTTATGTACAAACAAAATGAGTCCAAACTCGGCATGCCTAGCTCTACTCACATATAAGAACCAGCAAGAGTCATCGAATAACCCTGGAAGGTTACTTCATAAATTCCAGTGGTAGGGTCTTTTATGTACAAACAAAATGAGCCCAAACTCGGCATGCCTAGCTATACTCACATAAGAGTACCAGTAAGACTCATCGAATAACCTTGGAAGGTTTCTTCACTAGTACCAGTGGTAGGGTCTCACTAAAACAAATAAATATGAGCCCCAACCTGGCATAACTAGGTCTACTCTTTTATGAGTTCCAGTCGCAACACTTGAATGGGATAGTATACCATCAGTCCACATAATCTTACCAGATTTCAACGCAAGAAACAAAATAATATCTAAATACCGAAATATATCCTGAATCAACATAATGGAAAAAATAAAGTAATAATGTCCATTTAGGTATATAAAAATAAGAAACTTATTTGTACGTAATTTGCACAGCCAGGCCTATAACACATAGATACATATCACAAAAAATTCTAAGTCTCAAAGTTATTTAGTTGAACTACATTTCCGCAAATTACCGTATGTAGTACGTACTGTTGCCGCCGTGTCGCTGTAGTGACGCGATTTTGTACCTACTAATTTTGTAAACGCGTCCTTAAGGATTTCGTGTGTCGATTTCAATTATAGTTCGTAGTTGGCGCCGTTGGCGGTGCTGGCGTCGTTCTCCGTCTCTCTTGCTCTCATAGTTAAGATACACAAGAGGAACGTTCGGCTATCTTGGTCTCGTAGAGTCAGCTGTCACAGCGCGACTGCCACGCCGCCAAGCGGCAATTTGGGACACAGAAAGTTTGTCTACAAAGCGTCCATAAGAAATGCGCCTCTATGTAAATATCATTTATCATTCTGCGAATTGGACATTCTACGACTTAACGGTTAGGGGCCATGCCAATTGCTAAGCTTTGGTCTGTGAAGAGACCCTTGGGGGGGGGGGAGGCCTATGTCCTGCAGTGGAAGTCTCTGGGCTGACATGACGATGGTACTACACGGATCCACGATGGCTTAACGGCCCGGTCACGGCCTACAGCGACGGGCGGCAGCGGCGAGCGTTTTCGATGTACATGGCACGTTTACTGTGACGCGGCGCGCGGCCGCCTCAGAGTAAACGCGCCATGTACCTCGCCCCTGCGGCGCTGCTCGCCCCTAAGACCGATGTCGTAACCAGGCCGTAAGGTCGGTCTGTATGACTTGGAGGCGGTGGTAGGTGTTATAGGGTGGTCTCTCTGTTTGTATGTGGAGTAAGGGTGTTCTGTGTGTTTGGAGGGTTGTCTGTGTATGTGGAGGGATAGTTGTCTGTACGTATGAGGTGGGGAGTCTCTCTCTGTGTGTATTGCATGTGGAGTGAGGGTGCTCTGTAAGGGCGTTTTAGGATTAGCGTATTTTTCTGCGCGTATACGGTCGTTTCAGCATACGCGCTTCGAAAAGCCGGACTCCAGCACCCTGAGGGAGGCCGTGGGCCACATCAAGAGTCTGCTGGCCTTCCTCGAAGAGCTGGGGTGGCTCGAATGACAAGACCATTCCCACCCGCACGCAAAATACACGCCAAGACGTGGAGTTGCGGAAACAGCCCGTGCCATCAAGTATCAAGTAAAGCCGGACTCGCGAAAACGGGCATATTTCGGCGTGTTCGCTCAAATCGATAGTGACATATTGTAATGGGGGTGGTGTGTCTGTGTTAGAGGTGTATGGTATCTGTGTATGGTAAAAGGGGTCGTCGGTGTGTGAGAGGGGCTGTCTGAGTAGGCGGGAAAATTGACGGTCATTGTAGGAGGTTTGTCAGTGTATGTCCGTGTGGGGGATGGTGTGCCATGTCCAGCGGTGGACAACTCACCTGGCTGTGCGTGGGCGCGTGGTTGACGGCGTGCAGCTCTCCCAGTTGTCTCTCGCACTGCTGCAGCCGCCGGCTCCACTCCGACACCTGCTTCTCGGCAGCTTGCATCTCCTATAGAACAACCACACTCTCACATACACGTTCAAGATAGCCTAGTGGAGATACCAACAGACTGCCATGCAGAGGGTATCGGGTTCGAATCCACGGCGCACACCAATGACTTTTCGGGAGTTATGTGCGTATTGAATTGTTAATTATCGCTTGTCCCGTGACTAGGAGAGCACGTTAACCCGTCGGTCACGGTTGTCATGAAGATCTTGGCAATCGTTACAGTGCGTCAGTACCTTCTAAATAAACTGACACTAGTCTAAACCATGGAATATCACTATCCCTTCGGGTTGCGGAGGTCAGACAGGCAGTCGCTCTGTGGAAAAGCTAATATTCAGCCAAATCCGGTTAGACTAGAAAGCGGACCCCAGATTTAAACTGGGATAACGCAAGGAAAATGATGAGAATGATACACGTTGAAGCTGTCGACATACAAATTATGATGACATTAAGTAATCAACTATGTGGCCAGATTCAGCATCAATAGCCATTGAGGTACTGAACACAACGAGTCTTGACGCTCGTAGAGTTCACCATATTCATTCATTCATTCAAAAGTCATATAAAAAAAACACTATATCTATTTGTATATAATCTAGAAACATTCTTCTTCTACTGTCTGCCCTTTTCCCAAATTACTTGGAACATTAAAACTCTTTTTTATTGTCAAATAAGCCCGTGAGGTGCCGGACAAAAAGAATAGTACCACCCCCTTTGCTATTCACGGGGCGTCGTAGGGTGCGAATAATGGACACATAGGATAGTGCATATTTAAAATGAATGAATTAATTAATGAATGATATTTATTTCTACTGCTGCACGGTTGGCGTAGTGGTTTAAGTGGCCGCCTCGCCGCTTGACACTGCGCCGAGTGTTGTGGGTTCGGTTCCCACACGAGACAACACTTTGTGTGATCCATAATTTGTTGTTTCGAGTCTGGGTATTAATTGTCCTCGTTAGATGTATGTTTGTAAAGTTCCCCGCGACACAGGATTTAGTCCTAATGCGGGAGTTGTCTTTTATAAAAAAAAAATTGCATAAACATGTATACATACATTGGCGTGCATGCAAGATGTTACAGTTTATTAGTTCATACATGTTTGCCATAACTTATGGCGTTTAACACCACATTTGGTCACCCGAGAGGTGGCTGGTAAACAACCAACAATATCATACCCGATGAGGGTTGGTGTCAGGCAGGCGGCCGACTGTGAAATCTTTGCCAAATCTTTTATACAGAACAAGAGGACGCCAGCAGCTACGCCTGCATTTTTTTTAAATTTGCCCGTTTTGGCCGATCCCGTAGGAGTTTCGGGAAATCCCTTCTTAGTGCACCCCTACGGTCTCCAAGGAACATACATGCCAAATTTCAGCTTCCTACGCTCAATAGTTTCGGCTATAGCGTGTCTGTCAGTCAGTAAGTAACGCAAGGATTTTATATATACAAATAAGTACATTTTCCAATTTGAGAACAGGACAGGCAGAAGAAGAGACGAAAAATTACGTCTCAATAAAAAAGAAATATTAACTATTCTGTGTTCCGGTGAAATTTATCTATACTAGAGAATGCACGTAGCTACGCCCATAATGTTTAATTTAACTTGTTCTGATCCCGTGGGAATGGCGGGAAATCCCTTCTTAGTGCACCCCTACGGTTCTCAGGGCACATACATGCAAAATGTCAGAGTCCAGCGTCTAGTAGTTTTGGCTGTAGCTTGTCTGTCAAATACTTTTAATATGCGAGTTCAACGTAGAGTTTCTGTACTACCGACGCACATACAGGTATTTGCATGATCTACGCGGCCAAAAGTCCAAAATGTCAAAATAACAATGTCATTCTTAAACCGAGTTCCAGGAATAGATTACGAACCTGGGAACAATATCCAAGGTTTATCTACCTGCTAGCCCACACCCCGCACCCGTGGGGTCAGTCGGAAGTTGACCGTGTTACCTAGTGTACGTATCTATTCTCGGCGCTTTTCTAAACATTAAAGTTACAAAGTGATTTTTTATGTTATCAAGTTCTTTTTACGAACTGAAGGTAATGGATTCTGATGGACAAGGTAAGTGACTTACATATTACATAAATAAAGTCATGATCAACTATCAAACTACATATTTTTTTTATAAATAAGAAACCCATTTTAATACTGTGATTTTCTGCAATATTTTTTATTTGCTTGTGTTTTTGTTTATGTATCGGGGTAGATCGGGCTATTCTTTTTAATATAGGTTTTTATTTGTTCCTTTTTCTTATAAGTACTATCAAAATCGTGTCCGCATATGTCCGGTTTGATACATTTTTGAGGGATCAAAGATATTTAGCGAAATTTCGTCTAAAATTTAAAATGTTTTTAGCGACTTTTAACACAGTTTATGTTTGATTAAGGTTCACAGGAAGCATCAGGAGTAAGGATTGTGACACAACAATACTTATTTGACCTCATAACGAACGAAAATTTGCCTAATTTAGATGCCAAATTAAAATATATAAAAGATCATCTTTTGTCATGTGAAGGTTACAATGAAGACTAAATTGTTACAAGTTGTACAAAGGTGGACGAAAGCTCACTATAAAAAAGAAAAAAATATAAAGAAAGCAGTGTTGGCTGGATGGTACTTTTGAAATACTTGTTGTTGATACACAAAAACGGCCAGGGAACCATCCAAGTTGTTCGAAGACGCAAGTGAAAGGAGCAAGAGGCGAAAGACTGAAGAACTTCGTTCTAATTTTGATTCTGGTAAAAAGGATGCATCAAATGTCCTAAAAGATATTACTAGCTCTCCAACACGAGCAACTAAATATAAAAAGGCATTTTATCATTTGAAATCAGAAAAAGAGCAGCCCTCCTTGACACCAATGCAAGCTTTGGAAACGTTTGTAGATGCCGATTTGACACAAGGACAGTACGAAATTATAAGAAAGAGTAATAAGAAGTTTTTTCAGTGCTATAGTGCCTTACAGAAAGCCAAGAAGAAATGTTATCCACTTACGAATGACGACGAACGATAATGACGAAGAAAGCCAAAAAACTTAGAATTATTATGTTTTTTTATGTTTATATTTTTTTTTGTTTTTTGAAAATAATAGTAAAAAGTAAAAAAAAATAGTTTGTTTGTTTATTTACAGTGTTAAGATACCAATTAAGCATTAAAATAATTTTGGCCGCGTAGATCGTGAAAATACCTGTTTGTGCGACGTGCTGTAAACGTATTTAAGGGCTACACACACACGCGTACACAAAACAGATACCAGTACGTGATACTGAGACCCTTGGCTACGAATTTGCCGAAACAATTCAAATAATTTAACCATTTTCTAAAAAAACAGCAATGTAGATAAGAAACACGCAAACTCGCACTATCAGCTGTTACGGCCTTACGTCTAACTGCTGGGCACACGTCTCTCCTCCACATGAAAAGGATTGGGAGATAATTAAGCAACTCTGAAATACTGAGGTATTCTAAGGACTCTGAAATATTGGAGATAATTTAGCAACTCTGAAATACTGAGGTATTCTAGGGACTCTGAAATATTGGAGATAATTTAGCAACTCTGAAATACTGAGGTATTCTAGGGACTCTGAAATATTGGAGATAATTTAGCAACTCTGAAATACTGAGGACTTCTAGGGACT
The DNA here is from genome assembly GCA_944739405.2 of Euclidia mi. Lineage (NCBI taxonomy): Eukaryota > Metazoa > Arthropoda > Insecta > Lepidoptera > Erebidae > Euclidia > Euclidia mi. The sequence continues at coordinate 19,780,851 of OX123210.2, read as the reverse complement.
CTGAAACATTGGAGATAATTTAGCAACTCTGAAATACTGAGGTATTCTAGGGACTCTGAAATATTGGAGATAATTTAGCAACTCTGAAATACTGAGGTATTCTAGGGACTCTGAAATATTGGAGATAATTTAGCAACTCTGAAATACTGAGGTATTCTAGGGACTCTGAAATATTGGAGATAATTTAGCAACTCTGAAATACTGAGGTATTCTAGGGACTCTGAAATATTGGAGATAATTTAGCAACTCTGAAATACTGAGGTATTCTAGGGACTCTGAAATATTGGAGATAATTTAAAATAAGTACATTTTGCAATTTGAGAACAGGACAGGCAGAAGAAGAGACGAAGAATGACGTCTCAACAAAAAAATATTAACTATTCTGTGTTCCGGTGTAATTTATCTATACTAGAGAATGCACGCAGCTGCACCTATAATTTTTTATTTAACTTGTACTGACGTCACGTCTCTCCTCCACATGAAAAGGATTGGGAGATATTCCACCACGCTGGCAAAGTACCGTTGGTGGACTTCTCATGTCTTTCGAAAACATTACTCTCAGACATGAAAGTTTCCTCACGATGTCTTCCTGTACCATTATTACAATGCACCTACTGCTTACTCCGGCGCGGCCGATGTCTCGTCAGGGTATACGGGTCATGTACATGTTTAATTCTTAGAATTTTATAAAGTAATCAGTGCGAATACTGCGAATCGACAAAAGTTACTGTTTCACTACGTTGTATAAAAATTAATGAAAATTTGCCGGAAACTTCGACCGCCAATTGCCTCAGTATCATGTAATGAATCATCCCTGATATCGGTTTTCGGTATGCCGTTCCTAACACCCAGTATAAGTTCACGATAGACTTACCTTAGCCGTATGATTCATGAGCGTTGTCAACGCCCCCAGTTGTTCGGCGACCAGTTGAACTTTAGCTTGCTGCGCCGGGTTCAACTTCTGTTTTTTACCTTTGAGAACAAAATAAATATAATAAGTCGGTGCTATTGTGAAATATTGCGGTTTAAAGCGATTGTGAGACATTGGTCATATTAAAATGATCCTGAAATATTGGTGATTTCTTAGTAATTCTGAAATGTTGGGACCTTTTATTTTTCAATTATTAGAGATACTGAAATATTGGGGATATTTTTTGCTACTCTGAAATGTTGGGGAACTTTTTAGTTACTTTAAAATGTTGATGACTTTTTAACGACAAAAGTTTTAGACACTTTTTAGCAATTACGAAATAGGGCTTTTTAGTGATTTTGAAATATTGGCCTTTAATTAGCGACTTAGACTAACGGCGAAGTTATTTGGCATTTTAAAGCAACCAAGAAATATTGAGAGTTGCATAGGGATCCTGAAATATCGGGGAACTTTTAAGCTACTCTGAAATATTGAAAGTTTTAAGCGACAGAAGTTTCAGACAATTTTTTTGCAACCTTGGCTTAATAAGAATTATTACGACTATGAAATATTGGGCAGTTTTAGCGGCGGCGGCGTCACGTCCCGCGCGCTCCGCTAGTAGACGCGCCTCCATCTACACAATACTTACCCTTCTTGTTCCGTGCCTGGTGCGCGTGCAGCAGTTGCCGGGTGTGCTGCACGCGTCGCGCGGCGGCGTCACGTCGCGCGCGGGACAGCTCGCGAGCCACGCCCGCGCGCTCCGCTAGTAGACGCGCCTCCATCTACACAATACTTACCCTTCTTGTTCCGTGCCTGGTGCGCGTGCAGCAGTTGCCGGGTGTGCTGCACGCGTCGCGCGGCGGCGTCACGTCGCGCGCGGGACAGCTCGCGAGCCACGCCCGCGCGCTCCGCTAGTAGACGCGCCTCCATCTACACAATACTTACCCTTCTTGTTCCGTGCCTGGTGCGCGTGCAGCAGTTGCCGGGTGTGCTGCACGCGTCGCGCGGCGGCGTCACGTCGCGCGCGGGACAGCTCGCGAGCCACGCCCGCGCGCTCCGCTAGTAGACGCGCCTCCATCTACACAATACTTACCCTTCTTGTTCCGTGCCTGGTGCGCGTGCAGCAGTTGCCGGGTGTGCTGCACGCGTCGCGCGGCGGCGTCACGTCGCGCGCGGGACAGCTCGCGAGCCACGCCCGCGCGCTCCGCTAGTAGACGCGCCTCCATCTACACAATACTTACCCTTCTTGTTCCGTGCCTGGTGCGCGTGCAGCAGTTGCCGGGTGTGCTGCACGCGTCGCGCGGCGGCGTCACGTCGCGCGCGGGACAGCTCGCGAGCCACGCCCGCGCGCTCCGCTAGTAGACGCGCCTCCATCTACACAATACTTACCCTTCTTGTTCCGTGCCTGGTGCGCGTGCAGCAGTTGCCGGGTGTGCTGCACGCGTCGCGCGGCGGCGTCACGTCGCGCGCGGGACAGCTCGCGAGCCACGCCCGCGCGCTCCGCTAGTAGACGCGCCTCCATCTACACAATACTTACCCTTCTTGTTCCGTGCCTGGTGCGCGTGCAGCAGTTGCCGGGTGTGCTGCACGCGTCGCGCGGCGGCGTCACGTCGCGCGCGGGACAGCTCGCGAGCCACGCCCGCGCGCTCCGCTAGTAGACGCGCCTCCATCTACACAATACTTACCCTTCTTGTTCCGTGCCTGGTGCGCGTGCAGCAGTTGCCGGGTGTGCTGCACGCGTCGCGCGGCGGCGTCACGTCGCGCGCGGGACAGCTCGCGAGCCACGCCCGCGCGCTCCGCTAGTAGACGCGCCTCCATCTACACAATACTTACCCTTCTTGTTCCGTGCCTGGTGCGCGTGCAGCAGTTGCCGGGTGTGCTGCACGCGTCGCGCGGCGGCCGCGTGCGCGGCGTGCAGCGCGGCGGCGTCACGTCGCGCGCGGGACAGCTCGCGAGCCACGCCCGCGCGCTCTGCTAGTAGACGCGCCTCCATCTACACAACACGGAGGATATAGTCTATTTCCTTGGCAGAAAAATAAGAGTCAGAGGGCCTAGCCAAGTGAGATTCGCTTCAAGTGTGAATGAGTATCGATTGGATGAGTGTGGAATCACATGTACGTGTGAAAAAGGAAGAGATAGACAGATAGAGAGAGAGAGAGATAGAGAGAGCGCGGGAGAGGCATAGAACGTGGGGGAGAGAGAGAGAAAGAGGGAGACATAAAGCGTGGGAGAGAGCGAAAGAGGGAGACATAAAGCGTGGGAGAGGCTCAGAAACATGGAGCGTGGGCCAGAGATAGAGACATAGAGCGTGAATGAGTATCGATTGGATGAGTGTGGAATCACATGTACGTGTGAAAAGGGAAGAGAGAGAGAGAGAGAGAGAGAGAGAGAGAGAGAGAGAGAGAGAGAGAGAGAGAGAGAGAGAGAGAGAGAGAGAGAGAGAGAGCGGAAGAGAGGCATAGAACGTGGGGGGGAGAGAGAGAGAAAGAGGGAGACATAAAGCATGGGAGAGAGCGAAAGTGGGAGACAAAGCGTGAGAGAGGCTCCATGTGTCTCTCTCTCTCACTTGGGGTGACGGAGACATGGAGCGTGGGCCAGAGATAGAGACATGGAGCGTGCGAGGCGAGAGAGAGAGAGAGAAAGAGATGGAGAGAGAGAGAGAGAGAGAGAGAGGGGGGTGGAGAGAGAGAGAGGGGGGTGGAGAGAGCGAGAGGGAGAGGCATAGAGCATGGGCCAGAGAGAGAGAGAGATAGAGCGTGGGCAAGAGAGTCAGAGAGAGAGAGAGAATATGAGAGATAGAGCGTGGGCGAAAGAGAGATAGAGCGTGGGTGAGAGAGAAATTGAGCGTGGGCGAGATAGAGAGGACATAGAACGTGTGGGAGAGAGGGGAGCGGGAGAGAGAGCGGGGGGTTGAGAGAGACAAAGAGCGTGGGAGAGAAAGAGAGAGGGGGAGAGAGAGAAATAGGGAGAGAGGGGGAGAGAGAGGGGGGAGAGAGAGGGAGAGAGGGGGGGGGAGAGAGAGAGATAGGGAGAGAGAAGGGGGAGAGAGGGGGGAGAAAGAGGGGGGAGCGAGAGGAGGGGGGAGAGGGCGAGAGAGAGAGCGTGGGCGAGAGAGAGAGAGAGAGAGAGAGAGAGAGAGAGAGAGAGAGAGAGAGAGAGAGCGTTGGCGAGAGAGAGAGAGCGTGGGCGAGACAGATACAGCGTGGGCGAGAGAGAGATACAGCGTGGGCGAGAGAGAGAGAGAGCGTGGCCGAGAGAGAGAGAGAGAGAGCGTGGCCGAGAGAGAGAGCGAGAGCGTGGGCGAGAGAGAGAGAGCGTGGGCGAGAGAGAGATACAGCGTGGGCGAGAGAGAGATACAGCGTGGGCGAGAGAGAGAGAGGGAGAGCGTGGCCGAGAGAGAGAGAGCGTGGGCGAGAGAGATACAGCGCGGGCGAGAGAGAGCGTGGGCGAGAGAGAGAGAGAGAGAGAGCGTGGGCGAGAGAGATACAGCGTGGCACAGTGTGTTATTTGACCTCAGTTGCGGACATCTATTTTTTTTAATGTTTTGAAGAGATAATAGCCCAACATAATGCCGAGTAAAACTCCCACAACGTTATCTTACATAGTTTTAGAGAAATTTAAAAAATCGAGAAATGTCCATAGAAACCATAGAAACGTTTTATCTCCATAATAAAAAAAAATTCCATTGGATGTGTTTTGATTATGATTCAGTAGTATTTTAGGCACCAATTTATTATGAAAAAACAAAAAAACCTCGTCTGTTTCGTGCGAAATATATTTTTTTTTATAATTTGGTTATTATTTTATTGAGAATTTTTCGTGTGATATTAGAAGATGTAGTGACAAGCATTGAGAAAGGTATGCTAAGATGGTTTGGGCATGTGGAGAGGATGGATGACGAAAGTCTGACCAAACAGATATATAAGGCAAGTGTGGAAGGGACAGGACGAAGGGGAAGACCTAGGCGGATGTTCTTTGACCAGATTGGAGACATCCTGAAAAAAGGACAGGTGAGAAGTACCCTGAACAGAAGAGCATGCATGAGAAACTTGATGGGAGTGAATGAAGCAAGAGAGGTATGTGAGGATCGTTGCAAATGACGTTCCGTAGTCTCTGCCTACCCCTCCGGGAAACAGGCGTGAGTCTTTGATGTATGTATGTATATTTGTGTATTTAGTTGTTACGTACATAAAGACACCAAAAATACTAATAACATAAGCTGGCAGTACCTCCACGTGGTGAAGGCGGGAACAGTATTTACTGGCTAAAACTCCCAAAAATATGTCATTATATGACTTGTGTACTTTTGTATGCTCAAATGCCTTCGGGCTTACGTTGTTTTCGTTATAGATTTGCGAGAATTAGTATGGCGGCACGGTAGCCTACCCGGTAACGCGGGGGAGCAGCCGCCATCTAACAGATTGCGTATATTAACTGGAATTATTTGTATACATGGAGCCTGACAAGCATTACGATTAACTTCAGCAGAACCTGACCTGCTCTGATGGGGGATATCCTTCTGGACCCCGACCAGAGAGTTTAATGATGCAAGGGGGTATAAGTGTGCTAACCTTCATACTGGTCAGCGAGTGGCAGCTCGTATTAACGACCCAGGCATGAATATGGACCCAATCCAACACACAAAACGAGAAATATATGATCTTTTAGTTACACAGGCACGCTTACATAGACCTAAAAAGATACCATTAGACCTTGACAGTGAAGAACGCGCAAGAGTAGTTTTAGAGACGCTATTTTTCCAAACCAAATAGCTCTTCATTTGGATTACAAAATAAAGCTTATGTAGAGGCAGTTACAAAATTTGTTAGTAAGTGCGAAACGCTATAGAAGCAGAGCAAACGCAAGTTGGACCGGAAAACGACGATTACAGATTTATTTCACCGTGGACTGCAATCATCCGATCCCTATTTATCTCTTTTGTCCCACAGTAAACGTCATAAACCGAAAAGTCCTTTGCCCGCGAAAGTTCTTGCTCTCTTAGAAGTAACACCAGAGAACGTGTGTTATTACCCTTCGGAGACCAATATGGAATGCGAGGAAGTGGAGTTGACCACCAACGGAATTCTTTTAGAAGACGACCCTTACTTAGTAAACCTTGGTTCCCATTTCCAGAGTAACAACTCTGGAAATGGGAACCAAGGTTTACTAGCTGACGAAAGCCATATATTAACACATAAAAGAAAGATTTATCCAATTTAGTTCAGTCGTTTGGAAATTATGCGCGTACAAACATTTCAGTAATTCATTTTTATTTATATACTTACCAGCTTTTGCGCGCTACTTCGATCGCGTAAAAGGTAAAATGCAAAAAATTCCCTTTTTTTGTAACATTTTTCATTCCTGCGCCGCTCCAATTTGTCTATAGCCTTCCTCAATGAATGGGCTATCTATCACTGAAATATTTTTTCCAGTCGGACCAGTAGTTCCGGAGATTAGCGCGTTCAACCAAACAAATAACTTCAGCTTTATATATTAGTAATAGATAGATAGCATATTGTCATGGTAACGATTATTTTTACGATGTTTTCATTACTGCTGGATATTTCAATAACATACACAAATAACACAGATCCTATAAGTCTAGTATACCATAACTATAATAAACTATAACTCAGTAAGTATATGTCATCTCATGATACTTTTTTTGACAACCCTATTTCCATAGAAATTCTAGAAAACCTTAGAAACGTTATATCTCTGAAGTCCTGCATGATATATACAAGATTTTTTGTGAGTAGGAAGTTACACGACTGGGGTGAATTATGTTGTTAAAAAAAAATGCGACCGTCATATAGAACATTAGATATATATTTTTTTCTGAAATTTATAAAATATTTTTTATCTCGGCTTCAAGAGCATATAAAGGCTTGTAATTCGTACAAATGATTATGTATATGTTCTTCAATTCATTTGTTATTTTAACTTAGACAAGTGTAAGTTATTTTGTGAAATATCTGCAAAAAACATTTTGAGTAAGTTCATTGACCTTACAATAAATTCACTATAATTTCAAAACTATAAAATATATTTGCGCTGGTGTTTCATATAAAGTTGTATTACGATTATATCTATCTAATTCAACAATAAAAGAAGCATGTCCGCTTTTGAAGGCATATAACACACTGTGCGTGGGCGAGAGAGATACAGCGCGGGCGAGAGAGAGAGAGAGAGAGAGAGAGAGAGAGAGAGAGAGAGAGAGAGAGAGAGAGAGAGAGAGACAGAGAGAGAGAGTGGCCGAGAGAGAGCGTGGCCGAGAGAGAGAGAGAGAGAGAGAGAGAGTGCGAGAGAGAGAGAGCGTGGCCGAGAGAGAGAGAGAGAGAGAGAGAGAGAGAGAGAGAGAGAGAGAGCGTGGAGAGAGAGAGCGTGGCCGAGAGAGAGAGAGAGAGAGCGTGGCCGAGAGAGAGAGCGTGGGCGAGAGAGATACAGCGTGGGCGAGAGGGAGATACAGCGTGGGCGAGAGAGAGAGAGAGAGAGAGCGTGGGCGAGAGAGAGAGAGAGAGAGCGTGGGCGAGAGAGAGAGAGAGAGAGAGCGTGGGCGAGAGAGAGAGAGAGAGAGCGTGGGCGAGAGAGAGAGAGAGAGAGAGAGAGCGTGGGCGAGAGAGATACAGCGTGGGCGAGAGAGAGAGGACATAGAGCGTGTGGGAGAGAGGGGGGAGCGGGAGAGAGAGCGGGGGGTTGAGAGAGACAAAGAGAGAGGGGGAGAGAGAGAAATAGGGAGAGAGAGAGAGGGCGAGAGGAGGGCTAAAGCGGCGAGAGAGAGAGGGAGATACAGCGCGGGCGAGAGAGACAGGGAGATAGAGCGTGGGCGAGAGAGAGATAGATTGTGGGAGAGAGAGACAGTACATGGGGAGAGACAGAGAGGGATGATAGAGCGTGGGCGAGAGAGAGGGAGATGAGCGTGGCAGAGAGAGAGAGATAGAGGACGTACGTGACAGAAAGATTGGGAGAGAGAATGAGCGAATGGATCGTGTGAATAACGGGAAGGAGTGTGAGTGCGTGTGAGTTACCGAGTGAACGCGAAACAGACAGTAATATGCATACATTTCTGTGATTGTCGACAACAACATACATACATGCATGCATCCATACATAGACTCACGCCTGTGAAGGGGTAGGCAGAGACTACGCAACGCCATTTGCAACGATTCTGACATATCTCTTTTGCTTCATTCACTCTCACAACCCTATAACAACTAAGATACGTTACCTTTTTCGCCTTCTGCCGTTGCTTCTTGGCCCGCTTCTTGCCTCGGTCTACATGGCGGGACGGGCCTTCTATGTACTGAAGTAATGCATCCAGGTCGCGGGTGTCTTCTGGCCGATTTCCCCGCCAGCACGAGCCACTGGAATATCATATAATATGAGTAAAATATGTATATTTTGCCAATTACAATATAACAAGGTTAAGTGCCATTATACACAGCGCATTTTAATTTACAAAATAAATGCCATAATAACCTTCTATCACGAACAAAGATTACAGAGAAAGATTAGAAGATTAAGAGGACTAAAGAAATCGAAACGTCGGATAGTATATGTCGGTTCATGAAAGATGACCATTGCGCAGAAATCATTTTTTAGGTCCCCGTGTTTGTGCGGGGTGAGGCGCGGGTGGAGTGCCAATGGCGTGGCTCTGTTCTTGACGCATTCCCTAAATGCGTCAAGAATGGAGCCACGCCATTGGTGCACGAATGTACATATGCGCGACACACGCCATTTGTGGTTAACTTTCGTGAACCGATCTGTAATAAATAAGGTAGTTTCTAGTCACTAAATTCAATATTCGATCGCGATTTTTGAGACTTCGGATAGGAAAATATGTATTTGTCATAAGCTCCATACAAAATATGTCAAACATGTATTTCGAATCTCCAAATCCATGGAAAGATCGAATTAGTGATGCGACTCTGCTAGAGGTTTTACTCCAGTCACTCGAGTGAAATTGTCAAACTCGTACTAGATTGAAAAAGAATCTCTATGCATTCGAGTTGCCGAGTCCACTTGGCGCATCGAGTTGATTCTGTTGCCGTCATGCCACTAGTTCAGCTGCGTTCACATTTATCTGACGTGATCTGTCGTGGCGCGACATAAATAATATTTAAAAACTCTTATAATGTGTATTTCATTTCAATTATTGCTCCGTGACAATAAGTAAATTAATATAGGTATTTGTTTCAATGTTTCTTATAAAGATCTCACTCGAATTGCAAACTTGCAACTCGAATGAGACATTTTACTCGAGTGACTCGAAAACTCGACTACGACTCGAGTGAGATAGTTAAATTACTCGAGTCACAAAATCCTAATCAAGTCGCATCACTAGATCGATTATTGAAAACAGCCGTAGATCATTCGGTTTAAATGTCATCTAAGTAAAACCAATTTATCGCGTTCAGATCAGTAAACCGTAGTTCGATTTCAAAACATTATAAAATAAAGGTTATTTTCAAGTACGTATAGCATTTTCGTCAAAATCAACATTTAACAGCACCACAACATGACCTGTACCCTGTACGACAGTTATAAAACGTCATAAGCAGACTGAAGATTTTACTTACCCCGAACATCCGGACGAAGTAGAGAAGACGCTTGTATCCCTGCTAGACAAGGACACAGTACTGCGTTGTTGTTGCGGCCTGCTCTGTCTCTGTTGCGCTTGCTGTTGCGCTAACTGTTGCGCTTGCAGTTGCGCTTGCTGCTGTGCGTGTTGCTGCGCTTGGATTTGCGCTTGTTGTTGAGCTTGCTGTTGCGCGTGTTGCGCTTGCTGTTGCGCGTGAAGTTGCGCTTGTTGCTGGGCTTGTTGCGCTGCGTGTTGCGCCTGGTGTTGCGCGTGTTGTTGCGCCTGTTGTTGCTGGAGTTTTTGTTGAAGTAGCTTAAAGGAAAACAGGGAATATTTTATATTCAGTTCTTTTCCAATTATACAATATTTTACTAGTCGTTTGGTTGGACGTATTTGATGTAAAGTGAGAGAATGTAAAATAGAGGCTACAAATTGTTTTTTTTGCACAAACAACGTTGCATTAGACCAGCGTAGCAATGGGCAAAAGCTCGTAAAGTCTTAGTCAAAATCAATTATTCATTTAGGCCACAAAGTGACGCTTATGAACGTCAAAATTTAAGTAAATAACTAGATGATTCTACATTTGCTGCCACGTTCGCTATTCGATAGGTAGAACCACGAGAAAGGACGGGCAATAAAACTCATGGCCACTCTTTTTCTAGTACTGTATATTTAACCAGTCGCTTCTTGTGTTGCTGGTACTGAGCTTGTTGCTGCAACTGTACATATAACAACTATAATATGTACATATAACAACTAACCTGCTGCTGCTGTTGTCTGATCTGTTGTTGTTGTTGCGCGGTGAGCGTCGGCTTGTTGTGTATCGGCAGGTCGTATATCGGCTCCGGCTTCTTGTGTTGTTGCGCCAACTGCTGCTGTAACTGTTGCTGGTACTGCGCTTGTTGAGCTTGCTTTAGTTGCTGCAACAATAGAAAAATGCTTTGAAATATATATACCTAGCATGGCTTTAGAAAACTGCTTTGATATAGACAAGTTGTAACAAGAACAAGACCCATCACCAAGCCGAAGTCTACTCGTTTTGGACATCATGCCAAGTCATACTAAGCACAAATAATAATTGGGAAACGATTTTAAGTAGACGCATTTAACCGCAATGTAAAGTCATCACAAGCCTTTAACAGTCCACTGCTGGACTAGGCCTCTCCTTTGAAAGGAGGAATTGGCCTACTATACCACGCTGGCCAAACGGGTTGGTATAGGGTTTGTATAAGTTTTCCTTCTCTTACAGTGCTGTCCTCTGCATAATATGCTCCTTCTGTCGGCTCTTACGACACCCATGGGATGATATGGGGTGGTGACATCCCGTATTCTTAATCCGTCATCACACGGACAAATTCTTTTACTTCATCAAATATAATTGATATCTCATCGTTAGTGGTTTCGTTATTCGAGTTTACGTGACTTCGGTGATAAGTTTTTCGTGCTAACGTGTATTAGTTGTCAAGTGCTTCGTGGTAGTGATATTACTGCGACGTAGTATTCGGTGTTAGATTTTCGGTTTCATGTTCCGCACCCGAATCCGGCCGTTAAACGTTATTTTCTGTAAATCATACATACATACATAGACTCATGCCTGTTTCTCGGAGGGGTAGGCAGAGACTACGGAACGCCATTTGCAACGATCCTGAACTACCTCTCTTGCTTCATTCACTCTCATCAAGTTTCTCATGCATGCTCTTCTGTTTAGGGTACTTCTGACTTGTCCTTTTTTTTAGGATGTCTCCAATCTGGTCAGAGAACGTCCGCCTAGGTCTTCCCCTTCGTCCTGTCCCATTCACACTTGCCTTATATATCTTCTTTGTCAGTTCTTCGTCATCCATCCTCTCCATGTGCCCAAACCATCTTAACATGCCTTTATCGATGCTTGTCACTACATCTTCTTTTACCCCACAACACTCTCTTATAACACAATTCTTTAGTCTGTCAGTCAAAGACACACCACACATACTTCTCAGTGCTTTCATTTCTACAGCATTTATTCTACTTTCAAGTCTCTTCTGCCATACCCAACTTTCACTACCATACATAAAGGTATTTAGCCTCACCTGTAATCGAATCTGCTCCATTGCGTTGGGGTTGACCTTCCCTTCAGCCTTGAGCGCCGGCGGTACGTTCACTTGTACAGGTACTGTGCGTTGTAGGGCCTGGGGAGAACAAAGATCATAGATATGGTTGGCTTAATTCATTAGCTGGAAAAGGGAGGTAGAGGAAAGAGGAGGGAAGAGATCGAGAAAAGAGAAAGGAACGAAAAGAGAGGAGAGGAAGAGAATAAAGAGATAGAGAGGGGGAAAAGTTAGTATAAAGAGTGGGTAGGGCGAGGGATATAAAGATAAAGGATGAGATAGAAAGGAGAGAGAGAGAGAAATAGAGAGCAAAAGAGAGAGGGAGTGAGAGGAAGAGAGGAGAGAAAGAGTAGAGAGAGGAGAGAGGAAGAGTAGTGGGAGAGAAGTGGGTGATAGGAGAGAGTGAGAGAGAAGAAGAGTGAGGGGAGAGAGAAAGGTAAAGTGAAAAGAGGATCAAATATCTTCATGACAGCACCGACGGTATATTTACCTTAGGTTTATTGTCGCTAGGTTTCTCGGTGACCACCATTTTGGCCATCTTCTCGGCGAGTTGCTTCTGCTGGTTGTCTATGGATTGACGTTTCTGTTGCACTTGCGCCGCCGTCAGATTGGGAGGCTGTGTCTTTGGTAACGCCTGGTGGATGAGAAAATATTGTATTTAGTTTAGATTTCTTATATCGATACTAAAGGTTAATTATAGCTAGAATGAACGATGAAAATCGATTTTAAACTTTCGCAAGTTGGTCGAAACTGCAGTAAAACGGAGGTATTTATACCTTAAAATTCACTAAATACCGCAAGTAAGACCCGCTAAATAAAATTGTATAAGTACTATTCTTGACTGCCTCGTTGGTCTCGCGGCATAAATGTGCGCGTGGGATTGGGAGGTCTCGGGTTCGATTCCCAGGCCGGCCAAATGTTATTGGGTTTTTTCGTTAGGAAATTCTCTGTAGCAGCACGGAGTCTGGTAATGTGCCCGGTACGGCAATAGGCTTGCCCCCTATTACGTGGGACCTAAAAATTCATGGCAAAATGTGGTTGTCATATTACACCTCTGCCTACCCCTTCGGGGATACAGGCGGGAGTCTATAAATAAATAAACTATTCTTGACGCCAAAGTAGGCTAGGTGGAATGACGATATTCGTAATGTGACTGACAGCATTTGGACACAAATAGCCTGGAAATCAAGCTCAATGGCTTCGACTGCACGGTTGGTGTAGTGGTTTAAGCGGCCGCCTTACCGCTTGACACTGCGCCGAGTGTTGTGGTTTCTATTCCCACACGAGACAACACTTTGTGTGTCTATAGAATGTTGTTGCGAGTCTGGTTGTAAAGTCCCCTCAAGACATAGGATATATTCCTGAAAGAGGAGTAGTCTCTCTAAAAATAATGGGCATGTCACGGTGTTTGTCCAGCAGTGGACAAAGACAGTTTGTTTGTTTCTTTGAACGCGCTGAGCTAGGGAACTACTGGGTCGATCTGAAAAATTATTTCAATGTTAGATAGCCCTTTTATCGAGGAAGGCCATAGGCAGAGGCTAACATCACGCTATGAGCCACGACCAGAGCGGACTAGTAGCCTAAAAAACGCGGGGCTCATTTAGTGACTATAACACAAGTAGTACAACATACCGGCGGCTTGGGTGCCACGGGCGGCGGCTTGACCTGCGGCCGCGGCGCCTCGCCCGCTGGGGTGCCCACCACCCCCGGGGTACTCGCCACCCCGGGGGTCGGAGTCACCCCTGCGGTCGCGCCGTTCGCCGCTGGCTCGGGCTCGCCCTGCAACATAAATTAAAATAATTAGCAAACGTATAGTAACGTTCGCAAAGAAGAGTTAATGCAGGTAATACAGTGAATGGAGCAAAAGGCACGTTTGGCTGTGCATAGAGTACCTACTCTTATGTATGGTAGTGATAGTTGAGTATGGCAGAAGAGACTTGAAAGTAGAATAAATGCTGTAGAAATGAGAGCACTGAGAAGTATGTTTGGTGTATCTTTGACTGACAGAGTAAAGAATTGTGTGATAAGAGAGTGTTAAAAGAAGATGTAGTGACAAGCATCGAGAAAGGTATGCTACGATGATTTGGGCACGTGGAGAAGATGGATGTCGAAAGACTGACAAAGAAAATATATAAGGCAAGTATGAATGGGACGGTACGAAGGGGAAGACCTAGGCGGACGTTCTCTGACCAGGGGCGCGATTCAGAATCGTTCGATATCTCATTTGACATTCGATTCCGTTAATTGTCGAACGGGCTACCTCATTTTTTGTCAAACTTTCGCATTTCCTATGAATTTTATGCATTCAGTATGAAGTAAATTAATAAATAAACCGAGTTCAATGAATATTTGTTCAAAATATCTCTGATAGGCGGCTGAAAGACGAGGACAATAATTTGACATATCGTACGATTACTTGTCGTGACATTCTGAATCGCCCTGCAGATTGGAGACATCCTAAAAACAGGACAGGTTAGAAGTACCCTGAACAGAAGAGCATGCATGAGGAATCTGATGGGAGTGAATGAAGCAAGAGAGATATGTCAAGATCGTTGCAAATGGTAGTCTCTGGCTAATCCACCGGGAAACAGGCGTGAGTCTATGTATTATGTAAGTTATTATTTAATACTAGAGAAATTGAATCGTTTTTGCCCCATCCCGTGGGAATTTCTGTAAAATTCCTTCTTAGTGCGCTTTTACGGTCCCATGGAACATATACGCCACATTTCAGATACTTGTACCTAATAGTTTTGGCTGTACCTTGTCTGTCAGTCTGTCAGTAATAGTGATGTGCCGGATCAGTAAAAATGTATAGATAAAGATCCGTATCCGTATCCGGATCTTTATTTTCTTACTGAATCGATGTCACGCACGCCCGGCGGAACAAAAGACAGATCATGTTTCGACTTATATTGAAATTATATTAAAATACTCTGACTAGAATTTAATATTTTTTTAATTCTACCTAATCACCTATAGCATTCCATCCTATTAATTAATAAGGTGAAAGATCCGTAAAAGATCCGCGAGAAAAGGAACGGATCCGGATACGGATCTTTCTTTTTCCTCCGATATCCGCGGATACGGATACGGATATCCGGAACATCACTAGTCAGTAACGCAATAATTTTATATAGACGATAAAGTTAACGACCAAATTGGGCACTTCTAAAAAAGACGGAAAAGTCAAAAGCACCGGAAACTAACGAGCATGTATGAAAAGAATAATGAATGTAGAAGAAACGCGTGAGATTTGTAAGGATAGAAACAAGCGGTGCTGTTGTCTCTGCCTACCCCGACGGGTACAAGGCCTGAGTGTGTAAGTACGTAACTAAAAAAGGTTGTGCGCGCCGTGGATTCGAACCCGATACTTTCTGCATAGCAGTCTGTTGGTATCTCCACTACGCTATCCATGCCTTTATACCTATGATAACAGAACCAGGCCTCCTTCACTCGGCCGTACCTACAGCGATAAGTGCCTACACTTTGGCGCGGCTTCCACGCCGCGTCGTCACCGCGAGCGCGCAGGGCGACGCTAATAACGTGAATTTTAATAGTGAACAACAAAAATGTTCACATCACAAGTCTGGTGCAAAGTATTGCTCATTTAACGGATGTGTGTCGAAAGCAACTTGAAATTTTGATTTTATTTACTTTACGAGAGCAACTTGAAAATTGTACTTTTTATTTGTTGAGATATCTCAACGATTATGGTGTCAAATTAAAGATCTAGTTCAAAAACCATTTTATCTGTTTGAATCATGTAAATCGGTCCACGCGTTTAGGAAATAACTAAGAATTGGTATAGTGAAAATGTAAACCACCAGAATTTTTGTGGTTTTCGTTCTACGTGCTCAAATAGTGGGATAGGATACTTATAGTATAAATATTTATTATTAGGTACGTGGTCAAGTAGGTAGATAGACGATGAATAAATATTATAGTAGCAGCGGCAAGTCGACAACCCTAGCGCGACAGCTAGCGCGTCACTCCGCGCCAGACAGCGACAGCGTTATGTGTTAGAAAAGAGCGGGAACAGTTAGGTCAATATCGCGTTAGGTACTGAGTGCTTATGCGAGCTGAATTGCACTTTCTTGCTTAGTAGCAAGAGTCGCCATTTCTATAAATTGGTTTGCGAAGTGGTGCTTCTGTTCGTAAGAACTATCTATTCTGTGACAGAACTATCAGAAATAGTGCACGAAAAAGACTACACAGTTGGCGGTATGGTTTAAGCTGCCGCCTCGTCGCTTGTCTCTGAGCCAACGACAACCCAGCCTACTAGACGGCAGACGTAAGACGAACACTTTCTGACAACACGTTACACTTATACGTCTTACATAAGACCAATCCCAACACTATAGTCCGTGCCACGAGAACATAGACTTTTTGTAAACAAAGAATTTCTACTAAGTGACTTAGCGATAGTTCTGTCAAAAACAAATAATGTCAAATCCAATGAGCGCAACGGTAAATAGATACCTGTCATTGGAAACCAATATGTCAATGGATCGAGTTTTTATCGATGTTATACGCTGTCAACAGGCTCTTTTAATATTTTGAGGTACTGACGCCTAGAATGTCAACATTTGGAGTTAGTTCATTGAAATGTTACATTCTTGGGCATAACAAGCATTTATCAGAGGACAAAATAAAGTTTTTTTTTGTTGTCAAGAAGCGGTAAATGTAAAGTTAAATACAAGTTTATAGGATCGCAACGGTCCTCCCGCTGCCGGCATCTCGAAAAAGCGGGTGCAGAATAGCAGATGGCAAACTATTAGACGCACAGAAAATTATTTTTACCTAAGAAAGAAATTGCGTTTTCAGACTACCGTAACTTTTAAAGGATTAAGTTAATTCTGACGATTTCATTCACAAACAAAGTAAAATCTACATGCCTAGAATTTTTTATGCAATGCTAGCTAGCTAGTTATCTGTAATATTATTCATTTTTGGTCAGTAATTTAATATTTTAGGATAGGTAGGCTACTTTGAGCAAATGATTTATTGCCTATTTAAAAAACAAATCATGTCAATAATAGAGTAACACGTATGTACTCTATCATTAACATACATGGTACTCTATTTTTTCTTAAAGTACAGAATAAATTTTGTGTAAAACGACAAAATATCGGCAAATTTATGAACATTTGACATTTCAAACACAAAATCAAATATTTTTATTTCAGTAAAACTAAACAATATAAATTACAAAAAGCATAGTGGCATAATTCGGCATTGAAAAAAAAGACTATTCAAAACGTATAAGATCTAAAACACAACTGTTTGAAAAAAGGTTGTGAGGCCCTGAATGTTTGTTTACAAAAAGTCTATCTTCTCGTGGCACCAACTATAGTTATGAATTATGACGTACCGCAAATTTGAACCGGCCAATTAGAATGCATTTTTGTAGCCCCCTTCGCCCCGCATACCTCACCGCTTTGACAGAATTGTTTGTTTGTAGAAATGAAAACATTAGGTGTCTAGTAGGCTGGGTTGTCGTTGCTCTGAGCCGAGTGTTGTGGGTTCGATTCTCACACGAGACAACACTTTGTGTGACTCATAAATTGTTGTCTCGAGTCTGGGTGTTCATTGTGTCCGTCAGTTGTATGTTTGTAAAGTCCCCCGCGACACAGGATTGACAATTAGTTTGGTAATTAAAAAAAAAAAACAAAATAACGCAACTTACATTAGAACTCTTGCACTGTTGTTTCTTCTTGTTCAGTATAGATCTTAGCCGTTCTCGCGTCTCGTTGAACTTAGGTGGCACCGGCGTCGTAAGCGGTGGCTGTGGAGATACAACACATTTTAGATAGACATAACTTCTAACTTCACGCCTTTTATCCCCGATGGTGTAAGCAGCGGTGTATTACACACTCACACTTCGCCAGTTATGTATCGGTCCCAATGTAATAGGCCGAGCCTATTGCCATCATGACGCGAGCGGTAACTAATTTATAATACACACAACTTCGAAAAGTCAGAGGTGGGTGTGTGCCCAGGGTACCTGGGGGTCGAACCCGAGACCATCGTCTCGCCAGTCCATTAAATAGAGTCAACAAAAATATGGCCTACCTCCGAGGTCAAATTTTTAGATAGAGATAAATGGGACTGCCTCCGTCCAGTGGATAGCGTATGCGGCTGCTGATCGGAGGTCCCGGGTTGGGCGAAAGTGGTACTGGGTTTTGTCGAATTCTCAGTAGCAGCATGCAGTCAGGCATAATGCTGGGAACGGCAATAGGCTCGCCCCTTATTACGTGGGACCTACAAATTAATTACATTGCGAACCGTGGGAGTAATATTACACCTCTGACCATCCCTTCGGGGATACCGGCGTGAGTCTATAATAAAAAAGTCACAGGTAGGCATAGGCGTATATAGCAACGGGTCCGGGAGGGCCGTGCCCACTCCAGTATGGTTTAATTTTGGTGACCGTCCCCAGAATTTTGGTTACCAATTCCAAATTCAAAGGGGGAATCGAACCTGCAACCTCCGGCGTGGAAGTCGATTACACTCCCGGTGCGCCACCGGATCTTTAAGTCAAAGATAAAGAGAGGTATGAATATAAATTTGTAAGGATACTTACGGCGTGTCCGAACACTGTGCAGTAGCAGCAGGTGCAGGGCTGATCGGCGCCTTCACCCGCACACGCGTTACCGCCGTGACCCACTGTGCAAACAACACAAATATAATATATTACTAGCTGATCCGGCAAACTTCGTACCGCCATTTTCTTTTTTCTAATATTCGCATTTTTTTTGTGAATCTAAACATTCTAAACCATTCTCAAGTCCCTTTGAACACACACAAATAAATTCATCAAAATCGGTCCAGTCATTTAGGAGTGCAGTGACATACACACGCACACAAGAAATATATATATATATATATAAAGACTAGCTAACCCGGCGAACTTCATACCGCCATATAATTTTTTTATATACGCAATTTTTTTGTAAATCTAAACCATTCTCAAGTTTCCTTGAACACACACACAAAAAATGTCATCAAAATCGGTCCAGTCGCTTAGAAGTTCAGTGTATATATATCTTTGTGTGCGTGTGTATGTACACACGCACACAAAGATATATATATATATAAAGATACTATCTGTATATATAAAATTCTTCCATTACTGACTGACTATGAAACAAAACCATTAGGTGCAAGAAGCTGCAAAAAGGACCAGGTATTTCTATACATTTGAATCTTTACGATGGGTGTCCATTTAAAATCACTGTGTGAAAAAAGTTATGGCGATATAAAAAATTGGGCAAGTGCGAGTCGGACTCGCGCACGAAGGGTTCCATCATCTATAAAAGATAATCACGTTCGTTGTATGTATACTTAAATACTTTATAAGTTTCTACCTGTTTATTAGGATCGAGTAACAAATTGCTTAAAAATTACGTTTGTTGTATGGGAGCCCCCCTTTATTATTAACATTTTTAAAATTTAATTATTTATTTTGAAATTTTAATATACAACTACATATTCTGTGACAATTTAAAGCGTCTACCTGTTACAGTTAGTAATTTTGAGCAAAAAATACGAAAAAACACGTTTTTTGTATGGGACCCCCCCTTAATATTTTAATTTTTTTATTTTTAGTATTTGTTGTTATAGCGGCAACCGAAATACATAATTTGTCAAAATTTCAGCTTTCTAGCTATCATGGTTTAAGAGATGACAGGTGACAGACAGACGGACGGACGGACAGACAGACAGACAGACAGACAGACAGCAGAGGCTTAGTAATAGGGTTCCGTTTTATACCTTTTAGGTACGGAACCCTAAAAAGACATATTTAGCCTCGGTAAGCACTTTAGGCCGTTAGTCCCGTCTGTCATATATTTGACAGTCGTTACGGGATCAGTAAGTACCCTTTAGTAAACTAACACTGGTCTAAGCCATGGAATCTAGTATCCCTTCGGGTTACAGAGGTCAGACAGACAGTCGCTCCGTGGAAAAGCTTATATTCTATCAAATGTAAACTAGAGTACAGTGGCTCCAAGTTGAAGTCTTGTATGCAACCGGGTTAACGCTACATTGATGACGCGCTTCTCGTTTCCCGTAAAACACATATAGAAAGTCTAGAGGACGCCAGCAGCTGCGCCTGCATTTTTTTTTTTAATTTACCCGTTGAGAAGTTCGCGAAATCCCTTCTTAGTGCACCCCTACGGTCCCCAAGGAACATACATGCCAAATTTCAGCTTCCTGCGCCCAATAGTTACGGCTGTAGCGTGTCTGTCAGTCAGTCAGTAACGCAAGGATTTTATATATTAAGATTAAATTAACTACAAAACTCTTACCTTTACATATATGCTGTTGATGGTTAGTATTCTCGCACGCCTTAGCCACCTGCTTCGGCTTAGCCACCGCCTTCTTAGCCTCTTTCCGTTCCTTCCTATCTTTCTTATCAAATTCAATACACTTCTGCACAATATCTGTAATATTACTACTGAGGCACAGCCCGCTAGGGGCCGTAGGTAGTACATCATTGTCTTTACAAGAATTGCATGCGCAATCGTTCGTCCATTTGCAGTCAGTTTTCGGAGTATCACAAATATCACTTTCGGACTTCGATTGACCGTTCCGACTGATGTTTTTAAACGCAACGGCGTTCAAAGTCTGCTTCGCGTTTCTCAGCGCCTGTGCGGAATACTTCGCTAAGTCTTCGTGGTTGGTTGAAGGTATTTGAGGTTTGTCTTTGCCAGAATTCTCTGGAGTACCAGGACTGTCTTCCTTGTCAGATTTAAGACTGTCTTCTAAGTCCTCGTCTAAGAGTTTAGCGTCAATACTCGAACATATTGAGATAACGTGTTTCTTATAAGTTTCAGGAACAGGTAACCCTTGGGTAATATAAGATTTGATTGTATAAAAACTGTCTAGCAAAGACTTTTCGCCTTTGGACGTCAGGATCGCTTCACATTTAGCTAGTAGCGCGTCGTTCTTACATCTTTTGTCTTCTTCCTTCACCTCTTTCGGCTTATCTTCTTTCTTTTTCGGTGGCTCCGTTTTCTTAACTACTCTTATGCTTGCCTTGCCTATTATTTTACTCAGGCCTTTAGCCGCTAGTATCTCAGCCTCGCTCGCGTTTTGTATAGTTTTAACTGGCGGTGTGAGCTTGTTGAAAGCTTCTTTTAATTTCACTTCGTATTGTTCTAGTTTGTATAACATTACTAGCCATTCGTCCCCAGATAACGCTTTCTTAGGCAGAGTCTCCATATATTGCTTATTTACTTCGCGTAATCTGTCTACGAAATAGTCCCGTTTTTTATCTATAGCCATAGAGGAAAAGTCTGGAAGATTCTCAGCTTTTCTCACGTCAAAATTCATAAGTTCTTGCACCGTGTTTATAGCTAGCTCTGGATCCACCATGATCCAATTAGCTAGCGGTTGAGACTCGACACATCGGGATAAAACATTCATATATTTAAATTTTAGTCCTTTCACTAGTATTTTCTTATCCTGAGTTAGTTTAGGGAACTTCATTATTAGTAAGTCTAAAGTATTTCCTACCGAAGTCGTTAGTAATATCTGTTTGACGGACTCCTTAGAATCAGAATCCGAGTCCTTGTTCAATTCGCTATTTTTCCGTAATTCGTCAATTTTCTGCACAATTCTATCGCTGTCTTGCGCGTAGTTTTTCCCAGCTAGGTCTTGTATATACGTATAAAACTTATCAAGCATAGCTTCAATTTCATTTTCTAGTAATTCGACGGGTATACTTTTAAACTTAGTGGCTACATAATGTTTCCAAGAATTGAATCGCGATTTAACGAGATCTCTAAGCTCGTCCATACTTAATGCGTCTTTCACCGAATTATCAAATAAAGTAGACGCTTTTGAACACATTTCGGAGTTGAGACACGGCAGTGAGAACAATTCTTTATCATCTTCTAAACATTTAGCTAATTCTGGTGACTTATTCTGTTTTAAATATTCAAATACTTTGTTAATAACCACTTGAGCACTTATAGAGAAGAGTAGATCCTTAAAATCATCCTTATTCTTATTTTTCATCAAAGATTGTAGGTCTTTTTCGTCTTTAAGTAGTTCTACTATATCTTTATTGTCTAGTTCAAAAGTCATTGTGCCTATCAAATCGTTAGTGTCAATATTGTTTTTAATTCGCCGCTGCGTTTTGCGTTTCGCAGTGTTTTTAGTTACTTTTACACTATCCCTAGTCTTAGTTAATTTCAGTTCGCGAATTTGCTTTAAAGTTTCTGGAGTCAGCTGTGCTTCAGAATTCACATCTGGCAGACTATTCAAGATGGACGCGAATTCTGGCAACTCATAACTGGCGTTGGCGAATTCTGAGAGGCAATTTCTTCTTCCAAATATCTTACTGGCAATTTCTGGCATATTGGCCAGTATCTGTGGCATATTTTCTACAAGCACGGCCAGATTAGTGTTAGCGGTGCTCATGTCTATGTTGCCTTCGGAATCCATTTTGTCCAGAAACTCCGTAGAATTTTTATACATCACCTCACAAATATGATCTAAAGACAACTGTCCATCATCCCTTTTGCTGTCTTTGATGCTGTTATAAGAATTGATAATATTCTGACATTCCTCCATCGCTTTTTTAATTTCCAGCCCAAAAGACACATACTTATATATATTAGGATCTTTTTCGTTAGTAACGTCGCCTAGTTTTTCCTCTTTGACGAGTAACGGAGTTCGTCTAGCGTTTAACGGTATGTTCAGAACTTCAGGCGCGGTAGAAAAGTCTTTGTCGTCTTTCAAGAACTTATTAACTGAGAGAAGTCTTTGATTAGGTTTAGAGGAATACACTGGCATTGGTTCTGGAGTAGTTGGTGACATTTCCTGAAGAGGAGGGCTGACGGATTCGGGATATTTAGCCTCTACCTCCGGCTGGTCACTGCTCAAGGCAAAATTCGAGAACTTAGCGAGACATTCCTTCATTTCCTTGCATAAGTCTGTCTCTTTCTCTCCTACTATAGTTTCGGCGTCGCTGACATTGTCCTCTCTTTCTAATGGGAATGCTTCTGGAGGTTCTACTTCCAGTTTAGTTAATTCCTCATCATTTTTTAAATCTTCCGTGAGTAACTGTGTTGTTTGCGCGGGTGCTTTATGTTTAAGCATTTGTAATATTTTGTGAGGCTTGCTAATAGAGGGAGAAACGGATTTTAGTTTCCGCTTAGGCGCTGTGGTTAGACGAGGCACTTTTGGGCTAGAGGTGCGCCGTTTGCGGCGGGGTAGGTCTTCTATTAGAGTAACGTTGCTTTCTGGTAAACTGCGGGCGAAATTTGGAATTTAATAATTTCTGTGTATAGTGTAATTTATAAATTATGTAACTGAAAAGTGCGGTCATATTCAAAAGCTGTTCGGTTGTTTTATTACAATGTGGACATGACAGACAAAAGCATACAAACTTAAAAGGTCTTACTACAAACAAGAACTAAATGTCATAATGGGAATTAGCTTGCTTTGGAATAGACTTCAAACTCTCTTCAACTTTTATAAAAAATCTAAAAAATAAAAATTACTATGATCATTTTATTTTGGTTTTATTCTTATCTTTTTTTTTCTTTTTTTATAGACTCACGCCTGTATCCCCGAAGGGGTAGGCAGAGGTGTAATATTACACCCACATTTCGCCAGGAATATTAGGTCCCACGTAATAGGGGGCGAGCCTATTGCCGTACCGGGCACTTTACCAGACTCCGTGCTGCTACTGAGAATTTCCTAACGGAAAAACCCAATAACACTTTGCCCGACCCGGGAATCGAACCCGAGACCCCCCAATCCCACGCGCACATTTATGCCGCGAGACCAACGAGGCAGTCATTCTTATCTGGTTTTATAAATAGCAAACTTTATTCGGGCGAAGATAGGAAGTAAGAGTAAGCATACCGTAATCCTTACACATGACCACACTTTTCAGTTACACTCAACACAAACACATTACCTCTCCCTCTCCTGCCGCAGTTGGTCCTCGAGCCACATCCTCAGTCTATGGTAGTACAGCTGCTGGTCCCGCATATGCATCACCTTGCGTCGAACCTGGGACGAGACGGAGCTATAAGTTTAACTCATTTAACCAGTTAGGTTATAATTAATGTCAAATTGAACGTGTCACAAATTGTTCTCAATGCAAGGGCGAAGACTCATGAATAAATATGGTCAATAAAACTGACTGCCACTCTTTATGTACGGAGAACAGTGAATTTTGTACGTTTGCACTAAAAGGCACGCGCGCACAGTCAGCATTTACGCACATAATGGCTGACTGCAAGATTCCTTATAACATTGTAAAATATTATTCTTTAGATTACAATAGGCCGTCATCCGCGACGCGTATCTCATCAATTATCATAGAGTTCGCGATTGCTTACCATAATAGGCTAGTTGACGAAAAAAATTTATAAGTCCGTCCTTTAGATTATTCAAAAATAAGCGATACATATTTTTTTATTTGTAAATTATACCAAAAATGACCAAGATATAGCTCATTAAAGCTACGTATAACGTCACGCAGTGCTGCATTTTTTCGCACTAGATGACGTCACACCTAACTTTAATGGGCTATATCTTTGTTATTTTTTATTTAATCGAAAAGAGAAAAAAATACGTGTCCAATATTTTTTTAGAGACTAAAATACGGACTAAATAAAATGTAATTATTTTGACCCTGGAAACTAGCCTATTAGCCGTCGCGTTCTCGCACCTTAATATACTTCATTTTATAATTATTTTGTCGAGACACCTCGTGCAAATTGGTCCTTCGAGCCGGATGTATAAAAATAAATAATCTGGTCCCAAACCAAGCAGAATTTTCTGTGAGAGAGTAGTACCAGTTTGAATCCTTTAAACCAGCGATCGGCAACCCTTTGATAGACAAGGGCCGCACTTTTGATAAACCTAGACAGCATATGTATTTATTCCAGCAGACAAAAGCAGCGTTAGGGTTGAGCTACGATCAATTCCGCGGCGTGCTGACGCGTTCCCTCTCTGTTTCTCGCTCTAGTAAATGACGGTCCTAAGTGACAGAAAAGGATAGAAGCATAGGAAACTGCGATGCGGTGCTGATAGGTGTAGCTCAACCCTTAGTCTAGTGGAGATAACAACGGACTGCCATGCAGAGGAATCCACGGCGCGCACTACTGATTTTTTCAGGTTAAGTGCGTATTAAATTGATTAATATAGTGTGCCTTGTGTCACGGAGAGCACGTTAAATCGTCAGTACCGGCTGTCATAAGATCGTTGACAGTCGTTACGGAGTCAGTACCCTCAAATAAACTGATACTGGTCTAAACCATGGAATATCGCTATCCTTTTGGGTTGCGGACGTCAGACGGCAGTTGCTCTGTAAAAGTTGATATTCTGTCATATCTGCAGGCCGATTCAGAATGTCACCGACAAGTAATCGTACGATATGTCAAATTATTGTCCTCGTCTTTTAGCCGCCTATCAGAGATATTTTGAACAAATATTCATTGAATTCGGTTTATTTATTAATTTACTTCATACTGAATGCATAAAATTGATAGGAAATGCGATAGTTTTGACAAAAAAATAGGTAGCCCGTTTGACAATTAACGAAATCGAATGTCAAATGAGATATCGAACGATTCTGAATCGCCCCCCTGGTTAGACCAGTAAGCGGACCTCGGGCTCTAAGGCGTGTAAGTCTTTGATGCAACCGGACAATGTTATTACTTAAGTCCGCACAATAGGGCTCCTTAGTTCGTTTTTAACGACTTTTTTCAAAACATTCACGGGTCGCATATAGGACCTACGCGATCCATGGCTTCGCTATAGTTGTAGTAGTTAGGTATACCACCTAGTCTATCTTCTAAGGTGGACTAGGAGGAGACACCTATATTTCCCTATTTCCCTTGAGGGATTCGTCCCTTGCGGGGTTGGGGGACTAATAACCCTGTTGGGATCGCCGGTAGTGGATGGATGCGGGTGGCAGCGGGTGGTTCAAGATCGATCCATGTGGAGCGGCTTGGACGAGGCCTATGTCCAGCAGTGGACGTGTTTCATCTGATATGAGGTTATACCACAGAATAAACAGTACTTACGTACAGAAGCATCACTTTTCAAACCAATTCTTTGAAATTGCGACTCTTGCTACTAAGCAACAAAGTGTAATTCAGCTCGCATAAGCACTCCGTGCCTAATGTGATATTCACCTAACCGTTCCCGCTCTTTTCTAACATATAACGCTGTCGCTGTCTGGCGCGGAGTGACACGCTAGCTGTCGCGCTAGGGTTGTCGAATTGCCGCTGCTACTATAATATTTATTCATCGTCTATCTACCTACTTGACCACGTACCTAATAATAAATAATCATCCTATAAGTATCCTATCCAACTATTTGAGCTCGTAGAACAAAAACCACAAAAAATCTGGTCGTTTACATTTTCACTATACTGATTCTTAGTTATTTCCTAAACGCGTGCACCGATTTACATGATTCAAACACATAAAATGGTTTTTGAACTAGATCTTTAATTTGACACCATAATCGTTGAGATATCTCAACAAACAAAAAATCAAATTTTCAAGTTGCTCTCGTAAAATAAATAAAATCAAAATTTCAAGTCGACAACCCTTGCGCGACGCGTCGGACGCGGGCTTGGAAGCCGCGCGAAAGTGTAGGCACTTATCGCTGTAGGTACACACGAGTGAAGGAGGCCTGGTTATACCTCCTTGCACCCTAGGTATATCTCCTTGCAAGGTAGACTGACGACCTTGTTGTGTGGTTCAAGAATGGTCCACATGGAGAGGCTTGGTGGTGTTAGGTCTGGTAGTGGTACCTCCTTGAACCGCTGCAGGTGGTACTCGGGGCACAGCGCGCGGCACGGCTGCGGCGCCGCGCCGGGGGGGGGCGACCCGGGAGGGGGGGGCGCCGGGGCCGACCCGCCCACTAGCTGCATACATACCTGGACACAGAGATACACGCTTAAAAACACAACTCTTTGTTCATAGGAAAAGAAGTCAGTCTTTATCCATAGGTCTCTAAAAAACTGAAACAAAGTAATTTTCTATATCTTAAAGCGTCTCTAAAAACACTAAAACAAACTTATTTAATTTTTTTTAGAGCTAGACAAGGCTGATGTTTATTACACGACTTGTAAAATTTTCGGCCCGTAAATTAAAACTTCCAATTTTTTTTCTGAAACATCCATATTTAATTCATCAGTTCATCACTCATCGAAACTTCTAGTCTCTAAACGGACTGTCTGATTTCTCGATCCTATAGTCTAATAGAGATAGTTTTGAGCATTTACTTATACTAATAACAGAACATCGATCATTCTCAGTTGATAAATTTGAAGAACTGGACAACGAACAGAGCCAATCTTCGCTATGAACATTTAAACTATATTCCTAGTGAACGCTCTAATCGGCAAAAGGTCTAAGGGCGGTTTCAGGTTAGCGTATTTTTCTGCGCGTTTCAGCATACGCGCTTACACGCGCGCTACATTACGCGCTTCAAAAAACCGGACTCGCGTAAACGGGAATATTTCGGCGTGTTCGCTCGAAATGGTAGTGACAACTTGTCAGTGTCAATATGGATTTTGAAGGATGCGCTTTTACGGACTTCGGAGCGCGTCAACGCTCGTACGAGTTGCGCGTGTGCTGAAAGGCGCACCGCGCTTCCAAAAACGAGCTTATACACACGCATAAAACGCTAATCTGAAACCACCCTAAGCTAAATTATTGCCTATTCGCTAGAATGCCCACCAATACACTCGATAAAATAACGCTCGCTATAACGCTCTTAAACTTTCTCCTGTAATGTAGCATTCGCAATATTCGCATGCTCATTACAAGTAAATGCGTAATTTATATGACACTGTTCACAATTAGGCCAACCAAGAACATTTTACGTTGTGTCTTAGGCTCTACACAGACGGACCGCATTTCAACTGCAATCCAATCGTAAAATTGCAGTTCAAGTGCAGTTGACACTATTGCAGTCGTGTCAACTGCATTCAAACTGCATCCGAACTGCACTTTGCGGTTGGAATGCAATTGAAATGCATTTTGGTTTCATTATGTATTTTATTAATACTGGATGGAAGGAAACAGTTTCGGGAAAATTTTACCGCCAGGGGCCTCAATTTCATGTACTACTATCAGATTTCGATACGCCCTTCCTTACGCCCTGTATATAAGAGAAAAGAAGCGGGCCAAGAATACTTCCCTGAGTACGTTTTTATAATAATCAATAATCATTTATTTATCCACTAAAATACAAAAAGGTACACTACAATTAGTCTTTAATTCGATTAATTGGTATAACTAGCCTAATATCTTATAAGTATTAAGTTTTACATAATATCATACATCGCTGAATAAACAATAGTACTATTTACACTATTGGCAAAACTAAGATTGCGTTATAAATATAATACATCGGCTACATACATAAGGCCGTGTGGTTGACGGCATAGAATACAAGTGTCACCACCCCCTATCTTCCCGTGGGTGTCGTAAGAGGCGACTAAGGGATAACACGATGCAAATACCATCTTTGCGTAGAGACGGAAAACTCGACATCAAACCCTATACGACTGCCTCGTTGGTCTCGCGGTATAAATGTGCGCGTGGGTCCGGAAGGTCCCGGGTTCGATTCCTGTTCGGGCAGTGTTATTGGGTTTTTCTGTCACGAAATTCTCAGTAGCAGCACGGAGTCTGGCAATGTGCCCGGTACGGCAATAGGCTCGCCCCTTATTACGTGGGACTAAAATATATCTGGCGAAAAGTGGGTGTAGAAATACACCTCTGCCTACCCCTTCGGGGATAAAAAGCGTGACGATATGTATGTATGTATGTATGTATGTATGTATGTACATCGGCTACCTGCTCGAACTAGGTTATACCTGTGTTTCGAGCTGACGCTTGTTTATTACATAACGAAACAAACCATAAGACGTTCTCTGACCATATTGGAGACATCCTAAAAACAGGACAGGTGAGAAGTACCCTGAACAGAAGAGCATGCATGAGGAATCTGATGGGAGTGAATGAAGCAAGAGAGATATGTCAGGATCGTTGCAAATGGCGTTCCGTAGTCTCTGCCTACCCCTCTGGGAAACAGGCGTGAGTATATGTATGTATGTATAATAATATTTTATTGTATGCTAATATTATAGCGTAGTATGTAAGTAATTCAACTAATTAAGATTTATAGTAAATTTATATAGCCTATATTTGCTGAAAGGCTGTATTCATTAGATCAGATAATTTATTAGACCAAAATGTTTGGCAATACTCACGGTGGACAACTTCTTCTGTTTCCTGTAGACCTGCAGCTGGCGGCGGTGCACCTCGGGCAGGCGGCGGTACATCGCCATCAGCTTGCGGTCCACCTCCGACAGGCCCATGTCCACGCGTTTTCTGTACAATCAAACATTTGTCTTGAAAAATATATAAAACTAGATGAGCCCGCGGTTACATCCGCGTTATTTAAGGCTACTGCGCCGCTCCTAAGGCTCATAGCGTGACGTTATATAGCCTATAGCCTTCCTCGATAAATGGTTTTTTTTTTCCACATTCACACAACACCATCTAGTCCCAAACTAAGCAGACGCTTGTACTATGGGTACTAGATAATGGATAAACATACATATACATTTTTTTTGTAAATACATACATATTATACATAGAAACACCCAGACCAAGACAAACATCCATGTTCACGCACACAAATGTTTGACTTGAGCGGGAATCGAACCCGCGACCTTCGGCGTAGAAGTTGCTTACACTCCCGTGGCGCCAACCGGTCGTCCAATCATATCTAACACTGAAAGATTTTTTCCAATAGGACCAGTAGTTCCTGAGATTAGCGCGTTCAAGCAAACAAACTCTTCAGCTTTATTTGACTTAGACACGTGGTCGCTAACTATGGGCCTTATCCAGAATCTCAGGGTCACTCAGAGGGCGATGGAGAGAGCTATGCTCGGAGTTTCCCTGCGAGATCGAATCAGCAATGAGGAGATAGCTCTTCGAATAGTCAGGTTGAAGTGGCAGTGGGCAGGGCACATAGCCAGAAGAACTGATGGCCGTTGGAGTAGAAAGGTTCTGGAGTGGCGGCCACGCACAGGACGTAGCAGAGGTAGGCGTCCCGCAAGGTGGACTGACGATATTGTTGGGGTCGCGGGCAGCGGATGAATGAGGGTGGCTCAGGATTGGTCCATGTGAAGAGCCTTGGAGGAGGCCTATGTCCAGCAGTCATCTTTCGGCTGATATGATGATGATCTTTATTCTATTATTTTCGTATAAAAGCGGCGGAAGCCCAGTGGCGTACGTAACGGACTGACGAAACGATGGTCTCTGGTTCGGTCCCCAGTTTCCCTGGGCACACACCACTAACTTCCCGATTTTTTGTGTGTATTAAAAATGTTGGGACAGGACGAAGGGGAAGACCTAAGCGGACGTTCTCTGACCAGATTGGAGACATCCTAAAAACAGGACAGGTTAGAAGTACCCTGAACAGAAGAGCATGCATGAGGAATCTGATGGGAGTGAATGAAGCAAGAGAGATATGTCAAGATCGTTGCAAATGGCGTTCCGTAGTCTTTGCCTACCCCTCCGGGAAACAGGCGTGAGTCTATGTATGTATGTATGTAAAAATGTTAATTATCACTCGCTTAATAATGTGCACGGTAGATGGCAATAGGCTCGCCCCCTATTACATTGGGACAGAAGTGTGGGTGTGTAATACACCTCTGCCTACCCCTTCGGGGATAAAGGCGTGAAGTCATGTTATTTCTGTATCTCACCTGGCCTCGTGATCGTTCCTGGCGGGTGGAGCGGGCCACTCGTCGCAGTGCTTGAGCACGCGGTCCATGAGCCTCTCTATAGACGCTATGGACCTCATGAGGTGCCTCACAGTCCTGCACAACTCGCCTGGAGCCGCTTCACCTTCAGAGCCGCCAGACTCGACGGCTGCGGCGGCCGCTAGGAGGAGTTCTGATGCAGAGTCTAGTGAGGAGGAGGTAGACAGGCCTAAGGAGGCCGTGCCTGACGCCGCGTCGGAGTCCGATACTGCAATAAAAGATAATAAGAAATTAAACAACATGCAGAGGATATCACCAATATGATACGGGATGATGGATGGCCTTCACTAAAAGTCTGCACTGAGGCAATGAATACAGATTTATATAGAATCTTAAGGATTTCGTGTGTCGATTCCAAGTGGGACTGTCTCCAGTTTAGTTCGTAATTGGCGCCGTTGGCGTCGTTCTCCGTCTCTCTTGCTCTCGTAGTTAAGATACGCTAGAAGAACGTTCGTCTCTCTTGCTCTCGTAGAGACAGCTGTCACAGCGCTACTGCCACGCCGCCAAGCAGCAATTTATGTCACAGAAAGTTTGTCTTCAGAGCGCCCATAGTAAATGCGCCTTTATGTAAATATCTGAACTCTTTGACTGAGGCCCTAAACAAATGGCATCCGCTTCTGATTTCTACTTTCGCTAACGCTTGGTTCCATGGTAACATAAGGAATTCCTTCTTCCTTGACCACGTGATACATCGAAAGCCTATATCAGTTCCATACACTTTTGCTCTTTACGATTAGCGATATCGCTAATCTAATGCCATTTGGTTAAAAGCTCTGGCTATTTACCATCGGCAATATGGAGTATCCGTGTGGTGACGGATTAAGAATAAGGAATGTCACCACCCCATATCATCCCATGGGTGTCGTAAGAGCCGACAGAGGAACCATATTATGCAGAGAACAGCACTGTAAGAGAAGGAAAACTCGATACAAACCCTATACCAACCCGTTTGGCCAGCGTGGTATAGTAGGTCAATTCCTCCTTTCGAAAGAGAGGCCTAGTCCAGCAGTGGACTGTTAAAGGCTGATGATGATGATGATGATGAAAATTAGTAATATATAGTATTATATATAAATAGTTGACAATACTCACAGTCATCCAAATCAATAGTAGGATTGGAATCCTCATCGTCCTTGGCGGGCGGGCGGGATTCCCCACTGTCGGCGCTGTCACCGCTGTCTGCTGACACGCTGTCGGCACTAGCGCTGTCACCGCTCGACGCGTCAGCTTCGGCTTCGGCCTCAGCGTCAGCGTCAGCTTCGACGTCAGCGTCGACGGTGATTGGGGTGTCCTCTGGCGGCCTGTGTACCGAACTACAGTTAGAACAACTGTACGTCTTGGTTGTGGCACTTACGGCGGCCGACTGAGAAGTCTTGTTAAAATCTGCTGTCAAAATATTTCTATATTATACATACTAGATCTTTAAGAAACTGACATGCACAATTTCCGTTTCTTGCGCTCGGTATATGTGGCTGTGCTTTGTAAGTAACGCAAAAATTATATAAATACAGGTTATTAATTTTCTAACTCTGAAGAGTTTGTTGAGAGCTAACGGGTCGATTTGAATAATTCCTTTTATTTTCGATCGCCCATTTATCGTTGAAGGCTGAAGAATATTGTCTTAAAATATCATCGTGAGTAGCAGTAGCCCTCAATAGCAAGAGTGTATTTTTGTGATGCATGAAAATTAATTTATTATATCAATCTGCCAGTCCGCACTTGGTCAGCGAGGTGAACTATGGCCTAACCCATCTCATAGTGAGAAGAAGCCCTTACCCCGCAGTGGGACAGGTTATATACAGGACTAATACTCACTTGGCTCCGGTGCCGTCCCCTTGCTGCAATTCTCGACTCGCTTCCGGCTCCCGTTCCTCGTTCGGTTAAGTTTAAGAGAAAGACATAAAAGTACCCAGATTATTTATTTGAAAACATATTTTAGCAATTAAATACTAGTATTGTTGTACATTTTCACTGTTATCGTGTTTCAAATGGTAAATAATTCACAGCCACAGTGTTCGCTATAGTAACATGGCGGCCCGGCACGGCGAACTTTTTGTTACGCGTTCGGATTATAATTTTTTTAGTGGCGTTAGATTCATTTGTTACAAATAAATAATATATTGTGTGAAAACCTAAAGGTATATGTGATAATGTTTTTGTGTTTATGAACCAAACAAGTAATGAAATTCATTAATATGTGATGAAATGTTTGTGCGAACCAGTGAAAAATAACAAACTTCTAAGTTTGTAAGCTTGTTTTGCCGGAAAGGTGAGTATTTAGTAGTAATTTATGTTATTATTATCATAGCTGATTTTATAACCAACACAATGATATGCAATTTATGTGATATAATTATATTACGGTGTCATAATTATTTTTTTTCCGGTAACCTATGCCAATGAAAATTTGCAGCAACGTGACCCTTTGCACTTGTGGCACTTTGCCTTTAGTTTGATCGCACCTCAAGGGTTAATAATAAATAACTAACCTTATCCCCATCGGCGGCGGTCCCCGGCTTAGCACCGTTAAATTCATTCACGGCTTGCATCATGCCGAAGAACGAAATTCTGGAAATGACATACACAAGTTAAACTATTCGTATGAATAAAGCGACTGACTGACTGACAGACAAGCTTCAGCCAAAACTATTAGAAGCACCAACAACTTCTGGATAACTATATCGTACCTTTTAGTCATAAGCCGAATGATACTCACGGCCACTCCTTATAATTGGCGAAAATTTTCTAAAACATGTATATTTTCGAAGTGCGTGTCCAAACAAGAGTAACTTTATGAGCTGTGAGTCGCTTATAGGCATGAGACCGATATATCAAAACGAATCTGAAATCCGATTGCAGTCAGAAATCGTATCGATATTCCATTATGAGAAAACCGATTTTAGAAAACGTATACCACGTTAACGAAAACAATCTAATCCGAACCAAACGGTGCAAGCGCAACCAAACTACAAAGTAAAACCAAAGCTTACGTTTTCTTTAGTTTTCATATTCATTCGTTCTCTTTCACTCTACCAAACAACTAGTTAGAATGAGAGAGAGCGAATTTCATTTCTTTTTCTTACTAACTTAGTGATCCGTTGAAAGAGCGAAAGAGATGAAGCGAATTGTCTCCAAGCAAGCGAATCGTTTTGGATTTTGGTGGGTTGATGAATTGCAGATTGAAAACAAAAATATAACTAAATATCAAGGCGATAATATCTAGTCTAGATTCCAACTATTTAATGTTTATTTTGAAAATTGCAAATAGTTATTGGGAATTTATGTTTGGAGAGTTTTATTTGACTTGATTGGTCTCATGCCTAAAATACAATAAGATTTCGATTGTTTGCGTTTGTCGTACGCTACACTCCAACATCCGCTACTGAAATCGATTTCTAAAACCGGTTTTTGAAATCGATTTGAAAATCTGAAATCGGATTTTTATCGGTTTGCGTAAGTCCAAAAACGCTCATGCCTAGT
Source organism: Euclidia mi (assembly GCA_944739405.2). Taxonomy (NCBI): domain Eukaryota; kingdom Metazoa; phylum Arthropoda; class Insecta; order Lepidoptera; family Erebidae; genus Euclidia; species Euclidia mi. Next base: position 19,746,972 of record OX123210.2, on the reverse strand, counting down.
CGCTTAAAACGAGTAGCGAAATTAACGCGGCATTAGGTCTCAAACTAAAGCCCTGCTTGTGACACAAGGCGACACAAAATTTGTTGCTTTACCAACCCGCACTACAACGCATTTACTTAATACTTATGCATTCAGTACTTATGCATCTTCCTATTGTAATGATCTTGGTTTTAGATGATATTGTGATGTGCGTTGTATTAATCTGTTATTTACCTTTTATAAAGTGCACTGACTTGATGTTGTAACGTTAGATATAGGGCGTTTTATTGAAAACCAGCGCTGTAGTATACTTATACGTAGGTATATTGCAGCAAAAAGCTGAATAAAACGACCCGTTGTTAGCGAAATTTCTGTTATCTTATTTTTGTATTTCTTTATTTTTTGTGTGTAATTATTATAAATATTATAATATAATGTACTTAGGTGCTTATTTCTCAAGCGGTTAACGTGTACTTACTTATGCTTTTTGTTTTTTTTTGAGGAGCACTGTATACCTACTTATTTATAATATTATCATGTTTATAACTTGTGCATGTATCTTTTTTCCTAACAATAAAATAACTTTTCATTCATTCATTCATTCATAATAAGGCCATTACAAAAGGTGACATTCAAGACATGTTAACACACAATATTAATCTGAAGAATTTGACTGTTTGATTGAATACGCCAATCTCAATCCCTACCGGTCCGATTAGCATATTTTTGTAACAGACAGCCCATTTATAAGGCTGCCCGCGAAGGATAATAGAAGATGCCCGCGGTTACATCCGCGTTATTTAAGGCTACTGCTCCGCTCCCGTCGCTCATAGCGTGATGTTATATAGCCTATAGTCTTCCTCAATAAATGGGCTATCTAACACTGAAAGAATTTTTCAAATCGGAACAAACAAACTCTTCAGCTTTATATATTCGTATAAGATATAAAATCCCGATATGAGTCAGGGTAATCTCTGGAATGGCTGAACCGATTTTACCTTTTACTGTAGAGGGCTTTGAAGGCCACACACAGGCTTAATATTTGAACTAATAGGTGGCGCTGTTCTCAACTAACACTGGTTTAACCGCTGTCTCAGCTATACCATAGTGCATAGATATTTAATAATAGAGGCACATTTCTTATGGGCGCTCTGTAGACAAACTTTCTGTGACCAGTGTGATCCATATTGCCGCTTGGCGGCGTGGCAGTCGCGCTGTCTCTATGGCTGTGACAGCTGACTCTACGAGTGCAAGAGAGACGAAAGTTTCTCCTGTGTCACTTAACTACGAGAGCAAGAAAGACGGAGAACGACGCCAGCGCCGCCAACGGCGCCAACTACGTACTACACTGACAACCGTCAATACGCCAACTTTAATCGGCACACGACATCCTTAAGAAATACGCTTTTATTATGTAAATCATCTGTATTCATTGGCTATACATAACAATAGACACATATCTACATGTAGTGGGTTATATAGTTACCTGAGCAGCTGTTTCCTCTGCTGAGCACAGAGCGTGCGCGGCGTGAGGCAGTCGCAGCGGTGAGAGTACCCAGACCACGCGCTCACTGCACACACACACAAACATACACGATATAACTCATCATCTGTATATACAAAATTCTTGCGTTACCGACTGACTGACTGACAAGGTACAGCCGAAACTACTGGGCGCAAGGAGCTGAAATTTGGCATGTATGTTCTTTGGGGACCACAGGGGTGCACTAAGAAGGGATTTCTCGAAATACCCACGGAATCGGACAAAACGGGTAAATTAAAAAACACAGTAAGTAGATTTCCTTGCTGATTTCAGCATGACTGGGCCGGCTCGACTGGGGAAGTACTACCCTAACAGTACTTAACCCTTTTACTGGTAGTGGCAATATTTATGCCACCAACTTTTTTATTTTTTTTCTTGTACGACAATACTACTACTTAAAAAGTACCAATTCTGTGTGATAATGAACCTATCACAGATTATTAAAAAAAATAAAACATTGACACATTTGACAATTGTCAAATTTTTGCACGGAGGTATTTAAAAAAAAATCATCAGTTTACGATCTGTATAAAAATCCAAGAATATCTTCATATTGCGACGTAGCCAGGTTACGATTTTATATTTATTGTAAAGTAAATGGTATTCTAATTATGCTATACTATAATTTTTCTAACAATAACTTCTAATTGTTCTCAAAATTGGCTCCGATCATGTGGCAACATGGTGGCAACATATATGCCATTACCAGTTACCATTACCATTGCACTTGTCCGGTTTGTTTTAGATTTGTATAGAAATATATAAGTAATCTTTACTTTTCATATTTTCTTTGACAATGAGTAAGCGAAGACAAGTATTGGCGGACAAGCAAATAGAAGAAGAGCTTGAAAATCTATTCGGTATACCAGATGGCTCTTTATCTGAAGATGATGAAGTAGTGACAGATACCGAGTGCGTTGAAGATTCAGACTTGCTTTCTGTGTTATTAGGTGAAGATGCTCTGATTAGCTCAGCATCGGAACAAGTACAAGAAAGTCCCGGCCTAACAAATTCACCCCAACCGTCTACATCTAGAGCAGATGTTCAAATTTTTCTCCATTGGAAACTGCAAGATTTCAGTCATCTGTGTCTGAAGCCGGAGAAATCCCAAACTTTTCAGACTTTTCTTCTTCATCAGATGATGAATCGGATACTGATGAGGTCGAATGGAAAAAGCAATCTTGGCAGCAAAGTCCTAACTTGGAAAACTTCGATTTACGCTGTTAAAAAAAAACTATCAAATGCCCATTACTAATACCAGAATATACAAAACATATGGGTAGTGTCGATCGTTTCGACCAAAAAAGAACATCATATTCCGTGGGTAGAAGAAGTTGCAAATGGTGGACCTGAATATATTTTTTTATAGATGTTGCAATAACCAATGCCCATATGTTACATCAAACATACACCCGAGAGCACAATGTTATGAGCCAAAAACAATTCAGAATTGCTTTTTCAAGGGAGCTGGTGGATAATAAAATCTTTAGAAAAAAATCATTCCAATCAACGCCAAAGTATGTAACTAAAAAAAAAGAATCGAGTGGAAGAGACTCATGAAAGACAAAAATAATTTACGGTGTACCAGAAGAAATCAGCTTTGAAAGATTAGATGAACACTGGCCTATAGAAATAGAGACTTATAAGAGGTGTCGCTACTGCAGCACTAAAGTAAATAATAAGAGGTCTAAAATAGAATGTGAACGGAGTAAAGTGGCACTATTTATACATCCATGTTTCAAATTATTTCACCAAGAAAATCAATGAACGATTCGTCGTCGAACGTCGGTCATTGATTTTCTTGGTCCCTCACTGGTGCTGGCAAGGATATTGCCACCATGTTTTTTTCTTATTGTAAACATGTATAATTTTTTTTCTTGAACATTAATTATTAAACTACCCACAATGATTCCATAAAACGACATTTTATTTTTCTGACATAAAAAAATGCTTCTGCCAGTGAAAGGGTTAAACTGTTGCGTTTCGTTCGGTGAGTGAGAGTGCCGGAGGCCCTATCCCCTATTCCTTCTCCCTCATCCCACTCCTCATCCTATCCCTTTTCCCGACCACAAGGGGTGGCAACGCATTTGTGAATCCTGTGGTGTTGCTTGTGTCCATGGGCGGCGGGTAATTGCTTACAAACAGGCGATCCGTCTGCTCGTTTGTCGCCTATTATTACTCGTTGAGTCCTTTTAATGGCTAATTTTCATTGTTCTTTGAGCACTTTAGAAAAAGAAAGAAAAATATCGTTTATTCCTACAACCGAGAAAAACATAATCAAAAATAACACTACAATTAGGTATAACTCAGAACGTGCCATGCCCCTGTCATCTGCATGCAAATAGGAGGCCAGTTCAGCATATTACCGGACACATTTGCACGGCGCTGGCTTTTGACGGCTGATTTTCATTGCTCGAAACATTTTCAGTAAATTTCGAATTATGAATGAGAGCCGATTTTATTAAACACAGAAGTGGTCTAAAAAAGGGCCTTATGATAGGTGAGAACAAGGTAAATTAGAGCTTGAAAAAAATAATTAGTAGCTGTCATAAAACATAGAGCGACCGTGTCATCCATTTTGTGATTGATGTCGCGATAATAATATTAGAAAGCACAATCGAAGGGAGAAGAGGAAGAGGACGGTTTCGACGAAAGTATGTGGCATAGCTGAAGTAAAAAGTTGGGGTCGGGTCGCATTAAGAGGTCAAAGAAAGGGCAGAACTGCCTGAAGAGACTGCCTCGGTCTCGCGGCATAAATGTGCGCGTGGGATTGTGAGGTCTCGGGTTCGATTCCCGGATCGGGCAAAGTGTTATTGAGTTTTTCCGTTAGGAAATTCTCAGTAGCAGCACGGAGTCTGGTAATGTGCCCGGTACGGCAATAGGCTCGCCCCCTATAACGTGGGACCTAAAAATTCATGGCAAAATGTGGGTGTAATATTACACCTCTGCCTACCCCTTCGGGGATACAGGCGTGAGTCTATAAATAAAAATAAGAAAGGGCAGAAATCCGAAGGCAATGGCAAATGCTCCACCGACAATAGCTAGGTTTTTAAATGGAAGACGACGAAATCGCGTTAAATTCTATGGCATTGTGACCACGGACATTCGCTGTAGACCAGAGGCACGAAGCTTCTTCTTTGCCCTACAGTGAATGTTATCGCGATGTGTGAAGCCAGGGCCCTGAAAGTTCCATACATGGATAAATTTCATATAATCAGCGCTATCTACCAATAAGGGCAAGAACTAAAGAAAAAGCGACAACTGAACGGTCATTTCGCCAACATTGATAAGATCTGCGTGGCGCAGTGGGAGCGTGCTCTGCTCATAAATTAGATGTCCGTGGATCGAATCCACGCTTACCAAGAATTACATTTTGTGATTTTTATTTTTTTTTACTTTTAAATTGCATATTTTACATAATAGTTGTCATTTACTTATTTATTAACACCAAAATTCAATATTTATTTTATTTTGAAAAATGAATCCACTACTAACGCCATCTATACGATCGGAATAAAAATAAAATTGTTTGTACGCCATCTAGCGTAGAGGATGCCTATTGAACTTTTTCCTTAGAGGGAGTTGCGCATCTATACCAGTATAATTATCTGTATAATCTATGTGTGAAGCTTAAGTATAAGAGTAAATATTATGTAAAAAGCAGTTGTCTCAACTCGAGACAGGGTTAAAGGAGACGCATGCTGCCTCATGCTTTTCCGGAAAATTCGACCGTCAAGGTCCCCGGTATCATGTACTGAATCACTACTATCGGTTTTTGGTACGTCGTCCTTTACACCCAGTGAATGGAGATGTCGGTAGGGGACGCCCAAGACGGACGTACGCCGACCAAATAGGTGACGTACTAGAAAAGGGCCAAATTAAAAGTACCCATAACCGGCGAGCATGCATGACGAGGTTAATAAATGTCGAGGCAGCGAAAGAGGTGTGTTTGAACCAGAGCATTTGCCGCTCCTTAGTCTCTGTCTACCCCAATGGGAGACAGGCGTGACGATAGATAGATGTTTATATGTTTCACGACTCACAATCGTGCGGCTCGGTACGCGCGGCCATGTCCCGGAGTCGCGCGCGGGTAGAAGCGCGCTGGTGCGGCCGCAGGTAGCGCGCGAGTCGAGCCCGCGCGCCGGACACCCATCCTTAGTAGCTACAGTATAAGACTCACGGTCGTGGGGCTCGGTGCGCGCGGCCATGTCCCGGAGTCGCGCGCGGGTAGAAGCGCGCTGGTGCGGCCGCAGGTAGCGCGCGAGTCGAGCCCGCGCGCCGGACACCCATCCTTAGTAGCTACAGTATAAGACTCACGGTCGTGGGGCTCGGTGCGCGCGGCCATGTCCCGGAGTCGCGCGCGGGTAGAAGCGCGCTGGTGCGGCCGCAGGTAGCGCGCGAGTCGAGCCCGCGCGCCGGACACCCATCCTTAGTAGCTACAGTATAAGACTCACGGTCGTGGGGCTCGGTGCGCGCGGCCATGTCCCGGAGTCGCGCGCGGGTAGAAGCGCGCTGGTGCGGCCGCAGGTAGCGCGCAAGTCGAGCCCGCGCGCCGGACACCCATCCTTAGTAGCTACAGTATAAGACTCACAATCGTGGGGCTCGGTGCGCGCGGCCATGTCCCTGAGTCGCGCGCGGGTAGAAGCGCGCTGGTGCGGCCGCAGGTAGCGCGCGAGTCGAGCCCGCGCGCCGGACACCCATCCTTAGTAGCTACAGTATAAGACTCACGGTCGTGGGGCTCGGTGCGCGCGGCCATGTCCCGGAGTCGCGCGCGGGTAGAAGCGCGCTGGTGCGGCCGCAGGTAGCGCGCGAGTCGAGCCCGCGCGCCGGACACCCATCCTTAGTAGCTACAGTATAAGACTCACGGTCGTGGGGCTCGGTGCGCGCGGCCATGTCCCGGAGTCGCGCGCGGGTAGAAGCGCGCTGGTGCGGCCGCAGGTAGCGCGCGAGTCGAGCCCGCGCGCCGGACACCCATCCTTAGTAGCTACAGTATAAGACTCACAATCGTGGGGCTCGGTGCGCGCGGCCATGTCCCGGAGTCGCGCGCGGGTAGAAGCGCGCTGGTGCGGCCGCAGGTAGCGCGCGAGTCGAGCCCGCGCGCCGGACACCCATCCTTAGTAGCTACAGTATAAGACTCACGGTCGTGGGGCTCGGTGCGCGCGGCCATGTCCCGGAGTCGCGCGCGGGTAGAAGCGCGCTGGTGCGGCCGCAGGTAGCGCGCGAGTCGAGCCCGCGCGCCGGACACCCATCCTTAGTAGCTACAGTATAAGACTCACAATCGTGGGGCTCGGTGCGCGCGGCCATGTCCCGGAGTCGCGCGCGGGTAGAAGCGCGCTGGTGCGGCCGCAGGTAGCGCGCGAGTCGAGCCCGCGCGCCGGACACCCATCTTTAGTAGCTACAGTATAAGACTCACGGTCGTGGGGCTCGGTGCGCGCGGCCATGTCCCGGAGTCGCGCGCGGGTAGAAGCGCGCTGGTGCGGCCGCAGGTAGCGCGCGAGTCGAGCCCGCGCGCCGGACACCCATCCTTAGTAGCTACAGTATAAGACTCACAATCGTGGGGCTCGGTGCGCGCGGCCATGTCCCGGAGTCGCGCGCGGGTAGAAGCGCGCTGGTGCGGCCGCAGGTAGCGCGCGAGTCGAGCCCGCGCGCCGGACACCCATCCTTAGTAGCTACAGTATAAGACTCACGGTCGTGGGGCTCGGTGCGCGCGGCCATGTCCCGGAGTCGCGCGCGGGTAGAAGCGCGCTGGTGCGGTCGCAGGTAGCGCGCGAGTCGAGCCCGCGCGCCGGACACCCATCCTTAGTAGCTACAGTATAAGACTCACGGTCGTGGGGCTCGGTGCGCGCGGCCATGTCCCGGAGTCGCGCGCGGGTAGAAGCGCGCTGGTGCGGCCGCAGGTAGCGCGCGAGTCGAGCCCGCGCGCCGGACACCCATCCTTAGTAGCTACAGTATAAGACTCACAATCGTGGGGCTCGGTGCGCGCGGCCATGTCCCGGAGTCGCGCGCGGGTAGAAGCGCGCTGGTGCGGCCGCAGGTAGCGCGCGAGTCGAGCCCGCGCGCCGGACACCCATCCTTAGTAGCTACAGTATAAGACTCACGGTCGTGGGGCTCGGTGCGCGCGGCCATGTCCCGGAGTCGCGCGCGGGTAGAAGCGCGCTGGTGCGGCCGCAGGTAGCGCGCGAGTCGAGCCCGCGCGGCGGACACCCATCCTTAGTAGCTACAGTATAAGACTCACAATCGTGGGGCTCGGTGCGCGCGGCCATGTCCCGGAGTCGCGCGCGGGTAGAAGCGCGCTGGTGCGGCCGCAGGTAGCGCGCGAGTCGAGCCCGCGCGCCGGACACCCATCCTTAGTAGCTACAGTATAAGACTCACGGTCGTGGGGCTCGGTGCGCGCGGCCATGTCCCGGAGTCGCGCGCGGGTAGAAGCGCGCTGGTGCGGCCGCAGGTAGCGCGCGAGTCGAGCCCGTGCGCCGGACACCCATCCTTAGTAGCTACAGTATAAGACTCACGGTCGTGGGGCTCGGTGCGCGCGGCCATGTCCCGGAGTCGCGCGCGGGTAGAAGCGCGCTGGTGCGGCCGCAGGTAGCGCGCGAGTCGAGCCCGCGCGCCGGACACCCATCCTTAGTAGCTACAGTATAAGACTCACAATCGTGGGGCTCGGTGCGCGCGGCCATGTCCCGGAGTCGCGCGCGGGTAGAAGCGCGCTGGTGCGGCCGCAGGTAGCGCGCGAGTCGAGCCCGCGCGCCGGACACCCATCCTTAGTAGCTACAGTATAAGACTCACGGTCGTGGGGCTCGGTGCGCGCGGCCATGTCCCGGAGTCGCGCGCGGGTAGAAGCGCGCTGGTGCGGCCGCAGGTAGCGCGCGAGTCGAGCCCGCGCGCCGGACACCCATCCTTAGTAGCTACAGTATAAGACTCACAATCGTGGGGCTCGGTGCGCGCGGCCATGTCCCGGAGTCGCGCGCGGGTAGAAGCGCGCTGGTGCGGCCGCAGGTAGCGCGCGAGTCGAGCCCGCGCGCCGGACACCCATCCTTAGTAGCTACAGTATAAGACTCACAATCGTGGGGCTCGGTGCGCGCGGCCATGTCCCGGAGTCGCGCGCGGGTAGAAGCGCGCTGGTGCGGCCGCAGGTAGCGCGCGAGTCGAGCCCGCGCGCCGGACACCCATCCTTAGTAGCTACAGTATAAGACTCACGGTCGTGGGGCTCGGTGCGCGCGGCCATGTCCCGGAGTCGCGCGCGGGTAGAAGCGCGCTGGTGCGGCCGCAGGTAGCGCGCGAGTCGAGCCCGCGCGCCGGACACCCATCCTTAGTAGCTACAGTATAAGACTCACAATCGTGGGGCTCGGTGCGCGCGGCCATGTCCCTGAGTCGCGCGCGGGTAGAAGCGCGCTGGTGCGGCCGCAGGTAGCGCGCGAGTCGAGCCCGCGCGCCGGACACCCATCCTTAGTAGCTACAGTATAAGACTCACGGTCGTGGGGCTCGGTGCGCGCGGCCATGTCCCGGAGTCGCGCGCGGGTAGAAGCGCGCTGGTGCGGCCGCAGGTAGCGCGCGAGTCGAGCCCGCGCGCCGGACACCCATCCTTAGTAGCTACAGTATAAGACTCACAATCGTGGGGCTCGGTGCGCGCGGCCATGTCCCGGAGTCGCGCGCGGGTAGAAGCGCGCTGGTGCGGCCGCAGGTAGCGCGCGAGTCGAGCCCGCGCGCCGGACACCCATCCTTAGTAGCTACAGTATAAGACTCACGGTCGTGGGGCTCGGTGCGCGCGGCCATGTCCCGGAGTCGCGCGCGGGTAGAAGCGCGCTGGTGCGGCCGCAGGTAGCGCGCGAGTCGAGCCCGCGCGCCGGACACCCATCCTTAGTAGCTACAGTATAAGACTCACAATCGTGGGGCTCGGTGCGCGCGGCCATGTCCCGGAGTCGCGCGCGGGTAGAAGCGCGCTGGTGCGGCCGCAGGTAGCGCGCGAGTCGAGCCCGCGCGCCGGACACCCATCCTTAGTAGCTACAGTATAAGACTCACGGTCGTGGGGCTCGGTGCGCGCGGCCATGTCCCGGAGTCGCGCGCGGGTAGAAGCGCGCTGGTGCGGCCGCAGGTAGCGCGCGAGTCGAGCCCGCGCGCCGGACACCCATCCTTAGTAGCTACAGTATAAGACTCACAATCGTGGGGCTCGGTGCGCGCGGCCATGTCCCGGAGTCGCGCGCGGGTAGAAGCGCGCTGGTGCGGCCGCAGGTAGCGCGCGAGTCGAGCCCGCGCGCCGGACACCCATCCTTAGTAGCTACAGTATAAGACTCACAATCGTGGGGCTCGGTGCGCGCGGCCATGTCCCGGAGTCGCGCGCGGGTAGAAGCGCGCTGGTGCGGCCGCAGGTAGCGCGCAAGTCGAGCCCGCGCGCCGGACACCCATCCTTAGTAGCTACAGTATAAGACTCACAATCGTGGGGCTCGGTGCGCGCGGCCATGTCCCGGAGTCGCGCGCGGGTAGAAGCGCGCTGGTGCGGCCGCAGGTAGCGCGCAAGTCGAGCCCGCGCGCCGGACACCCATCCTTAGTAGCTACAGTATAAGACTCACGGTCGTGGGGCTCGGTGCGCGCGGCCATGTCCCGGAGTCGCGCGCGGGTAGAAGCGCGCTGGTGCGGCCGCAGGTAGCGCGCGAGTCGAGCCCGCGCGCCGGACACCCATCCTTAGTAGCTACAGTATAAGACTCACAATCGTGGGGCTCGGTGCGCGCGGCCATGTCCCTGAGTCGCGCGCGGGTAGAAGCGCGCTGGTGCGGCCGCAGGTAGCGCGCGAGTCGAGCCCGCGCGCCGGACACCCATCCTTAGTAGCTACAGTATAAGACTCACGGTCGTGGGGCTCGGTGCGCGCGGCCATGTCCCGGAGTCGCGCGCGGGTAGAAGCGCGCTGGTGCGGCCGCAGGTAGCGCGCGAGTCGAGCCCGCGCGCCGGACACCCATCCTTAGTAGCTACAGTATAAGACTCACAATCGTGGGGCTCGGTGCGCGCGGCCATGTCCCGGAGTCGCGCGCGGGTAGAAGCGCGCTGGTGCGGCCGCAGGTAGCGCGCGAGTCGAGCCCGTGCGCCGGACACCCATCCTTAGTAGCTACAGTATAAGACTCACGGTCGTGGGGCTCGGTGCGCGCGGCCATGTCCCGGAGTCGCGCGCGGGTAGAAGCGCGCTGGTGCGGCCGCAGGTAGCGCGCGAGTCGAGCCCGCGCGCCGGACACCCATCCTTAGTAGCTACAGTATAAGACTCACAATCGTGGGGCTCGGTGCGCGCGGCCATGTCCCGGAGTCGCGCGCGGGTAGAAGCGCGCTGGTGCGGCCGCAGGTAGCGCGCGAGTCGAGCCCGCGCGCCGGACACCCATCCTTAGTAGCTACAGTATAAGACTCACGGTCGTGGGGCTCGGTGCGCGCGGCCATGTCCCGGAGTCGCGCGCGGGTAGAAGCGCGCTGGTGCGGCCGCAGGTAGCGCGCGAGTCGAGCCCGCGCGCCGGACACCCATCCTTAGTAGCTACAGTATAAGACTCACAATCGTGGGGCTCGGTGCGCGCGGCCATGTCCCGGAGTCGCGCGCGGGTAGAAGCGCGCTGGTGCGGCCGCAGGTAGCGCGCGAGTCGAGCCCGCGCGCCGGACACCCATCCTTAGTAGCTACAGTATAAGACTCACAATCGTGGGGCTCGGTGCGCGCGGCCATGTCCCGGAGTCGCGCGCGGGTAGAAGCGCGCTGGTGCGGCCGCAGGTAGCGCGCAAGTCGAGCCCGCGCGCCGGACACCCATCCTTAGTAGCTACAGTATAAGACTCACAATCGTGGGGCTCGGTGCGCGCGGCCATGTCCCGGAGTCGCGCGCGGGTAGAAGCGCGCTGGTGCGGCCGCAGGTAGCGCGCGAGTCGAGCCCGCGCGCCGGACACCCATCCTTAGTAGCTACAGTATAAGACTCACAATCGTGGGGCTCGGTGCGCGCGGCCATGTCCCTGAGTCGCGCGCGGGTAGAAGCGCGCTGGTGCGGCCGCAGGTAGCGCGCGAGTCGAGCCCGCGCGCCGGACACCCATCCTTAGTAGCTACAGTATAAGACTCACGGTCGTGGGGCTCGGTGCGCGCGGCCATGTCCCGGAGTCGCGCGCGGGTAGAAGCGCGCTGGTGCGGCCGCAGGTAGCGCGCGAGTCGAGCCCGCGCGCCGGACACCCATCCTTAGTAGCTACAGTATAAGACTCACAATCGTGGGGCTCGGTGCGCGCGGCCATGTCCCGGAGTCGCGCGCGGGTAGAAGCGCGCTGGTGCGGCCGCAGGTAGCGCGCGAGTCGAGCCCGTGCGCCGGACACCCATCCTTAGTAGCTACAGTATAAGACTCACGGTCGTGGGGCTCGGTGCGCGCGGCCATGTCCCGGAGTCGCGCGCGGGTAGAAGCGCGCTGGTGCGGCCGCAGGTAGCGCGCGAGTCGAGCCCGCGCGCCGGACACCCATCCTTAGTAGCTACAGTATAAGACTCACGGTCGTGGGGCTCGGTGCGCGCGGCCATGTCCCGGAGTCGCGCGCGGGTAGAAGCGCGCTGGTGCGGCCGCAGGTAGCGCGCGAGTCGAGCCCGCGCGCCGGACACCCATCCCCAGCGCGCCGCGCCGCCACCGGAACTGCACGGGATCATCTCCACCTGGAGGGATTAGCATTCAGCATATTATCATCATATCAGCCGAAAGACGTCCACTGCTGGACATAGGCCTCTCTACATAGACCGATCCCAAGCCACCCGCATTCATCCGCTGCCCGCGATCCCAACAAGATCATCAGTCCGTCTTGAGGGACGCCTACCTCTGCTACGACGTTCGGTGCGTGGCCGCCACTCCATTCAGCATATGCACTGACTAAAATGTAGATCAAAACAATAATATACGATGCTGCACGGGATGATATGCACCTGGAGGGCAACACTGGCATTCAACACTGACACAGGCGTATATAGCAAAGGGCCAATTGGACCGTGCCCACCCCAGTATTGTCTAGTGTCCAACCCCAGAATTTTGGCTGCTATATCCAAAATAAACACCTAAGAAACTTCATGAGAAATATGTAAAATAATGCACACTAATAAAAGGAGGAGAACAAGGCCAAGGAAAAGAAGGATATGGAAAACTGTGTTATAAATATGAAAGAGATAGGAGCAAATGAAACGTTTAAAGAAGGCAAAAAATATATGGAACCGAAGGACATACTGCACCGATTTCAAACGAAGAGAGAATATGGCGAGAGGATGATAAGATTATTGAAACGTTCCATTGTAAGACGTTGTTTGTTTGTACTTCCACGTAACAATAACCTGAATCAAGAGAAGAGGACCAAGTATGCTGCCCTGAGGCACCCCTACTGCATTATAACTATCATTCGATTTCAAAAATCTTATTTTTTTCATTAGGAACTTCACTAAATTGTGTCCTGTTGCTATGGTATATTTTCAGCCATTTATAGACGTACCCAAGTATGTCACAGTATTCACACGCTCAGCAATCATTCGAGCGACACAGAATCAAAAGCTGTGCTAATTTCCAAAACAATTTCAGTGACTGATAATTTTTGAGTTTATAGTGTAACCAGATAGTTTCTTTCGAAAACAGGCTAGACAGGGAAATTTGTCGTCGTATCGAAAAAACCTGGAAAAGCTTCTGGTCCGTGAAGACGCTAATGAAGGGTGATCTGCCGATTTCCCTGAAGCGAAAACTCATGGATATGTGTGTTCTGCCCATTCTAACGTACTGTTCTCAATCCTGTCACCTACGCAGCTTCAAAGGTCACGCCTTGGGGTCTGCCAAAGAGCCATGAATCGCAGCATACTGAGTTTTAAACTTAAAGACAGGATACGGAATACCGAGCTGCGTTCTAGAACTGGCATCAAAGATGTGGGAAGAAAGGTTGTCAGTCTGAAATGGAACTGGGCGGGTCAAGTCAGCCGCATACACGAGGGTCGTTGGGCAAGAATATCAACTCTGTGGGTGCCAGAAGATAGAAGACGTCGCCGAGGCCGGCCCCGAAAGAGGTAGCGGGATGACTTAGACGCCTACCACAAGAACTGGCCTGAGATTGCGTGCGACAAGCAAGGCTGGAAATATTTGGGGGAGGCCTTTGCCCAACAGTGGGACAGCGTAGGCTACTAAAAAAAAAAAACTAACTTGCATTAATCACAAGTTTAAAGGTAGCTAGAATAGTGGATTTTAAAACCCGTTTCACGTCAGATTATTTGATCCATAAACACAGAAAGACTTATCCTGACATATCATATCATAGCTGAATCTGAACTACTGAAGCTAGAAACATGTAATTTGGACAAATAGGTATAAAACGTCAACACAGTTTGAATAAAATATTCCGCTTCTGACATTTAGAACAGAACACTACATTTCTTCGGAGGACATGTGGCGCTGTCTGTTAAGGTTTTTGTCCAAGGGAAAGAATTTATTCATTAAAACTTCCTGCCAAATACATTGCAAGGCGGACTATAGGCATTTTCCCCAGTCAACCTTTAGGTAATGCAGAGAGGATCGTGGCGGGTGTGTACCTACACAATGAGAGTAAAATAAAATAGAATATGCGATATAATGCATACTATAAATAAATGCAATGCAATATGAAAGAATTGTTAGGCCCCGATAGGTGTCATCTGTCTGTCACTAAATTCCGACACACATTCACACGAATAGAAGAAAAAAAAATGCATAATTATTATAGCACAAAAAGCTACAAAGATCAAAAGACATACCTTGAACGTGATCGTAGAAGCCGCTTTGAAGTTCTCTAGAATTTTGCAGAACCTCTCCACAGCGTACCTGAAGAAATAAACACATATTAGGGTGAATTTAGGGCCTAAACGAAAAGTTTATACTTCATCATCATCATATCAACCGAAACACGTCCACTGCTGGACATAGGCCTCCCCCAAGGTTCTCCACATAGACCGATCGGAAATAGATATTATCCCTATCCCTACTAATATTATAAATTCGAAAGTACATACATACACGTATGTATGTATGTTCCGTTTTTACGCTAAAATGGCTGAACCGATTTTGTTGAAATTTGATATAGAGATATACTGTACCATGGAGACGGACATAGGCTTCCATAAGATACAAAAATTAAACTGGGAGGGATTGTAGGGAAGCTAGAAGTTTGTTCGACACAAATTTACCTCTTGGAAGTAAGAACGCATGCGCTATAATAGTTGAGTGCGCATGTGCTATCAATTGCTGTATTATTTTACTAGAAAGTGCCATCTAGCACAATTTTAGAGTAACACGGCTTGAGAAGAGTTAAGAAAATATTTTAACAGCTCCAAAAATAATATAACTTTGTATGCAAGTTAAGATACTGGTTGTAAGGAAAGGTGTACCGACAACTTACAGATACTAGTGATTCAGTACATGGTACTGAGGCCCCTGGCGTTCGAATTTTCCGGTTTTTGTTTTCCAAAAAATGACTCTCACTATCAGCTGTTACGGTCTTACTCCGCCATAGCCGCGCGCCGCGCCCGATGTCGCGTCACAGTAAACGTGCTATGTACATGTTTAAGGACGCGTTTACAAAATTAGTAGGTACAAAATCGCGTCACTACAGCGACACGGCGGCAACAGTACGTACTACGTACGGTAATTTGCGGAAATGTAGTTCAACTAAATAACTTTGAGACTTAGAATTTTTTGTGAGATGTATCTATGTGTTATAGGCCTGGCTGTGCAAATTACGTACAAATAAGTTTCTTATTTTTATATACCTAAATGGACATTATTACTTTATTTTTTCCATTATGTTGATTCAGGATATATTTCGGTATTTAGATATTATTTTGTTTCTTGCGTTGAAATCTGGTAAGATTATGTGGACTGATAGTATACCATCCCATTCAAGTGTTGCGACTGGAACTCATAAAAGAGTAGACCTAGTTATGCCAGGTTGGGGCTCATTTTATTTGTTTTAGTGAGACCCTACCACTGGTACTAGTGAAGTAACCTTCCAAGGTTATTTGATGAGTCTTACTGGTACTCTTATGTGAGTAGAGCTAGGCATGCCGAGTCTGGGCTCATTTTGTTTGTACATAATAGACCCTACCACTGGAACTTATGAAGTAACCTTCCAGGCTTATTCGATGACTCTTGCTGGTTCTTATATGTGAGTAGAGCTAGGCATGCCGAGTTTGGGCTCATTTTGTTTGTGCATAAGAGACCCAACCACTGCAACTTATGAAGTAACCTTCCAGGGTTATTCAATGACTCTTGCTGGTACTCATATGTGAGTAGAGCTAGGCATGCCGAGTTTGGGCTAATTTTGTTTATACATAAGAGACCCTACCACTGAAACTTATGAAGTAAACTTCCAGGGTTATTAGATGACACTTGCTGGTACTCATATGTGAGTAGAGCTCGGCATGCCGATTTTGGGCTCATTTTGTTTGTACATAAGAGACCCAACCACTGAAACTTATGAAGTAACCTTCCAGGGTTATTCGATGACTCTTGCTGGTTCTCATATGTGAGTAGAGCTAGGCATGCCGAGTTTGGGCTCATTTTGTTTGTACATAAGTGACCCTACCACTGGAACATACCTAGCTCTACTCACATATGAGTACCACTAAGAGTCTTCGAATAAACCTGACAAACCTGAAAGGTTACTTCATAAGTTCCAGTGGTAAGGTCTCTTATGTACAAACAAAATGAGCCCAAACTCGGCATGCCTAGCTCTACTCACACATGAGTACCAGCAAGAGTCATTGAATAACCCTGGAACGTTACTTCATAAGTTTCAGTGGTAGGGTCACTTATGTACAAACAAAATGAACCCAAACTCGGCATGCCTAGCTCTACTCACATATGAGTACCAGTAAGAGTCATTGAATAACCCTGGAAGGTTACTTCATAAGTTCCAGTGGTAGGGTCTCTTATGTACAAACAAAATAAGCCCAAACTCGGCATGCCTAGCTCTACTCACATATGAGTACCAGCACGACTCATCGAATAACCTTGTAAGGTTACTTCACTAGTACCAGTGATAGGGTCTCACCAAAACAAATAAAATGAGCCCCAACCTGGCATAACTAGGTCTACTATTTTATGAGTTCCAGTCGCAACACTTGAACGGGATGGTATACCATCAGTCCAGATAATCTTACCAGATTTCAACGCAAGAAACAAAATAATATCTAAATACCGAAATATATCCTGACTCAACATAACGGAGAAAATAAAGTAATAATATTCTAGCTCGTCTCTGCTTGTACGTAATTCGCACAGAATACGAGAAGTATCAAATTGATTTTAGCGAATATTTTGTATTCGTATATTGCTTTTTTAGTCTTCGGGCTGCAGCGACAAGCGACATAGAGTCCACTCCCGACGGCGCTCAAGCGCAGACTGAGATCTCATTGCAGAATTTGGATATATAAATCAAGAAAGTGGCTAAATAAAACGAACCTTATTGCCACATATTAAGACACACGTATGCGAGCAAAATAGAAGAAAAATGTAAGATGATTTTTTGCTTTTTTTGAGTCAAATTACAATATTTTGAAAAAAAATAATCAAATTGTTTTTGAGTTGACTATATTTACTACCCTATTCTATCTTTGAAAATCTAAATAAATGTAAAAATAGAGAGAAAATTGTACCCAAAAATAGCAGTATATGCCTATTTTTGATTTAAGAGGCCGTTTCGAATCGATTTTACATTAATATTAATTAAATATTTTTTTTTATTTTCAAATTGATTTATAGATAAAAAAGTAATCAATTTATCGTAATCATTAGTTTTATTAGTTATTATCTAAAATTGTCGTAAAATGTACCGGAAATATGTGGTTTTTTGATACAAGCGTAAACGCGTCCTTAATGTAATGTTTTCCAAAAATATCAATGCGGTTCAATAATAGTAACTATTTCATTACATTATATGAAAAAAAAAATGGCAAAGAAGAATAGGAAAATTCATGAAAATTATTTCGACGACTTATCATGTACTGAATCACTGGTATCGGTTTTCGGTACACCGTCCCTTACACCCGGTATAATGTAACCTGCCGGCTACAGCTCGTAGTATTACGAAACTAAGTGAATGCACTTACTCTTTCTCCATGGGCTTGTCAAACTGTCTGCAGAGACATATGTTGTTGACGATGAGCGCTGCCGTCTCGTTCTGCTGAGCGAGCTTGCACAGTTGCTCGTGGATTATTGCTGCACCTGCACACAACAACATAACATAACTTCACGCCTTTATCCCTGACGGGGTAGACAGAGATGTATTAAACACCCACACTTCGCTAGTTACATTTTGAGTACCAATGTAAAAGGAGGGCGAGCCTATTGCCATCTACTATTATTTTAATGAATTAAATATTTTGCGACTTGTCAAAAGCCTTTGATTGTGTACATCATGAAACTCTGGTCAGGAATTTGTATCATTATGGTATTAGGAACAAAGCTCTCGATCTCCTGTAAGGTTCTTTTTCTTTTCATTTGGGCCACAGAATCCAGAAGGTCCAGATTAATGAGAAGACATCTCCAGGGTCTGCCTTAAAAATGGGCGTCCTGCAGGGTTCAATACCTGGACCATCCTTGCTGTGTACCTGAATCTGTGCAAATGTTTAATGTATAAACCTGGCTTAACCTGACTTACCCTGTGACGGCATGAGTGCCCGCCGCAGCCGCGGCAGGTCCCAGTGCTGGAGCTGTTCATGCGCGGTGGGGCCCCGCGGACCCCCAGCGTTCGCGCCGCGAGCGAACAGCGCTCGGACTACACGCGCCGCCGCGCCTACTGTGCTCCCACCTGTCGAGAGATACAATAAATTAGTTATGTGATTACCGTGCTCATTGCTATCATCATCATCATTATCATCCACAGCCCGACTGTGTCCACTGTTGAACATAGGCCTCTCTTTGTTCTTGCCATTTCCCTCGATCTTGTGGTAATCTCGTCCAGGTTCGGCCCGTCCGTATGAGTGCTCATTGCTATACTTTAAATAAACTTCTCACAGATCCAATTAGTATCTTACCAATGCTTGTTACGATTGACCGTTTTTCAAGACGTACGCCTGTCGAAGGCATTAACTGGAGTCTGTGAGACATTTTCGTTACAGTAGTAACCAACCTAAAGTAGGTAACCTATGTACTACAGTGGCGCAAGAGCCCATACCATATCCTGAATAAACACTACACGCTACATTAGTCAGATGGAGTCTGTGAGACCCACACTTTGACCCTTTCAGCCCTAATGCCATTATGCCAATACAATAATGTAAAGTGCGCGAGCACCCACACGACTCATAAGCGTGCTACGATGACACAGGACAGGTGGAGTCTGTCAGAATCATACGAACCGCGCGCGGTACACCCACTCCTAGTATAGTTACGTACAGTGTGCTAGTCCCCACACGACGTCCCGTATGAGTGCGGCGAGCGCGTCCGCGTTGTTCGCGAGGCAGAGACACAGGCGGCAGTGGCAGCCGAACCGCGCGCGGTACACCCACTCCTAGTATAGTTACGTACAGTGTGCTAGTCCCCACACGACGTCCCGTATGAGTGCGGCGAGCGCGTCCGCGTTGTTCGCGAGGCAGAGACACAGGCGGCAGTGGCAGCCGAACCGCGCGCGGTACACCCACTCCTAGTATAGTTACGTACAGTGTGCTAGTCCCCACACGACGTCCCGTATGAGTGCGGCGAGCGCGTCCGCGTTGTTCGCGAGGCAGAGACACAGGCGGCAGTGGCAGCCGAACCGCGCGCGGTACACCCACTCCTAGTATAGTTACGTACAGTGTGCTAGTCCCCACACGACGTCCCGTATGAGTGCGGCGAGCGCGTCCGCGTTGTTCGCGAGGCAGAGACACAGGCGGCAGTGGCAGCCGAACCGCGCGCGGTACACCCACTCCTAGTATAGTTACGTACAGTGTGCTAGTCCCCACACGACGTCCCGTATGAGTGCGGCGAGCGCGTCCGCGTTGTTCGCGAGGCAGAGACACAGGCGGCAGTGGCAGCCGAACCGCGCGCGGTACACCCACTCCTAGTATAGTTACGTACAGTGTGCTAGTCCCCACACGACGTCCCGTATGAGTGCGGCGAGCGCGTCCGCGTTGTTCGCGAGGCAGAGACACAGGCGGCAGTGGCAGCCGAACCGCGCGCGGTACACCCACTCCTAGTATAGTTACGTACAGTGTGCTAGTCCCCACACGACGTCCCGTATGAGTGCGGCGAGCGCGTCCGCGTTGTTCGCGAGGCAGAGACACAGGCGGCAGTGGCAGCCGAACCGCGCGCGGTACACCCACTCCTAGTATAGTTACGTACAGTGTGCTAGTCCCCACACGACGTCCCGTATGAGTGCGGCGAGCGCGTCCGCGTTGTTCGCGAGGCAGAGACACAGGCGGCAGTGGCAGCCGAACCGCGCGCGGTACACCCACTCCTAGTATAGTTACGTACAGTGTGCTAGTCCCCACACGACGTCCCGTATGAGTGCGGCGAGCGCGTCCGCGTTGTTCGCGAGGCAGAGACACAGGCGGCAGTGGCAGCCGAACCGCGCGCGGTACACCCACTCCTAGTATAGTTACGTACAGTGTGCTAGTCCCCACACGACGTCCCGTATGAGTGCGGCGAGCGCGTCCGCGTTGTTCGCGAGGCAGAGACACAGGCGGCAGTGGCAGCCGAACCGCGCGCGGTACACCCACTCCTAGTATAGTTACGTACAGTGTGCTAGTCCCCACACGACGTCCCGTATGAGTGCGGCGAGCGCGTCCGCGTTGTTCGCGAGGCAGAGACACAGGCGGCAGTGGCAGCCGAACCGCGCGCGGTACACCCACTCCTAGTATAGTTACGTACAGTGTGCTAGTCCCCACACGACGTCCCGTATGAGTGCGGCGAGCGCGTCCGCGTTGTTCGCGAGGCAGAGACACAGGCGGCAGTGGCAGCCGAACCGCGCGCGGTACACCCACTCCTAGTATAGTTACGTACAGTGTGCTAGTCCCCACACGACGTCCCGTATGAGTGCGGCGAGCGCGTCCGCGTTGTTCGCGAGGCAGAGACACAGGCGGCAGTGGCAGCCGAACCGCGCGCGGTACACCCACTCCTAGTATAGTTACGTACAGTGTGCTAGTCCCCACACGACGTCCCGTATGAGTGCGGCGAGCGCGTCCGCGTTGTTCGCGAGGCAGAGACACAGGCGGCAGTGGCAGCCGAACCGCGCGCGGTACACCCACTCCTAGTATAGTTACGTACAGTGTGCTAGTCCCCACACGACGTCCCGTATGAGTGCGGCGAGCGCGTCCGCGTTGTTCGCGAGGCAGAGACACAGGCGGCAGTGGCAGCCGAACCGCGCGCGGTACACCCACTCCTAGTATAGTTACGTACAGTGTGCTAGTCCCCACACGACGTCCCGTATGAGTGCGGCGAGCGCGTCCGCGTTGTTCGCGAGGCAGAGACACAGGCGGCAGTGGCAGCCGAACCGCGCGCGGTACACCCACTCCTAGTATAGTTACGTACAGTGTGCTAGTCCCCACACGACGTCCCGTATGAGTGCGGCGAGCGCGTCCGCGTTGTTCGCGAGGCAGAGACACAGGCGGCAGTGGCAGCCGAACCGCGCGCGGTACACCCACTCCTAGTATAGTTACGTACAGTGTGCTAGTCCCCACACGACGTCCCGTATGAGTGCGGCGAGCGCGTCCGCGTTGTTCGCGAGGCAGAGACACAGGCGGCAGTGGCAGCCGAACCGCGCGCGGTACACCCACTCCTAGTATAGTTACGTACAGTGTGCTAGTCCCCACACGACGTCCCGTATGAGTGCGGCGAGCGCGTCCGCGTTGTTCGCGAGGCAGAGACACAGGCGGCAGTGGCAGCCGAACCGCGCGCGGTACACCCACTCCTAGTATAGTTACGTACAGTGTGCTAGTCCCCACACGACGTCCCGTATGAGTGCGGCGAGCGCGTCCGCGTTGTTCGCGAGGCAGAGACACAGGCGGCAGTGGCAGCCGAACCGCGCGCGGTACACCCACTCCTAGTATAGTTACGTACAGTGTGCTAGTCCCCACACGACGTCCCGTATGAGTGCGACGAGCGCGTCCGCGTTGTTCGCGAGGCAGAGACACAGGCGGCAGTGGCAGCCGAACCGCGCGCGGTACACCCACTCCTAGTATAGTTACGTACAGTGTGCTAGTCCCCACACGACGTCCCGTATGAGTGCGGCGAGCGCGTCCGCGTTGTTCGCGAGGCAGAGACACAGGCGGCAGTGGCAGCCGAACCGCGCGCGGTACACCCACTCCTAGTATAGTTACGTACAGTGTGCTAGTCCCCACACGACGTCCCGTATGAGTGCGACGAGCGCGTCCGCGTTGTTCGCGAGGCAGAGACACAGGCGGCAGTGGCAGCCGAACCGCGCGCGGTACACCCACTCCTAGTATAGTTACGTACAGTGTGCTAGTCCCCACACGACGTCCCGTATGAGTGCGGCGAGCGCGTCCGCGTTGTTCGCGAGGCAGAGACACAGGCGGCAGTGGCAGCCGAACCGCGCGCGGTACACCCACTCCTAGTATAGTTACGTACAGTGTGCTAGTCCCCACACGACGTCCCGTATGAGTGCGGCGAGCGCGTCCGCGTTGTTCGCGAGGCAGAGACACAGGCGGCAGTGGCAGCCGAACCGCGCGCGGTACACCCACTCCTAGTATAGTTACGTACAGTGTGCTAGTCCCCACACGACGTCCCGTATGAGTGCGGCGAGCGCGTCCGCGTTGTTCGCGAGGCAGAGACACAGGCGGCAGTGGCAGCCGAACCGCGCGCGGTACACCCACTCCTAGTATAGTTACGTACAGTGTGCTAGTCCCCACACGACGTCCCGTATGAGTGCGGCGAGCGCGTCCGCGTTGTTCGCGAGGCAGAGACACAGGCGGCAGTGGCAGCCGAACCGCGCGCGGTACACCCACTCCTAGTATAGTTACGTACAGTGTGCTAGTCCCCACACGACGTCCCGTATGAGTGCGGCGAGCGCGTCCGCGTTGTTCGCGAGGCAGAGACACAGGCGGCAGTGGCAGCCGAACCGCGCGCGGTACACCCACTCCTAGTATAGTTACGTACAGTGTGCTAGTCCCCACACGACGTCCCGTATGAGTGCGGCGAGCGCGTCCGCGTTGTTCGCGAGGCAGAGACACAGGCGGCAGTGGCAGCCGAACCGCGCGCGGTACACCCACTCCTAGTATAGTTACGTACAGTGTGCTAGTCCCCACACGACGTCCCGTATGAGTGCGGCGAGCGCGTCCGCGTTGTTCGCGAGGCAGAGACACAGGCGGCAGTGGCAGCCGAACCGCGCGCGGTACACCCACTCCTAGTATAGTTACGTACAGTGTGCTAGTCCCCACACGACGTCCCGTATGAGTGCGGCGAGCGCGTCCGCGTTGTTCGCGAGGCAGAGACACAGGCGGCAGTGGCAGCCGAACCGCGCGCGGTACACCCACTCCTAGTATAGTTACGTACAGTGTGCTAGTCCCCACACGACGTCCCGTATGAGTGCGGCGAGCGCGTCCGCGTTGTTCGCGAGGCAGAGACACAGGCGGCAGTGGCAGCCGAACCGCGCGCGGTACACCCACTCCTAGTATAGTTACGTACAGTGTGCTAGTCCCCACACGACGTCCCGTATGAGTGCGGCGAGCGCGTCCGCGTTGTTCGCGAGGCAGAGACACAGGCGGCAGTGGCAGCCGAACCGCGCGCGGTACACCCACTCCTAGTATAGTTACGTACAGTGTGCTAGTCCCCACACGACGTCCCGTATGAGTGCGGCGAGCGCGTCCGCGTTGTTCGCGAGGCAGAGACACAGGCGGCAGTGGCAGCCGAACCGCGCGCGGTACACCCACTCCTAGTATAGTTACGTACAGTGTGCTAGTCCCCACACGACGTCCCGTATGAGTGCGGCGAGCGCGTCCGCGTTGTTCGCGAGGCAGAGACACAGGCGGCAGTGGCAGCCGAACCGCGCGCGGTACACCCACTCCTAGTATAGTTACGTACAGTGTGCTAGTCCCCACACGACGTCCCGTATGAGTGCGGCGAGCGCGTCCGCGTTGTTCGCGAGGCAGAGACACAGGCGGCAGTGGCAGCCGAACCGCGCGCGGTACACCCACTCCTAGTATAGTTACGTACAGTGTGCTAGTCCCCACACGACGTCCCGTATGAGTGCGGCGAGCGCGTCCGCGTTGTTCGCGAGGCAGAGACACAGGCGGCAGTGGCAGCCGAACCGCGCGCGGTACACCCACTCCTAGTATAGTTACGTACAGTGTGCTAGTCCCCACACGACGTCCCGTATGAGTGCGGCGAGCGCGTCCGCGTTGTTCGCGAGGCAGAGACACAGGCGGCAGTGGCAGCCGAACCGCGCGCGGTACACCCACTCCTAGTATAGTTACGTACAGTGTGCTAGTCCCCACACGACGTCCCGTATGAGTGCGGCGAGCGCGTCCGCGTTGTTCGCGAGGCAGAGACACAGGCGGCAGTGGCAGCCGAACCGCGCGCGGTACACCCACTCCTAGTATAGTTACGTACAGTGTGCTAGTCCCCACACGACGTCCCGTATGAGTGCGGCGAGCGCGTCCGCGTTGTTCGCGAGGCAGAGACACAGGCGGCAGTGGCAGCCGAACCGCGCGCGGTACACCCACTCCTCAGTCACCATCTCCACGCTCCTGGAGACAAAATATACAAAATTATCATCAATTTATATTATAATACTGTTATGAAAGGCGATATTTTGATAATAACGCAATCTATCGCCAAAAGAGAGAACTAGAAGAGAAGGGATATATCGATCGTTTAAAATAGCTTTTTATTCTCTACTAGATGGCGTTGCTGTTTCTAGGGTTCCGTACCTCAAGGTAAAAAAAGGAACCCTCGTAAGATCACTTTCTTGTCCGTCTGTCTGTCTGTCTGTCCGTCCGTGTGTCACCACCGATTTTCTCAGGAACGGGTGGACCTAGCAAATTGAAATTTATACCAGATACTGAGGTCTATAGTTGCTATTAGGTGTATGAAAATCAGGGTCCTGGGTCAACCCAATAAAAAGATATGGTCAAAATTAGATTTTTGCGAAAACTTGTAAGTACCAAAATTAACCTTAATTTTAATTTCTTTTTAATTTTCGGAATTTTTCCTTTACTTGTGCTGTAAGACCTTGGTTTTGACCAAAATTGACAATTCTAGGTCAACCGTAAGTACCTTATAGGTTTTGGGTCGAAAACCTATATGGTAGTTCCCGTTGAACTAGAATCACGAAATTTGGCCAAAAGCAGGGTCTTACAGCACAAATAAAGGAAAAATTACAAAAATTAAAAAAAGGGGAAAATTTAAGGGTGTCCCCATGCATACATAGTAGACTCCATTTCAGATAGTCCTCTAAGTTGTATGGGCGCTCATACAGATTTAGAGGACTAGCGTAATTCAACCTCAAATAAGGTAAAATGCGTACGGATCCCTCGGTGCGCGAGTCAGACTCGCACTTGCCCGAATTTTTTTTACTGAAACAATCTATTCTGTTTGCGAATGATACGACAAGGTTCTAGCATGTACATACTGGCAACCTTATACGGCCTATATGTATAAAAGCACTCGGATTCGCGGATCGGACAGTTCAGTTCAAGTAACAGTGCGATAAACATCGAGCGAAGGATTTGAAGAGTCGCAAGTGTTTCCCAGTGAGGAAATAGAGGTTTTATTGGTGTATAAAATAAAGTGTGTTGGTGATTAAAGTACAGTTTCAGTGGCATAGTGATTTTAATTTATCGCCGAACCCCAGCTCGTAACAATACTCTTCCTACTAACTGGGCGTAACTAACAACGCACAGCGGGAACAACTGAGCGTAATAACAGGGTCCCCTGGACCCACGACTATAGAAACGAGCGTATCTTTCACCACTACAGTTAAGATACAGGATGTCACAAGACCCATCACCAAGCCGAACTCTACTCGTTTTGGACATCATGCAAAAAAAATACTAAGCAAAAATAAATCTGGGAAACGATTTTTATTTTCTAAGAAAAAATTTTTTTTAAGAAGAAAATAAAAGTGCGCGCGTTCAATTCTCGAAATACCTCCATGGGTGCTTGACATGTATAGAATACATTGGCACCAAATTAGAAAAATCTTATGGTGACTTTGAACCTCAATATCTCCTGAACCAGTCATTTCCCAGCTATGGTGCCCAAGTAGGTACTATCGACAAATTTGAATCATGACCCACTTTGGCAATTAATCGTTTGAAACCGTCAAAATAATAAAGATTTCCCTCCTTTACAGTACATGCCGCACTTAGGACGTTTTAAATATAATGCAATATTGCAAGCTATGTCAAAACGGATCGGCGATCTATGCAATTTTAACCTTGTCATCACTGCAATAGAGAATATTTTAGATAAAACATTGATAATCATAATTTGAATACAAACTCTTTCGAATTAACTATAACTCAGAACAAATGTATTTTTTTCAAAAGCAGGTTCCAAACTCCTTCTCTTAGATAAATTATTGGTCTCGCCGCTCTACAAGACTGACAGCCAGGCGTGTGCAAACCTTCATACGAGGCCGATAGACACACACTGCTGTAAAAAGTTGCCGCATTCACGGAGGTTTTTTTTATACCATGTATATATAAACTGTCACAGAACCGATAACCGTTGACGTAGTCGTGTTCTAGAGTGGAGGCCGCGCCGCGCGCAAACGTAGTGTAGGACGCCCTCCGGCTAGGTGGAGTGACGATATACGCAAAGTGGCTGGCAGCGGCTGGACACGAAGAGCCGAAAATCGGGCTTAGTGGCGTGCCATTGGAGAGGCCTATATCCAACAGTGGACTGTGACAGGCTAATGTTGATAATATTTGTCAATAAATTGAGCCAAAACTTACATGTTAGTACCGATGAGTGTGAACATGAGTGCGCTGATTTCGCACCACGAGTGAAACACGCCCAGCAGCCACTCCTGCACCGGCTCGAACTGTGGGGCCGAGCCCTCGCAGGATAGGCGCTCCGCTTCTGTGGGGTAAAGGAGTCTATTAGACCTACTGGGTAGTTTGTGAGGTAATGATTGGAGTCTGTGAGACCTACTGAGCAAACTCAATCTGGGATAGGACACATAGAAGTCTGTCATACCAACTGAACTAACTCAGAAAACGTTGTATTCTGTCAGACCTACTGAATTGTTAATCATACTTGTAAACGATTGGAGTATGTTAGACCTACTCAGTAAAGTCTTTGGAAACAATTGGAGACCGTCAGACCTACTGAGCAAACTCGTTCTTGAAAACACTCTGTATAGCTAACTAAATGTTCTCAAAAGACATGTGAAGCCTGCCGAAACACACGAAATGATTCTATTTTGGACCCCGGGCTCCAAGTCAAAAAGACTTGGGTGCAACCGGGACAACGCTAGGACAATGATGATGATGTTGACTATATTTAAAGTACCACTCACCACAGACGTAATGCAGTAACGCAGCTTCTTCCTCTGGCGTGACGGGGGTCTCCTCGTAGTCCATTATCTCACTGCTGGACAACCTGGACAAACAGACAAACATTAACACTTTCACTGCCAAGTCATACTATAAGTCAATACATATGCCCAGTAATTTGTGGGAGTAATACATAACGACTCGGATCCGAGTCCATCGGCACGACGACGTCGTAACTGGACCGCTATGCTCATGGTCCCGTATCCGAGTTCACAAGCGCGAGCGCAGGGCTGTCCAAAATGACCTGTGTTATTTTTTAATTTTTGTTCTAGTGAAATAAATGGCAAGTGATTAATGTTTTTATTTATAAAAGTATATTTTAATATCAAATACTTTCGTCTTCATTTACTCCTAGTTTTAGGGTAACAAATCTTATAACAAAGCTTGTCGGTATTGATTGAGATCGTTCGCCGAACATCTGTTTCCTCGACAATTATAACGATGTTCTTGATTTCATTGAAAATATCGGAGAAGGATTTACAACGTTTAGATAAAATAGAAATCGTAGAACAAAGCTTGTCGGTATTTATTGTCTTCGTTAGGTGACAATTTTTAGACCCAATCTAAACATTTCGTTATCTATGATTAGTTGCCGCAATAACAAAGGCGCCGAAGTTTAGCTTTGTTTTTAAAAGTCGTGACAAAAATTTTAAACTTGAAAATATTTTGTCGGCGTCGGCGTCCTTTGTTATGTACTTAAAAAATGAAGCGCACGTGTCCTTTTGTTTCTAGTAACTTTGTTATACACAGGTAAATATGGTTTATGACTTCTGGGTCATACCATGATGCTGATTTACGTGCAAAATTATTTAGCTCATTCGATATTTGTTTGCGCTTCTGGCCAGACCTATATCGGATATCTACTCCCTTCTGTTTTCTCTGCGTCCTGTGTGATTCGATTGACGACTACTTGCTTTCCTCCTGGACTCTGATTGTCTTACGTTTGGAACCGTGTTGGAGTATCAGCCTATAAGTATAGTCACAAATTTCTTATATCTGAGACTCTGCTGCCTTGGAGATCACAATGAACTTACATTCCTTCTTTCACTGTACATCGAGAGGTTATGTTAGTGATAATCACAGATTACATTAATTAATTTACGATTCTGTGGTGATGTGTATTCAGCGTTTTGTTTCAATGCTAGTTGAAGAGGTTAGTTAATATTACTGCTAATTCACACTTTTGTTGAACATTTTACGTTACCTACTATGAACGAACGCCACAAATAGCCACAAACGTAAGTAATGCATGCAACACAATTTAGTGAACAATGCAAACAAGCATTCTGTGTTCGCAAATGTAATATTTTTGGTATTATATTTTTTTATTGTATGTACCTAGTAATTTCAAATATATTCTAAAATCATAAATACAGGATGCAATTATTTAAAAAAGATATGAATTTAAGTATGTATGAATGTAAGTACCTACCTCATAAAATGCAAATCTAATACGAACACTCAAATAATCATGATATTATTGTACTATTTTTCGCTAGTCGTAACTAAGTTTTATGAATGTAGGTTATGAATCTACATAATTATATTTTATTTATTTATTTATGTTATTTCTTTATGCACAAAAGAATAGTACATAGGCGGACTTAATGCCTTATGGCATTATCTACCAGTCAACCTGGGTGGTGGAGAGATAAGTGTGGTAGGTGCATTTAACATAGTGTAGAAATATTTTAAAGTAAAAGGGTATTATACAATAATATAAGAGTACCTAAGTACGAAAAAACGAATAAATTGTTATAGGAGCGAGCGAAACAATTGTATAAATAAAGTAAATACATAATTATATTGCATAAGAGTACATAACAAATATACATACACATATGTACATAAATACTAATAAATATGTCTATAAACATAATTATACAATATACATATATATATAATTATATAAATATATATATGTCTACATATATAAATATAATTTACTATAATTGATGAGAATATTTTATCGACGCAAAACAACATCAAATAATTCAAATGTTTAATGATGAACGTTCAAGTGAAATATTTATGCGTAGGTACCTATTTACGTGTGTACGATGTGTAGATACGGCACTTGTTCAATAATTGTTCATCATTATGATTATTGTTTCTGAATTAAGCAACACTTGTAATCATAAACTTCGCTTATAGGTAAATTATTTCGGAAGATTAGGTACGAATGATATAACAACTGGTAAAAAAGTTGGCCGCATGGTTTGGATTTGACAACCCTAAGTTAACAATGACGCGTATCTCTATTGTTCGACTTGCACCCGGATCCGAGTCCTTGGCATTGTTAGAAGTCGGCCATAACTACTTATAGACACGACTCGGATCCGAGTTCTGGGCATGGGAATATATGAATTGTTGAACTCGGATCCGAGTCGTGGGCACTGAACGTAACAAACTATTTATTGTAGGCAAACCGCGCACACTCTACTGGAGCGTAGCAAAATGTCCAGCGGTGACAAAATATACAATTAGCAGAATGTCCATTTTGTAAAATATCACATTCCCAGAACATCCAATTCTCTTTAAAAAATGTAAAATATTCTTTGAAATTTTGGACATTCTGCGACCACTGGCAATTTTGGGATTTGGATATTTAGCGACAAAACATACTGCAGTCTACACATAATTTTTTTCTTCCATGTCCACCCCAGAATTTAGGTTACGGCCAAGAGTTCAGATATTTACTTAGAACCGCATTTCTTATGGGCGCTCTGTAGGCAAAGTTTCTGTGACACAAATTGCCGCTTGGCGGCGTGGCAGTCGCGCTGTGACAGCCGTCTCTACGAGTGCAAGAGAGACGGAGATCGACGCCAGCTACGTACTACACTGACGACAGTCGCCAACTCGCCACTTGGAATCGGCACAGGAAATCCTTAAGAAATGCTATGTATGTAAATCTGTATTCATTGGTTACGGTTCAAAATTCTTGGTTGAACGACTAACAAACTTTACACCATTGTTTTATGAAGTCCCAGGCCCTGACAAATAACACTAGGGTTAGTAGGGTTATTTTTCATACGCCAATGGACGATAAAAACTCAAGCGTGTATCACCGAAAGGGTAGGCAGAGGAGTAATATTACACCCATTTCTTCTTCTTCTTTTGCCTGCCCTATTCCCATATTACTTGGGGTCGGCGCAGAATGTCTTTCGCTTCCATTCTCTCCTATCAGCCGTCATCAGATTATATACACCCACATTTCACCATATTATGACTTTTTAGGTCTTACCGGACACTTAGCCAGACTCCATGCTGCTACTGTGAATACGGAGATCCCAGTAACACCTTTGCCCGGCCCGGGAATCGAACCCAGATGTATCCACTGGACCACAGAGGCAGTCTATACTCTATTCACATTACGAAAAAATAAAAGGTAAACAAAGAAACCAATGATTCACAAACTCAATAAGATAGCAGGATAACCGATCGGGATAACCCGACCTAATCAAAAATGACTGCCTGTCATGCGAAATGGTTTTGGCTGGCTTTAGGTGTATTACTTAACCGCTTGACCGCGCACAAGTGACTATTCTCCCTTTTTCGAAATGCCGTAGACCGCGCACAAGTGACTATTTTCCCTTTTTGGTTACAGCGCTATACTCGGTCTGAATTGACTGTTTCTTTCTATTACGTAATGTTTTTAATTATTTTTCTCTGTTCTATTCAAATCATTGAACATTTTTTGATGCTAAAAATACGAAGCGAGTCTTAAAATCGTTAACCCAGAACGAAAAAATAATGTCAAATGCCACTCTTTGTTTCGCGCGCTCCGTGATTACGTGCTTATCGTATGCATGTAATTAAATATTTTTATACTATGATACATGTTTTTTTTTATTTAATTCGGTGTAGATAGAATCCCTCTACAGTTAAAACTCATAAAATATGTATGTCATCGATTTACTTTTTAAAATAATCCTGTTTAAAATACACAAAGTGTTTTTTTCAACGATAGTCAATGTTCGCTGCTAAGTAATTACGTGCTTATCGTATGCGTGTAATTAAATATTTTTATACTATGATACATGTTTTTTTTTTTAGTTCGGTGTAGATAGAATACCTCTACAGTTAAAACTCATAAAATATGTATGTCATCGATTTACTTTTTAAAATAATCCTGTTTAAAATACACAAAGTGTTTTTTCAACGATAGTCAATGTTCGCTGCTAAGTATAATAAATTAGAAAATAAATATCAACAAAGAATTCATGCGACTTGAAAGAGTCATTTATAAGGTTGAAGAAAAATATCACTTCAACTTACTCAATGTTACCGACTTATCAACAATAAATGTTTATGTTAGCGCGCCCATCTGGCGAGCGGCGGCGCGACATTTTGTTTAGAACGTGAGCGGTCAAGTGAATTCGGCGAATTGGCGCTAGCGGTCAAGCGGTTAAGTTGCCAGAATAATAAATACATCAAAATTTTAGAATCATTGGCATTTTAGGTTCTTTATCATGTAAAATATTTTCTAAGCATAATCAATAATAAAAAGGCGTTATTATAATGAGTAATAATCCAGAAAATATATAAATATTATGCTATACCATTTATAAATGTAAGGGACAGAGGATTTTTTTTAAAACTACTTTATTGAGTCTTTCGCTAGGAATATTCAACTAAACTCTAGGTTCTCTCTCTTCAGATTAGATCTTCGATCTTTTGGTAGGTAGGCGACATTACAAGAACCATTTTTATGGTTTGTTTACATTTTTCGTATCTTGAACAGACTACAGGATAAAACCAATCCCTACTAATATTATAAATTCGAAAGTGTGTATGTATGTATGTTCCGTTTTCTCGCTGAAACGGCTGAACCGATTTTGTTGAAATGTAATATAGAGATATATTGGACCATGGAGACGGACATAGGCTACAATAAGTTGCAAAAATTAAACTGAGAGCGATTGTAGGGAGGGTAGAAGTTTGTACGGCACAAATTTACCTCTTGGAAGTAATTGTACGGCACAAATTTACCTCTTGGAAGTAAGAACGCATGCAATTGAGTGCTGCGCATGTGCAATCGCATATCTGTCAGTACTGTCACGTCATACATAATGTCATATTGTGCACATTAATTAAATTGTTCGCATATATAAACTAATAATTATATAATAAGCTTAAACGACTGAAACGATTTTCCTTACTAATATTAAAAATGCGAAAATTTTTATGTAGATATATTGAACATGTATTAGAACATGGCTTAGACATTTGACCGTATGCAATGTGATGTTATTATGTATCTTTCGGTGTATAACGATGGATACTGACCGAGTAACTTTGTACCCTATAGAGTTTCTGAAGTCTTTAGAATAATCAGGATTCTCTTCACACAACATAAAACTGAAAGTAGACTTGTGTTATCCCGAATTTAACGCACGCGAAGCGGCGGGCAAAAGTTAGTATAATATATGGTACACTCACATGTCAGTCTGTTCTAGCGGGGCGTCGTCTTCGAGAGGAATATCGTCCCGGACGCTCTCCTCCGCAGAAGCTAGTAGCTGAAACAAACAAACATACAATCATTACATATATACTACTTTTTAATCATACATACATAGACTCACGCCTTTTTCACTAAGGGAAAGGCAGAGACTACGGCACGTCATTTGCAACAATCCTGACATATCTCTCTTGCTTCACTCACTCCCATCAAGTTTCTCATGCATGCTCTTCTGTTTAGGGTACTTCTGATTTGTCTTCTTTTTATCATCATCATCAGCCCTTTATACTGTCCCACTGCTGGGCACGGACCTCTTCTCACTTATGACAAGGATAAGGCCATAGTCCACCATACTGGCCAAGTGTGGGTTGGTAGACTTCACATGTCTTTCGAGAACATCATGGAGAACTCTCAGAGACATGCAGGTTTCCTCACGATGTTTCCTTCACCGATTAGCAAGCGATAATTAACAATTTAATACGCACTTAACTCCGAAAAGTCATTGGTGCGTGCCGTGGATTCGAACCCGAGACCCTCTGCATAGCAGTCTGTCGGTCTCTCCACTCGGCTATCGCTTCTTCTTTATAGGATGTCTACAATCTTGTCATTGAACGTCCACCTAGTTTTTGCCCTTCTACATGTCCTATACACACTTGCCTTATATATCTTCTTTGTCAATCTTTCGTCATCCTGTCATGCTGTTTAATCACTATTGTAAAATAACTAATGGTGCATCCACATTGCAGTAACTTATAGGTAGTTGAACATCATTTCAGTACATTAGAGCAGAAATCCCTTATCCCTGGGGTTATGTAGAAGCGTCACTAAAATCAAATTTAATCTTTATATTTTTTTATTTATAGACTCATGCCTGTATCCCCGAAGGGTTAGGCAGAGGTGTAATATTACACCCACATTTCGCCAGGAATTTTTAGGTCCCACGTAATAGGGGGCGAGCCTATTGCCGTACCGGGCACATTTCCAGACTCCGTGCTGCTACTGAGAATTTCGTGACAGAAAAACCCAATAACACTGCCCGACCCAGGAATCGAACCCGGGACCTCCCGATCCCACGCGCACATTTATGCCGCGAGACCAACGAGGCAGTCGTATAGGGTTTGATGTCGAGTTTGCCGTCTCTACGCAAAGATGGTATTTGCATCGTGTTTTAATCTTTATATTTCGATATTCGAGGTTTCCTAATGTAACCTTTCGCTTTTATACACATATTTTGTGGGTAGTAGAGCCTTGTTGATTTCAACATGAATGGGCCGGCTCGACCGGGGAAGTACTACCCTCTCACAGAAAATCGACGTCAAGTAACAGTACTTAAACTGTTGCGTTTCGTTCGGTGAGTGAGTGTGCCGGAGGCCCTAGCCCCTATTCCTTCTCCCTCATCCCACTCCTTATCCTATCCCTTTTCCTAACCCTAAGGGCAAAGCACTTGTGACTCCTGTGGTGTTGCTAGTGTCCATGGGCGGCGGTAATTGCTTACCATCAGGCGATCCGTCAGCTCGTTTGCTGCCTATTACTTTATAAAAAAAAATACACCCGGTGTAAAAAGACGATCTGGTTGAGATCCCGGGAAGTATTGGATGCGGGCGGCTCAAGACCGGTCTGAGTGGAGAACCTTTGACCAGCAGTAAACGTCGTTAAGCTGTCATGAAGGGTTGTATACCTGCAGTATATCCTCGTGCCTGATGAGGAAGTGGTCGGGGTCTGGCGCGGGCGTGTCGCCGCTCAGCAGAGGTAGGAGGAACTGACCCATCGCCGGGGCCTCCGCCTGGAGAATAAAATATTGGTTAATACTTTAAAGATAGGAGTGGAGGCAAGGGCATCGCCAGCTGATTGCCTAGGGGAGGCAAGGACTCCTACCGAAGAGCTAGGGGACACACAAAATGTAGAGAATTTTTTTATATCTAGGGGGACGTAGCTGGCCCCGCTGGAGCCGAACGATGTCTGTTGAATGCGGGCCATCAGCAGCCTCATCATCAGCCTTTAATAGTCCACTGCTGGACTAGGCCTCTCCTTTGAAAGGAGGAATTGGCCTACTATACCACGCTGGCCAAGCGGGTTGGTATAGGGTTTGTATCAAGTTTTCCTTCTCTTACAGTGCTGTTCTCTGCATAATATGCTCCCTCTGTCGGCTCTTACTACACCCATGGGATGATATGGGGTGGTGACAATTCGTATTCTTAATCCGTCACCACACGGACAATCAGCAGGCTGAGTCAGTTATAAGCGTCAGATGATATCCTGCTTTGAACTCGCACACTAAGCCCATCATGTCTGGACTTCAAAAGAATATACGAAAAGATAAAAGATAATGAAATGACAAGAAAAAAAGCGATGACTCTAGAGTTTGTTTCGGCTTTTCTTCTCAAGAAGTTATTTATCAATTTAACGATGTAGATTCGATCACCACACGAGAAAAACCCTTTTTAGTCAGCATCTCCTAGCGTTATCCCAGTTGCTTCCAGAACTTTACATGCCATGAACATTTTAGGCGACTAACCAGATTTGACAGAATATCAGCTTTCCACAGAGGCTACATTGGGCTGCGAGGATATTGGTTACGCCAAAACCACCAAAATCTTAAGCAAAATTTGTCCACGTCGGGGCGTCGAAATGTCGATTTGTGACGTTGAATGTTAACTTTTTTTTGTTTTTCAAGAACGAAATTGAGCTTCGCCGTTATTTAAAATTGATGACTGTTATACTCACACGAAGACAAGGCTGAATAGCAAAGCGACCTCTTTGGTCATAGGGCTGAATGCATGATGTCTATTGCCAGTATGATGGTTAGATGTACGCGAACTTTTTGAAAGAAAGAAGTGTTTTTTTTTTTATTACTTACCGCCCTAGGGCTTTTCTAGCTACATTATTACCCTAGAGCGCTAATTAGTCACCTACAAGCCCCATTTGGAGGTAATAAGAACCTACTTACCGAATATGAGAGATGTAAACGTACTTTATAGAAATTTTTGGTGGCCATTTAAACTTATTTTAAATTGTCTTTCGGGATATATACCACATACCTTTATTTTGAGTAACCTATATTTCGGCACTGCTGCAAGCGCCATGTTCATGGATGAACTGAAGTATTGCGAGTCGATGAATGTCATCAAACAAAGGTACGTGGTAAATATCCCGAAAGAAAATTTAAAATAAACGTACTTTCTTTTAATAAAAACATACATAAGACGTAAGTGAGACTTACCGAAGACTTGTGCTGGTAGCCATTGCAGTCCAGGTCAGCCACCGCGGCCGCCTCCTTAGCAGACGAACTGTCGGACGAGCCCGCTGGGAAAAAAAACAAACATAATTAATGCAAATACGATAAAACTATAATAATATTAGAGGGAAAAATTGAAGGAAGAAGAGGAAGAAGACGGCCCCGAAGAAACTATGTAATAAAGTTGAAGGAAAAAATTGGGGTCGAGTCATATCCAGAGGTTACTTTTAATATTAGTTGGACCCTCTCATCATCAGCCTCCTGCCATAGTCCACTGCAAGATGTAAGCCTCTCCAATGGCACGCCATTGAGCACGATTTTCGGCTTTTAGTGTCCAGCCACTTTGCTACAAGTGCCGTACCTATTTTTGTAAGTTATAAATCCAAAAGTGAAGTGCCGAATAACCCTCTGCGATTGTCCCTACTGTATCTAGCTGCCCTCCGGCTGTGTCCAGCAGTGGACTGGGCATGAGAAGATATACTGACTAGCATCATCGAGCTCTGTCCACTGGTCGTCGCTGTCGGAGTCGGCGCCGACGTCCGACGCGTCGGAGACAACCTCCACACGTCGGACGCGCATGCAGACAGCACGGCGGGCGGCCGCGCTACGCCGCCGGGACATCTGGGGAAGAGAAACACACTATACAACTGAGTAGTGGAGTCGGGATAGCTGATATGATATCAATGGATACACAGTCAGCGACTCAAAACCGTACTGAAAAAATTTACAAAATAATATGATCATTTTTATAACTTTAAACAGTTTTATACAACATGGACCGTTTTGAACGTCACTTTAGATCGAGAATGTGTATCTATGGTTATTATATCAATGCCTCCCTCACATTGGGTATGCGCTTTCCTCTAGCGTCCGTTCGGCGTACGCCCGGCATTAACATTGTACTACAGA
The DNA here is from genome assembly GCA_944739405.2 of Euclidia mi. Classification (NCBI taxonomy): domain Eukaryota; kingdom Metazoa; phylum Arthropoda; class Insecta; order Lepidoptera; family Erebidae; genus Euclidia; species Euclidia mi. The sequence goes on along the minus strand of OX123210.2, from coordinate 19,710,371 downwards.
GCGAACGCCGAGCGCTCGAGCAACGCGCACGCGAAACGTGAGATCGTTCCAAACAGTTCTCACCACGCAAGAAACCAAAAAGAAACGTCACGCTAAAACAACGCGACCACGATCGGTGCAAGTCGGTCGAAACGTCAAATACCGTCGTACTTATGCCTTAAATATCTTAGCTATAGCGGATAACACCTCACGCCTTAGAGGGCATAGACAAGTCTTATCCGCTCCTCCCTTCTACCAATGAATACAGATTTACTTAAAGAAGCGCATTTCTTAAGGATTTCGTGTGCCGATGCCGATTCCAAGTGGCGAGTTGGCGACTGTCGTCAGTGTAGTTCGTAGTTGGCGCCGTTGGCGGCGATGGCGTCGTTCTCCATCTCTCTTGCTATCGTAGTTAAGATACACAGGAGAAACGTTCGTCTCTCTCGCTCTCGTAGAGACAGCTGTCACAGCGCGACTGCCACCCGCCAAGCGGCAATATGGGTCACAGAAAGTTTATCTACAGAGCGCCCATAATAAATGCTTCTCTATGTAAATATCTATGCTCTATGCTTCTTCTATCACTATTGTTTGGTTGCCATCAACATAACATAACCTATTCGTTTTTCCTCGATCTGTTACAGGTAACAGTTCCATACATTTTTGCACTTAGCGAACAGTGCTAATCCAATGCCACTTGGCTTCAGGCCCAGGGCCAAAAATCTATGGAACTGACAAAGGCTTTCGATATATCACGTGGTCAAGGAAGAAGGAATTGCTTACGTTACCATGGCAACCAAGCGTTAGCGAAAGTAGTAATCAGAAGCGAATGCCATTTGTTAAGGCCCTCTGCAGTTTTGCACTTGTCTATACGATATTGGAGTACATACCTCTTTCCCTTTAGCGATGGGGCGCCGCCGGGGCGCGCGCTGGGGCCTCGAGTGCCTGCGGGGACGGCCGCCGCGGCCTCCGGACCACGAGGATGACGAGGACCCGCTGCCGGAGCCCCGGTGACCCATCTGTGGAGGATAACGTGATAACATTAGTCCTGGATATAATAACGAAGCCACAGGGACCATCTGTGGTAAACAACGAGGTAATATCAGCTCAGTGAAAGAAAATGAAATACAGGGTATAAAAAGACCCTTAACGAAAACTGAAATCCCATGTTGTACAAATCACTACAATTTTTTTTTACTTCGGCACCATACCTGGGAAATTACTGGTTCAGGAGATATTGAGGCTCAAAGTTAGTATGGAATTTTTCTAATTAGGTACAAAATCGATGCATTTACCCCGCCAATATGTTCTTTAGATATGACCCTATGGATAAGTGTGTATTTCGAGCATTGCACGCGCGCGCTTTTAATTGCGGTTTAAAAAATGTGAAAACTAAAAAAAAACGTTTCCCAGGTAAGTATTATTTTTCGTTAGTATGACTTGGCATGATGTCCACAACGAGTAGACTTCGGCTTGGGTATGGGTCTTGTGACACCCTGTATATAATTGAAAATGTTTTTTATAATTTGAGAGACTGTTTTAGCAAACAGCATTGCATGTCCCTCATGTTCAGAAATATAGGGGTCTAACAGCAAAGAGCTGGCTTTTGGGTAAACACAATTAAGGGTAAGCCAGATCATATTTTTCCCATTCAAGTAAATTATTTCTTTTAGCAGATGTCATAAAACGTAACATTTTTCTAATGTAATATTATTCATTAAACCTTTATATACCCTTTTCTGAAAATAATAATTATTATAATTGAATAAATATAAACTCGAAATCCTTAAATCCTCGAATCCTTGCCCATTGGACTATATTTCTAAAGATGCTATGTATTAGGTGCATAGGCACTTTGACTGCACCGTTGGCGTAGTGATTTAAGCGGCCGCCTCGCCACTTGACACTGCCGAGTGTTGTGGGTTCGATTCCCACACGAGACAACACTTTGTGTACTTAATTTACAAATTGTTGTTTCGAGTCTGGGTGTTCATTGTGTCCGTTAGTTGTATGTTTGTAAAGTCCTCCGCGACACAGGATTTAGTCCTAGTGCGAGAGTTGTCTTTTTCTAAAAGATAAAAAAAGATAAAAAAAAAGGTTCCCACCAAGAAATTAGGGTCCCAAGCCAACCTCACCAACCCTGGGCGTTTAATATGCCTCTGCCTAGCCCTTCGCGGAAACGGGCGTGAGTCTATGTATGTATGTGTACCGAACCCTTACAAGGGCTAGTACCTACTGAGTAAAAATGCCATGCTAGCCTAGTGGAGATACCAACAGACTACTATGCAGAGGGTTTGAATCCACTGACTTTGGAGTTATGTGAGTATTGAATTGTTAATTATTGCTTGCCCCATGCCTCGGAAAACACGTTAAACCGTTGGTCCCAGCTGTGATGAAGATCTTCAACAGTCTTTATAGGGAGTCTGTACCTCCAAATAAACTAACAGTAGTATAAACCCAAGCAGACGCTCTGCGGAAAAAATACTGTTAAATTGCTAAGCAATAGCGATATTCCATGGATGAGGCCAGTGACACTACATTCTACATTACATACATAGGGTACTGTAATGGCTGTCAAAGATCTTCACAACAGCTTGCTGGCACTGAAAGTTTAACATGCACTCTGCAGCAAAAATTCGTAATTAAAAAAAAAGGATGATGATGTATTAAGTTATAAATACATTCCACCAACATTGTTAGACATTAGAAATATTGGCTCCTTTTCAATTATTGTACATATTATTTTAAGTGGTTTGAGTGAACTCATTACATGTTTTGTTATTTAAGGTTAATCTTGACTGCACATAGTATGTTTATCAGGTATCTGGTTGTCATGGGATCAGATAACCATATGTGAGTTATATATACAGGTGATTTTATATAATTAAATGTTTTATTAATCTTCTCCAAGTTTTTTTTTTATGGTAATAGGCGGCAAACGAGCAGACGGATTGCCTGATGGTAAGCAATTACCGCCGCCCATGGACACAAGCAACACCACAGGAGTCACAAGTGCGTTGCCGCCCCTTGGGGTTGGGAAAAGGGATAGGATGAGGAGTGGGATGAGGGAGAAGGAATAGGGGATAGGGCCTCCGGCACTCTCACTCACCGAACGAAACGCAACAGTTTAGGTCCTGTTACTTTACGTCGATTTTCTGTGAGAGGGTAGTACTTCCCCGGTCGAGCCGGCCCATTCATGCTGAAATCAGCAAGGCTCTACTACCTTATACAAATAATTGGTAACAGGAAACAGGCATGAGTCTATGTATGTGTTACGGTAAGAGTGAATAATTGAAGATTATTAATAATTATCTATTATTATTAATAATTACCGAAAGTCGAGGTTAAAGGGATAAACATGAGTCTATGTATGTGTTACCGTAAGAGTGAATAATTGAAGATTATTAATAATTATCTATTATTATTAATAATTACCGAAAGTCGAGGTTAAAGTGATAAATTAATCACATTTGTCGGTTTTTATTAATAATTTAACCCTAGTAGTGATAAATGTAATAAGTGGCCAATTTTATGTACTACGAAATACTTTCTTGCTTTGTTGTTTGCTTAGTTTGCAGCTGCAAGCTGAGTTGACGGAGCCCTGCTTCGCAGGGCTCCTATTTTGGGTGCAAGGTCACAAGAGAACCTAACATAACCTATTAAATTTTCTGAGTGGATAAGTTTCCTAAGCGGACGAGACTTTTAAATGATATTTTGTAGAACATTTTTTTTAATGTACAGTTAAAAATATCCCTAAATAAATACTTGCTGGTCAAAACACATTGGGTTTTTATTTATTTTATAACTTTTACCAATATGTGTCATGAATTATTAATAATTACTACTAAAAGTAATAAATTTCGATCGTTTATTCACATTAACAAAACATGTGGTTATTATTAATAATTTTGTAAAAATATTAATAATTTTCAATTTATCAGATTTAAAGTAACATATGTATACAAATAAAAAGTAATAGAGTGGAGGAAAACATTGTGAGGAAACCTGCAAGTCTGAGAATTCACCATAAGGTGAGAACATTGAACACAAAGATATGTCAAGTCTGCCACCCTGCACATGGCTAGTGTGGTGATATAAGACCTAATGCTTCTCATAATCAGAAGACACCTGTGCCCAGTGATTGGACAGTTTATAAAACAATGCTGATTTTGAAGATTTGGATTATAATCATAATTTTAACTGTAAACATAAGTAAATTTACACAGATCTTTTGTATATGCAAACCCATAAAAACAATACTTGTCAAAAATACCAAGTCTTGCGACCGTAAGAAGTTGTGAGGTCCATGTAATACCAGGTCAGTCAATTAAAAATCTTGAATGTTTTAAATAAATAGATTGACTCGGCCATCGCATGGAAACACAATATATCTCATAAGTAACACATATATTATATAAATTAGATAGTTTTATGCGATTGCCAAGTCAATATATTTATTAAAAACATTCAAGATTTTTAATTGCCTGATTTGGTATTACATGGACCTCACAACTTTTTACGGTTGCGAGAATTGATTAATATTTTAATTTTTGCTTTATTCATATACTATACACTAATTGTATTCTAAATTTGAAGCTTCTATGTCTGCTAGAAGTGCCTTAGACTTTTGATGATCGGTCAGTGAGAGACAAAATTAAAAATTTTGACTCGTTGTAATTCTTAAACTACTGGTTCAAATTAAATGAAATTTAAAATACACCTCGTTGGTCTCGCGGCATAATGTGCGCGTGGGATTGGGAGGTCTCGGGTTCGATTCCCGGGTCGGGCAAAGTGTTATTGAGTTTTCCATTAGGAAATTCCCAGTAAAAGCACGGAGTCTGGTAATGTGCCTGGTACGGCAATAGGCTCGCCCCCTATTACGTGGGACCTAAAAATTCACGGCAAAATGTGGGTGTAATATTACACCTCTGCCTACCCCTTCGGGGATACAGGCGTGAGTCTATAATAATAATAATAATAATAATAAAATACACCATGTTTATACTATATCTGCATGGTTACAAAAAAATCAGGCTTCTTGTTTAATCCACAACGAAGTTATAGGGGGTCGAAAATGGCCTGAATTGCTTTGAAAAAAGGATGGTACGGCCGTGCCACTTTTTTGCTCGACTTGGTGGGGGCACTGCCATGCCCCCCAGATGTCTGCTATGTTTCACCAAATATTGTGTACAAAATAAATAGGTATGTAGACATAAAATGGTAAAACTGGATAATTTACTTAACACAATATGCAGAGATAAATCAGAGAGCATTACATCAAACAGTACGTCCGCCATTCATGTTGCAGACGTTTTAGTAGTAAATACAACTAACACATAAAACTTTCTACCTGTCAAATCGAATATAACAAAATAAAAGTGGGTATATCAGACTGGACTTCATTCACTGTTTGTTTTGTTTTGGACTTTGTGATATCACTCACCATGATGGTTTACAGAGTTTTCGTGTCAAATTCAAAAAGGTTATTAAAAGCCGTAATTAGTAATGATGCTGATTGATTTTTGAAGAAAAATCAGGTATTTCAGTTTAACATCTAATAAAGGAACAAATCAATAGCTAATTACATTTTAGGACACAAGCCTATTATATTTCTTTTACATGAGACTTGGTTTACAAGTTCACTCATAAATTGAATATTCATAGTCTGTGATAATCATAGACATAGACAGTGCAAATCAAATTCTACTCAGTTCTAATATAGGTAAACCAGTCATATCCAGATAGTCAAATTATGATTTGATTATACAAATTTAAGTATCCTTTACTTGACTGCATTCTCTGTATCAAAATACATAAAACTTAATGAAGCCTTTAGTAATAAAACCAATACAAACACATCACCCTATTTAATTTACTATTTTAATATGAAGGTATAGTTATTTTCACCTATTCTCTATTGTCTTACATTATGTTAGAATTCTTATCAGAATTTTATTCACAACAACTAACCAAAAGTATCCTTTTCTGTGCCAAACCTTCTTAGACTAATCCACTCTATTGATAGATGTAAATAATATAATTATTATAATATTTAAAAAAACCACCTGAGGAATAGCTAATACACAAATACATTATGCTCTAAGTATCACAATATAGGTTGTGTACTACACAGGTACAAACATACAACTATACCAACATATAGCACAAGAAATCATGAATTAAAATTTCAAGTCAGTGAAAACAGGTTTCTGCAAACAATTAATATCTAATCAATAGATATGTGCTACTTGTACTGTAAACATAAAAGGGTTAACTACACTAAATGTCCTTTTACATTAGGCAATGTGAAGTTCAATGACATCAAGGGCTGTGACTCGCCAAATAGACATACACGAAACGCGAAAATGCATCGAAAAACACATAAATGAAAGAGACAGAAACGTCAGCCATTTTTGGTACTCACAGCTATTTCGAAGAGTGACGGGAAGTCTTGCTGGGGCTCACCATCAGCGAGACCGGCCAAAAGACCCAACTCCGCACTCAGATCTGCCAGTTCAGCGCCTATTCTATCAGCCCGATCTGCATCACCAAGCTCGTCTTTCAGAATGTCACCGATCTCGTCTGACACTGCTGCCACTGCTGAAGCCACTTCGTCGGAAGCCACTCCCTCTTTCCCCAGCGCTTCGCCACCGCCGGCGAAAAGATCACCAGATTCCCCTGCTCCATTACCACTACGGCCCAAACATTTCTCCATGGAAAACATCATTTAAGAACCGAATAACACAACTCATATGACAAACGTAACATCTAAAGTCACCGCTGGTCCTTCTAGATCACTTGAAAACGATCAACTCGTTAATTAAAAGACTTGAAACCATTTTTTCATCGGCACCGATATATCCCGAAGTTTTTGACAATACCAATATGGCGACGATATTTTTAGGTATTTTGTGACCAGTTTCGAGCGGATAACGTGACATTATTTTGTATGGCAATTTTCGGGTAGAGTGAACCTATTTAGGTTTTTCGCATATATTATATAAACTAACTGGGGCAAAATGTGAAAAGAGAAAATTAATACTCTTAAAGGCAGACGAAATATGAAACAGTTTTATCACTGCATTAAGTAAATAACTGCAGTTTTGGTTAAACAACCTATGGCTGTAGTTAGAAGTAGCCTGATTGAGGATGCATCTGCATACATCCATTGCATACATCTCTGTTATTGAGAGCATAATATGACATTGACTATTGGCATTGGAATAATATCACTGTAATCTGATCTATATGTTTGCCTAACTCACCACACTATCTTGAGCAATTTCTTTTACTATGACTTTAAAAAAAATCGTAACTCATCCTCCTAGTCCTAGTCCGCTTTACGGGGAACGGGTAGATTTGACCAAATATTAGCCTTCCCACAGAGTGACTGCTTGTCTGACCAGTGTAACCCAAAGGGATAGCAACATTCCATAGTTAAGACCAGCGCCACAGTGGCGTAGCGTAGGTTTCTGCCGCCCGGGGCCGTAGGGCAATTCGCCGCCCCATTTTAACCCCAATATTTCTGCAAAAGTGTAACGTTTTTCGGGTTTTGATATGTTTGTCCTTTAGTTTGGCTTTGGAGGTGTAAATTGATATATACATCAAGCATCTTTGAAATCTCTTTATGCTCCTGTTGGTTATTTCAAAGTCGGAATAAAATTATTATTTAAAAAACACACCCATATCCGAAACAAGTCTTCACATAGGTAATGACAATGAGGATTATTTTGTTTTCGATTGTTGTTCTGTTCGGGAAAGCTTTATGCTTGCTAACTTCGACAGGACTCAACTTCACCCCGACCCTGCCTAGTTCCTACAGCCAGGCCCGCACTGCCGCGCGGTCCTACTTGGATAGTTTTTTTTCGCTGCCTCTTTTGCCGCCCCCTTAAATGTGCCGCCCATGGCTCCGTGGGATTTCCACCTTGTGGTGGTGGGGGGGCTTAGTAACCGTGGGCTTCAGGCACACGCACGGTGAAGCTAAGTGGTATCCCGGGAGGGGACGCTCCACGTGGGCTTGGGTGAGGCCTGCGTGGGATGCGTCCATAGGTGCGGGTACGGGGGACAGTTCTGTCTGTCCCTCGCAGTAGGGTGCGGTTGCGGGAGGAGAGGCGTGTCGGTGTTGCGCTGCCGCGCGCCCTATCTCCCGCGATCAAATGGGGGCGCACCATCGTTGCGTTGCGGTGGGGCCGCAGAGGAAGAGGAGATGCGGTGTTGCGTTGCCGTCCTCCCTATCCTCTGCGGCCGCTGGGTGTTTTGGCGGCGGAGCCCAACACCTTCATCCGCCGCCAAGGGAGTTTTGTTCGGGGCCCGCCTGGCCATCTGGCGGGCCAATACCCGTCGGGGGTAGCGAGGAATGCTTCAGTGATTCCCCTGCCCTCCAACACATGGGTACATGAGGGACACCGGTTGGTTTTTAGTCAGTAAGAGACTGACAGTCCCCTTGTATCTCCAGTATGCTAACGCTGCCACACAATGGGTACGGCTTTTTTTTATAATAGAAGACAATAATTATGTATGATTAAAGAACTCTAATACCCCTCGTCGTTTTTCCCATAAAACCGAAATTGTCATGAGTAATTGTTGCCTCATGATTACTGATGCTTACTAGTCGACCAAGCCAACTAGACGAATGTCAACGTGACAAAATTCAACATAATTCAATAATTATAATCCAGAAATACTTAGTACCGATTGCAGGCGCATTGTACGTTCACACGCCGCGTTCGCACGTTACGATAAATAATTTCTGGATTATAATTGTTGAATTATGTTGAATTTTGTCACGTTGACATTCGTCTAGTTGGCTTGGTCGACTAGTACGTGAGTGATGCTGAAAATCACATCATTATCGTTCTAGCGTTATCCCAGTTACATCCAAGACTTACGCATTGGAACTTCTGCTCCGGATTAAGCTTGTGGTAAATCAGCCAGTACAAGCGTGAACGCAATAGGCTTAACGAGGGCTGTGCATTTTGTTCTGATTTTCATCCATGACTGTTAATCAGTAAGCGAACTTATGGTATCTAATTGGCTCATAAGTCTCTTCAGTCACGGATGTACCATAGCTCCGAGATATAATATATCTCTCTCTATATATGAACGTTGTCTTAGTAAAACAAATCCAATTCATTGCTTTTGATGAGAAATATTTGAAGAAAATACGATTAGACACAAATGGGACACAGAAACGATTACACATACAGTCACTAACTGACTGGTCAAAACTCAGGCGTTCTCCTGATACCGCTATTTTATCACGATACTACTTGGGCCAGTGGTTATAATTCTTTATGATTTCTGCTCCGCACCTGTAACTCATAGAATGAAGTTTATTTGTAGCATATAGCCTGTCTTGATTAATTGACTATTCAAAAGAAAACAAATATTCAATTTTAACTACCTACTAGTTCCTTCCTGTGAATAGGGCGTTCTACAAACCAAACTAACTTTTCAGATTTAAGTCTCTTTTAGTTTTAGTTAAGGCTGAAAATAAAGTACCTATGATACATACAATATAGATACTTTTACTTTACGTCGACATTCTGTGTGAGGAAAGAAATTTCTCGGTCAAGCCAGCTCATTTATACTGCATCTTTGGATCATGATCTGAGGCTGAATCTGAAATCTGGAGGATCTATTACCTTTCTCAGGGTTGACATTCGTTACTCCTATTTTTGAAGGGTCTGAGTCTTAACCCTAGAGCCCTACACTATCTGGCGCAAATGTTATTCCTACACTGGGGTGCTGGAACACCCCATAATAAATGATTGTAATTCTTAAAAGAAAAAAAAAACAATTCATGAAAATACGTTTCATTATAGATAATCAGTAACTTGAGATCACGAATCAGCCTTATTACACAAACTTAAACATAGTTTGAGCACTTTGCAAAAACTTTTACCTGATGCTCCAAACAAATAGGTATTTTTGCACCTTTGACACGTTTTTCTGTCTTTGAACCTTGGACAAAAGCCATACCGTCCTTGTTTTGCACGAGAAGGAACAGCGCTTGTAGGATCTGGTATTTTTTTAGGATCGCTGCTATGGACTCTTTTATATCCCGCCTCAAAGTTGGCATCCGGTAACGGTCCTCCAAATGTTGATGTATCGGTTCCAAACCTAATTGTTTCAAAAATGTTCGCTGAAACTTTATATTTGGCTTATTATTTGATCTTGAACACACGTAAGGAACCCAGGAATTACAACTGGTCCCAACTTCTACTTTTTTCGTCATCACTTCGTGGTCTGGAATAGAGTTTATTTCTTCGTCATTGAAACCTCTGACAGGCATGTGAAACAAAATAAATAAACTTCATTGAATTTCACGTACATACCATCTAAAAATATCAGTTTAATTCATATAAGAGTATTGTTTTATTATATAATCAAAAGACCATGGGCAAAAATGTATGAAGCCTGGGCTCACCCACCATCAGAGATGAGATCACTTTGAATATACTTGTAAAGCACTAAATATAAAGATATAAACTCATTTTTGCGTAGAATCCATGGGGTTATTTTGCTATAAATATTTTTCTCCTACCATAAATAAACTATAATCCTGCAAAGTAATGCTGTTATGGCATTGTAGTTTTTGTTGTATGACATCTTTAACTAGTTTTAATTCCAGGTGGAAATAATACATAAAAAATAAAACAGCTGCTAACAGTTAAAAATATTTTTATTAACATTTCAACTTACATCAATAATACTCGTAATATCGTTTACCCTTTTTTTTTGTTCACTACGGTGGGAAACTCTCCTTATGAGTCATCTCAACTCCGCCAACCCAGCCATTAGAACGGCTGGGCTTGGGACTGGCGGAGGAGGTATGTGGAGGCTCTCCCCTAAAGGCGTTCGTTAAGCATACCCACTAAAAGCCACCGCGGTGTCCCTACGGGTCCCGTGTGTTGGCGGGGTCACGCGATTCACGATTAGCATACTTTCTCGCGACCCCGCCCGGGATTGGCCGGCCGTTGGTGTTGGCGGGCCCCGTCTCGTCATGATCTCGCAATCATCCATCAAACTTCTTGCATCCATTAAACTTCTCGCATCCATCACCTCACAAAGCTACTTGGGAGGCGGAGGCGGAGGCGGCGCGTGTCCTCGCCGCCTCCCGCCTTTTGGTGGACAGGGAGCAGCCCCAGCGCTCACCGTCCGCAGGCACTAAATTTAGGGTGGTCGGAGGTCGTCTCTTGTTCGACGTCCCCGACGCCTGGACCTACGGTTGGGGGGAGGGCGATGTATTTTCCTCTCCCGCTCCGCCGCCTCCTTGCTCAGCATGACTGCTTCGCAGAAGGAGGCGACGGCGTTCCAGGACCTCTCACTCCGGACCATATTATAGACAGAACTACGGCCGGGAGCGAGAGGACAACCGTATTCAGAGCCGCGACCAGATCACGACGCTGCGATGCCCAGGCTGGGCATTCCGCCAAAGTATGCAACGCCGTGTCTTCGACAGGGTCGCGGCTGCTGCCACAATGGTGGCATCCGGGCGTTTCCTCCCGGCCTAGATATCGTTTACCCTAACAATTACGGGCTAACTCCCCCGGCTGACTCGAATGAGACGTCAATCGTAGTGCTGAGCTAATGCCTATGTTCTTTTATATGTTTGTATTTTTGTTCTGAAAGTCGAGTTTGGGGTGGGCGGCACCCTAAAAAAGGGTGACACCCGGGGCAGACCGCCCACGCCACCCCCCCTTCCTACGCCACTGCCGAGAGGATACACGAAAACACACAGCTAACACCGTGAGAATCACGAGTCGACTGACTGAGAGCAGTGAGAGCGGACGGGCGCCCGGGCGCGTATTTACAAAGCCTATACCGTTAGAGTGAAAGTGCAAACTGAACTGGCTTAGCTTTTGTTTGACAAAAACTTGACGAAACCCTAGTCTATTCTAGTACAGAAATTAACCGAAATCGTGTAGACTTTGTAAGATAAATTCATTCTAACATTGCAGCAACAAATGCTATTCAATTTGGGTCTAGGTTTAGGACCACAATGTGCCTAGTGCCTAGTTTTGGTTGTTAGGTGCGACTGTATGTAGGTAATTCAAGTAACTAAATAGGTTATATTAGGGTCTCATTTCACCCTTAACCCAAAAATAGGAGCTATTTTTGGGTTTATATTTAGAGTAGACTTTATGTCCAATTGAATAGTTTTTTTGAATTACATAGAGTCGCACCTTACAAACCAAAACCATGTTTGAAAATATATCGACAAAGGCTTTCTATTTGAGTGAATATGAATTATACAGTACTAGGTTTTGTACGTGTTTTTCTTTGAAAATATCAAGGCCAAAAGCTAATCCATTTGAATCAATATTTTTACTGAGATAGATTAGGTATTGTCGAGTAATATGCATAGACAAAAGCTCTTCTATTAGAGTCTGACTCGTGACTCAAATAGTATAGCCTTTGTAAATACGCCGCCCGGGCAGGCGTCCGAGAGGTGTGAGAGGGATGAAGAGTGTTGTAAATCACACGGGAGCAAGCGCATCTATTGTTTGCCATTATTTTAAAGTATGAATATATTGTTACTTTAACAGTTCTATGACTAACAATTGTATTTTTCTACAAAATCTATTTAAGTGCATATCTTTTTTCTACAATGGAATTGAAGGTGGTGCCGCCGGTAGTAACAATTTTAGTACGAACAAAATCCTTTACAATGGCATAATTTTATGCCATAACTCTGTTGGACACTGAGCCCAATTTGACTCATGCTCCTATAATAACATTTTACATACAAATCCATCAATTGTAATAAATAAAGTAACTTACGATTTTACTACACTGGGGTACTGGCATACCCCACAGCACTTATACCGGCGACCACATGACGCGGCTCTCGTCACAGTATTGAGGTAACGCGAGCGGTTGACACCAAAATAAAATACTCCGACGCGCGAATTCGTGGATATAAAATAAATTGAGATATTTAGAAAACAAATCGGTGTGGGGTGCACCTGCACCTCATTTAGGGTTCTAGGGTTAACTGAGTCGTCAATGGGCAAATAAAAAAATGTCTCAATGTTTTTTTGTGACAACCCAATTTTATTCGGACACACCTGGTTATATACCTGGTATAATGTTCTTATAACTAACTGATATTCGCGTAATAATTATTATTTTTAATCAGATTATTTATAGTTTATATCATACCATACATAACCACAAAGGCAACTTTGAATCAAACCGCGTGGCCGCTTGCTCCGTATCTCCATTTAGTAGATATTTTTTAGTCTCGGCAACACTGAACACGGAAATGTCAATAGAATTTAATAATGACACTTTGACAGTTGACAGAAACCGATTCTGCGCGATACACCTGTGTAAACTGTAAAGATATTTTGAAACCTATTTATAAAATGTATAACCAAATCTACAATGCAGGTAAAATGCCGCATTGCGATGCACGCTACAACAAACACGCGATTGTTTAAATAAGTCACCGTGCTTCGTTAATTTAATTATAAGGATTTAATTAATTATTAATCGGCCGATAAACCTATTGTATTTTTTAAATTTCTAAAATTAGTGTTGTAATCAGGTCATATGTGGATACCGGAACTGGTGTGTGAAAATAGGTTTTAAATATTATTTATTATGGCTGTGCAAAATAAGGTTTTATACGCGTTTCGCGGTTGGATTGCATTCGTCGCTTTTATGGACCTGGGTACAGCCGGGCGCTCGTATATAGAAAGGAGGTCATTTCTAAATAATAATGGGGATAGCGAACACTTAGATGGTAAGTACCAATACCAAATATAGTTCTGGTCACTGACCTTATAAAAATGTAGGTACCAAAATATCTACCGGCTGTCGATTTGCGGCTATTTTCGCCCATGCGGTGCGTGTCTCGTGGAAGTTACCATATGCAATAAAAAGTTATGTATTTACTGCCATGACATGTATAATATAAGTAGTCTTAAAAAAATTACAAGTGTATGAAGACTTTTATTTGTACTTTTTACAATAAAGAAGCATTCGTCCAATATTTATATTCACAGTAACTTTTATAACATAGGCTAAGAAACAAAACTATATGTCCTTTTTACCAATATCTGCATCAATTTAATTAATACTGTGAATTTCCTAGAAAAACTATTTAAATGTTGCTATGAATGATAGAGTTTCAGACTATCTTTCTAGCATTAAACATTGTGATAGTTATAAGTCGAAGTCTTGTCATAGGAATCTTAACTTTTTAGTTTCAATACAAGACACTTGTAGCCCGAGGTTGGCTGCTGTGCCAAACAAATTCTTGTTTAAAACATAAAATTCTATGGGGGGTGCTCATTCACAATTTTTATTATTATTTTTATTCTTTATTACAATCTTTATTTACAATGGTTACATAGTTATATTTAAATATTATTTACAATACAAGCTTTCCTTATCTAATACTTAACCCTGTTGAAAATGTTATCCTTCACACAATCCATCCATTGTTTCTTTGGTCTTCCTCTTTCTTCATATCTCTCAACTCTCTTAAATGATGTATTTTCTTTATTTTCCAGGTGATTTTACGATATCCCGGATGCTTGGCATGTACTCGCTGCTAAAAGCCTTGGCACTCATACACTGTACACTCTACATACATTATAGACCGTAAGTATTATAGAGAAGTTTACAACTCTCATCTTGGATCAAGCAAAAAATGTTAGGTAACTCACTGTGAATAAAAAATGCAGGCACCTTTTTTTAAGAGAATAAATTGTCTGCCTCTGTAGTCCAGTGGATAGCGTATGCGACTGCTGATCGGAGGCCCCGGGGTCGGGGTCGCGAACACGCCGCGGCTGCGCAGCGAGGACGTCGCGGACGCGTGGCAAATACGTTACGTTTTCGTCGCGTGTTTGTAGCAAAATCGCGACGTACAATACATCCAGTAACAAAATGGATTCCGAGGAGGAAACACTGCTGTTGGCTTTATTACTTCGAAGACGTCGGAGACGAAACCGAAAGCATCGACTTGCGCGTCCGCAGTGAATTCGTTGCGCATGCGCGGCGTTTTCGTTGTTAGCCCGTAAGTCCCGTAACGTATTCGTTGCGCGCCCGCTCCGCTTTGAGGACGTTCGCAATCCGCTAGTATGATAACGCCCTAAGACCAAGTTAAAATATAGTTACCTATATGTGGGATGCAAATGAAACTTTTGATGGAAATGCATACTGAGGCAAGACAATCTTAACAGTTGCCGTACGATTTTGATCCTTATTTTATATAGGTACCATAAGAACGGTACAAAAGTAAAAATGTCTAGCTTGACATGTAGCCATGTATACAAATTTAAATACGTATATGTATGTAAAAAAAATCTTTTTATATTACTACGTGAACTAAATTAGTCATGAATGTATTTATCACGACCACAAATGTATAATTAAATACCTTGAGAGTTTTGACGGGAACGTGATTGTTTATAACCCTTACTGATGAGAGGAAATCACGTGCAGTGGACGTCTCTAGGCTGACATGATGCTGACTACGACTGGGACGGGCGATAGTCCATCACACATTTAACTTCATACTTACTTATTCATAATATATTTATGTTGTTTATTTTCAGAGTGGTGTCGATGGGCTACTGGTCTCTTACGCTGACGATAATATTATATTTCACCGAAGCGTTCTATTTTCACTCGACTGATCTCAACTTTTACGTCGTCTTTCCTGGCGTCTTAAACAGTAAGTATTTCATTTATATTAAGTTTTTTACTGCCATGGTCTAGTGGTTAGTAAGCCCTACTCCTAGGATGCTGTAAATAAAAATGTCACTTATGATATCTTTGTATGTTAAGCATAATTATTTATTTTTCCTGTATCTGTATGTATGTATTTAAGAATATATTATCTCACTAGCTGATCCCGCTAAACTCCCGCACCTAGCACCTGCTGTCAAGCCTAAATATCCTGCCTCGGTAAATAGACTATCCAACACATAAATACATACATACTCACGCCTGTTTCCCGGAGGGTAAGGCAGAGACTACGGAACGCCATTTGCAACGATCCTGACGTTCCGAAATAATAAATAATGAACACATAAATAATTATTCAAATCGAACCCGTACCTCCTGTGATTCAAGTTCAAACAAATAACCAGCTTCAAAATTAAGGTTTATCTGTTTGCTATAGTAAAGACTCTAATGGACTTAACAAGTGGCATTTGATTCTATTTCTAATATCGCTATCGTTTTGTTGCCATAATACAATAAACTTAAGCTATTAATTCTTCGACAACGTGGTAAATCGAAGGTATATGCCAGCAACACATTTTTGTACTTAGCAATTAACGATATCATTGTATACTCTTAACTGCATTTAATTTTTTTAATTTTTTCTGTACCTTTAAAAACCACATGTGAATTGTATTTTTGGAAACCGATATTTTATACATTTAAGATCGCTAATCAAATTTTACTTTTTCTTCACCCTCTTATTACCTACTTAGTTTATTTTGAACCGTAAGCCGTATGAAAGTTCATTAATTGGATTAATAGCGTGTAGTATTTAAGATAGTCATATTCTCTATAAGCTGACTACTACCACTGTCAGTAGTTTTAAACATTCTATCTATTATCTTTTCAGTAATCACACTACTGGGTCTAATATACCTGCCAACAAAATTGAAACTCTTCGGCCAAATTCCGGGCACTTCCGGTATGGACCGGGAAGTTGATGACGAAAACACACAAATCCTGAGGCAAATGGGCAATTTCCGGCGGCGAAAACCGAACACAGTCAAGAACAAACACGTCTGATAGTGTCGCCACATGGAAAATACCTCGGCTGTGTAGCATAGTGCCCTATGGAGTAAGTAACAAATGTCCTATAAGCTTAAGGGGATTTCTTTGGATAATTTTGACAGTCTGGTACAAAATCAATCTACTCATTTGTTGTTGCTTAGAAAATTATAATTTTTTTGGACAAAGTTCTCATCGGAACTGAAATGGACAACTTCAATACGCATTTTTATTCAATGATTTCTTAAACTAACGGTTATACGCAAATACCAGGTGTTATTAAATTGGTATTTGGTTTATACCAGCATAAAAATACCAGTTCCAAAAACCGGTATTATATATAGTAAATTATGAAATCATCTTTAAAACCGCTAATGAAAGTATGTTTGGATTGTTAAAATTATCTGGAAATATTATAATGTAAGTAAGAATTTTCTAGAAATTCTTGTCGACTTCAAGTACTTAAATACTTTTTTAACTATTCCTGTGCACTTCAGCGTTGTGCTAGAGCTCACGTTTGTTATACTTTTTAATATTACGACTAAATCCGGTTTTCAATTCCGAATACTTAGGTTTTTGGTTTATGAAAACCGGATGTAAGTGAATCACAGTATAGCTATTAAATGTTGACTTTTGGCTAGTCCAGGATAAATAGATGTTTGTTACTCGTCCACGCAAAAACTACTGCACAGGTTTTGATTAAACTTTGCAGTAATAATTGAAATTTATAAAGCAAAAATTAATAAAGCACGGTATACCACGTAGGCTACGTTTTATTGCGATAACCAATAACCACGCGAGGCGCGAATTGAATCTCGTACAATATACATAATGGAATGACTATCCGTTCCTAATATTGTACCTATTTATTGAAGGACTACAGATATTATGGAGTATTGATAACGGACGTAAGATAAACATTTTTAAAAGATTGACCGAAAGTCATAATCTAATAGTAAATACTGTGACATAATGTTTATTTACGTTATGCTATCGAGTTGTTATTAAAATCAATGAAGGTTGTAGCAAAGGGTGCAGATATTTCGTACGTTATGCGGTAATTTTTACCTTAATATGTAAATTTAATCACTAAATGAACTATACGTCATGTTTAGTATCTCTGACGGGAATTAATTATTCCAAACAAACACCTCTTTTTTTGCCGACCTCACCTGCAAGTGGTGCACCTGCCGATCAACGGACGAGGCTCTGGCAAAAAAAATATCCCGATAAGCGGCAATAGGCTCGCCACCTATTACGTGGGATCAAAACACTGGCGAAAAGTGGGCGTTTAATATGCCTCTGCCTACCCCTTCGGGGAAACAGGCGTGAGTCTATGTATGTATGTATCTCTTTTTTTATGGCGTTAAAACACTTGATCTTTCACTTGTAACAGAACATCCAGCTTTCGTCCCTTTTCAATTTGTCGAACAGCGCTTAGCATACAGCATCGCTACGAACATTTTCACGATCCCCCTTACGAACGCTTTAGTCGATGTAAAGCTCGAAGCAAATTTACTGTCATTCCGCTAGAATGCGCGCCGGAACCAAAGAGCTCAGATATTTACATAGAAGCACATTTCTTATGGGCGCTCTGAAGACAAACTTTACATACACATACATACATATCGTCACGCCTTTTATCCCCGAAGGGGTAGGCAGAGGTGTATTTCTACACCCACTTTTCGCCAGATATATTTTAGTCCCACGTAATAAGGGGCGAGCATATTGCCGTACCGGGCACATTTCCAGACTCCGTGCGGCTACTGAGAATTTCGTGACAGAAAAACCCAATAACACTGCCCGACCCAGGGATCGAACCCGGGACCTCCCGATCCCACGCGCACATTTATGCCGCGAGACCAACGAGGCAGTCGTATAGGGTTTAATGTCGAGTTTTCCGTCTATACGCAAAGATGGTATTTGCATCGTGTTATCCCTTAGTCGCCTCTTACGACACCCACGGGAAGATAGGGGGTGGTGACACTTGTATTCTATGCCGTCAACCACACGGCCGAGAAACAAACTTTCTGTGACCCAAATTGCCGCTTGGCAGCGTGGCAGTCGCGTTGTGAGAGCTGTCTCTCTACGAGAGCAACAGAGACGGAGAACGACTCCAGCGCCGCCAACGGCGCCAACTACAAACTAAACTGGAAACAGTCTCCACTTAGAATCGGCACACGAAGTCCTTAAGAACTGCGCTTCTATGTAAATTTGTATTCATTGCCAGAACGAGCGGCAGAATGCTCGCTAAAGAGCTCCCGTTGATTTTACTGTAATGTAACATTCGCAAAAATGCTCATCATAAGTGAATGCTCAAGTCTCTCAGCACCTTTAGGAGACGAATGTAAAAAATCCACGGTCCAAATGTTATGTTTCTTAGTATGGGCAAAGAGCTCAGATATTTACATAGAGGCGCATTTCTTATGGGCGCTCTGTAGACAAACTTTCTGTGACCAAAATTGCCGCTTGGCAGCGTGGCAGTCGCGCTGTGACAGCTGTCTCTACGAGTGCAAGAGAGAGGGAGAACGACACCAGCGACACCAACGGCGCCAACTACGAACTACACTAGCGACAGTCGCCACTTGGAATCGGCACACGAAATCCTCAAGAAATGCGCTTCTATGTAAATCTGTATTCAGTGGTATGAGATTGACTTGACTATGCAATGATATGTCATCCAGGACGAGTGATTTTATTACCATGATGGTGATAATTTTTTC
Organism: Euclidia mi; assembly: GCA_944739405.2. Taxonomy (NCBI): domain Eukaryota; kingdom Metazoa; phylum Arthropoda; class Insecta; order Lepidoptera; family Erebidae; genus Euclidia; species Euclidia mi. Next base: position 19,690,923 of record OX123210.2, on the reverse strand, counting down.
TAACTTACCATCGATCCCGTTAATATCAGCGTATTGTACGAAATATCTGCATTATTATATTAGTTATTAATAGCGTAATCGCATAAGGCTTTATTATAAACCTAGGACTAAATATCAAACGGCACTTGGTCATATGTTGACACTATTTTAGACCATAGATCAAGGAAGTTACTTATTTATTTCAATTTGACTTTTGTTCCCAACAATTTTAGGGTCATAATCTGCCCACTAGAGGTCATGGGCATCTTCTCACTATGAAATGTGCTAGACCATACTCAATGACAACCCAGCCTACTAGACAACTAATGTTTTGATTTCTACAAACAAATAATTCTGTCAAAGCGGTGAGGTATGCGGGGCGAAGGGGCCTACAAAAATGCATTCTAATTGGCTGGTTCAAATTTGCGGAACGTCATAATTTATAACTAGTGTTAGGATTGGTCTTATGTAAGATGTATAAGTCTAAGGTGTTGTCAGAAAGTGTTCGCCTTATGTCTGCCGTCTAGTAGCGGCTGGGTTGTCGTTGACCATACTCCACCACGCTGGCCAAGTGCGCTGGCAGACTTCACATGTTAGGTACACTTCACCGTTTAGCAAGCAATACTTACCAATACTCAACTCAACGGTGCGTGGCGTTTTTTCGATAAAAAAAATAAGTCTAGGGCCTACCTTCGGACTATGTTTAGTCCAGGGTTTATTTTGAAGTCGACTAGGTTTAAGTGATATGTTTGTTTGTGTGAATTGTAACATTGAAATAATTATGTTTTATCAAATATTTAACAGGTAATGTGGGTATTCGTTCTTTCATATTTTACTTAGTACAGCTCACTATATTACAAACAATTTTAAGTAACTCCTGACACAATAAATTGTAGCTTAGAATCAGTCTTGGGACGTGACGTCATATCATGTCTATTCGAACGGCGTTCGGCGCTCTGATTGGTCCCGAAGAACACGTTGCAAGTCAATCAGTGCGCGGAACATCGTTTGAATCGAGTTGACACCTACAGTGGCTAAAGTTGTACTAACCCATAATACAGCAGTGGTGATGTTTGAAACCAATGTTTTACTATTTGACGAGAACTATTACTTTTTTAATTTTATCTTATTGTGACGGAGGAAACTAATACATTTATTTTAGTCTATGTCCACTCACAAAATAAATATGTAAATTTATTTTGTGAGTGAGACCAATCAATAAGCCGAAGTCTACTTGCTTTGCACATCATGCCAAGTCATACTAAGCAAAATTAATAACCTGAAAAACGAGATTTTTTTAATTTTTGATAATGGTCTTTTCATATCGTGTATATTTATTTAAAGTTCGTAGCCGACCGCAGAACGCCGGTGCACGTAACGTGCCGCCGCGATTCTACTGGTTTCAATGAAATACCTTCCGTAGCGAGCGACACGTCGTCTACGCCGCGCCATAGCCAGCTACATTTCGTCTACGGGGCGGCATAGCGACTGACGCATATCAGTATTGTCAATGAATATAGATTTACATAGAAGCGCAGCTCTTAAGGATTTCGTGTGCAGACTCCAAGTCTCCTGTTTAGTTCGTAGTTGGCGGCGCTGGCGTCGTTCCCTGTCTCTCTTGCTCTCGTAGTTAAGATACACAGGAGGAACGTTCGTCTCTATTGCTTTCGTAGAGACAGCTGTCACAGCGCAACTGCCACGCCGCCAAGCGGCAATTTGGGTCACAAAAAAGTTTGTCTTTAGAGCGCCCATAGGAAATGCGCGTCTATGTAAATATCTGAGCTCTTTGGTATTGCCAATGACGTTCTCCAAGACATCAGACTTAGTCAGACATATTGTCTAATATAACACTCAGAACCAATAGGAATACGGCAGCGCTGCCGTCTGCGGTCAGGTTTGAAACCATGACTACGGCGACACGTCGCGACGAATTGTCGCCGCGACATGAGGTGGCGACATCAGACATGTCGTCTGCCGTTGCGGTTTGCGGTCGACTACGAACCGTTACCTCAATATTCTAAGAGTTGGCTAGATCTTTCCCTCTTATTCATTCCCTTCATACTTTCTTAGTATCTAATAAATGATAGAAAAGCTTATAGATTCATATATAAATATTTACCAATTGCCTACAGCAATATAAATGCAACGAGCGCTTTAAATAGGAACAAGGCTGGTATTACTTGCAGAATTCAATTTGGGTAGATTTACGTAGTATCGTCTTACTAGTCTGTGGGTAGATTGATGCAAAAATAAATCGGGTATTCTGTACAAAAAATAATTAAGACAAAATGTATAACACTCACTATTTTTAGTTGCGATAGCCTTCAACCATGCGGTCAAAATTCTATATGGGCTACAATATGCTTTTAGTCCTAAAAGACTATTTGACAATGTATGAACCATACACTGCTGCTTATTAAAGATCCAATATAAAGCTTAAATAAAATGTCTACCAAGTAATACCAGCCTCAAGCTCAATTCATTCCGATAGTAGTTTTGTAACTAGCAACATGTACCTCTACATAACAGTGCCAATGTATATAGATATATATTATTTTATATATAACATACGATATACAACCATAGTCAATTAAACCATATCTCCCAGAAGAGCTTGGTATAAGTAATATACAAATGGCATATTAGCGAGATGTATTTCAGTCGTTAGTGAACTGTTAGAGAATGCGGTGATTGTTAGTGAGCTATCAACTAAGCCATATTAGCTTATTTAAGTCAATAAAGTTATCCAATAAAGTATGAACTATGGAGTGTATGTCAAAATATGTATCTAAAATCTCAAATCAACTGATTGATCGAATATTGAGTTCAGAGGATATACAGTCCCACTGCTAGCCTCTTCTCATTATGGAAAGCAAACAGTGTTAGGCGACAGTACACCAAGCTGTCCAAATGCGGGTTGGCAGACTTTATATGTCTTCCGAGATCGAATCGAACAATTTAATACGCATTTAACTTCAAATAATACATCGTGCGTAGATGCGTACAATGAATTTTAAGCATTTCAGTGTGATAGTTTTTTAGTATCTCTATTGGACTACTAATTATTATTTACTTACCTCTTTTTTATTAGGCAACCTTTTTAGCACAGTTCATGCGCGGAATGGAATCTAAGTCATCTCGCTAGTATAATAATATTACTTATACCAAGGTATACTAAAGCAATAATATAGAAGATATATAATTTGTTTGTTTTTGCCTGATGTTTGATGTTAGCAGTGTTGAAATCTAGTCTTATATAAGTAAGCATAATATTTTAATATTAATGCGATGTGGTGGGTTTTATTTCAGTGTATTTATTCTAATGTTAGTATTAATGAAGTGTATTTATTGTAATGTTAATATTAGTGAAATGTATTTTGCTGTTTTTACTCTATGATTAAGTAAAAAAATAGATACGGCCCAATGGTGGATCCAGAGGAAAGGCAAAGTGGTTTAACTCATCGACTGCCGATACACTGATCAGTGCAAGACATAATAGATTTTTTTATTGTGTCTAGAATTGCTGCATTTAAGAGGTCAGCCACCACGCCTCCCTCAAAAGACATCTATTTATTTTCGAAAACTTTTTTAATGTTTCGTCTTGATACAACCTTGCATTACTGGGGTCAGCTTCACATAATGTACCGTGTGGAATGTGGAAAATCGCTTCGGATCTCCGACTCTTGGGAAAATGAGAGCCGGAGTATGTGGTGTAACCACTAAAAACCACCTCGACTTTCTCATGTACCCGTGTGTCGGGGGTAGGGAATCGCATAAGCATTCGTCGCTACCCCCCGACGGGTACCGTCAATTTTATCTGCATTTTATGAGATTATTCTTTGGTCTAGTGCGAGTTTCATCGAGTCCAGTCGTTTCTCGTCGGGAACAATTTCCAGATATTTTAAAACCGCCACCTAGCGGCTGGTAACTGTCAGAGGGACCGCCAGGAGGCTCATTTAGAAATTGAATGGAAATAATTGTTCCATCAACAACCGTCTCAATAAGAGCTCACACTAGATCCCTAGTAATATGGCAATGTTTGAAAATGACATTATTGTGTAGTTGTAACTCAATTGTCATTTATTCAATAAGATTATTTATTTGATAATAAGCAATATTTAATATTTAAATTTTTGTTTACATGACTAATAATTGTTTATATGTTAAGAATACTAATGTTTGTTGAAAATTTTAAGTATTTTACAATAGACAATTAATTATTGTTAAAATAAATTCCACCACATTGCAGTGTTTGCCCTTTAAAATAAGCTCAAAAACAATGTGCTTTTAGTAGAAATTAGATAATAATGATAAATGGACTATTACTGCGAAAAAATATGCATATATAGACTATGGGTTACCCTTGACGAAACGCCACATTAAATAGTCATGTATTAATTTAATCGACATCAATGATTCAACTACAGTTTTTGGGTACATGCAACTTATTTAAAAGGTGTAACGGCTCCTTACAAAAATGGATTTAGTGTCGTCTACAAAATTAGGCGTTTGAAAAAAGTTATTGTTCTACGACCTTGCATTGAGAATGTGGCACTAAATTTAAAAGAATAATCCTTTTTAAATCAACTTGTTAATTTGACGTTCATGAGCGTCACAATAATTTAAAATAGAGAAAGAAAAGAAAGAAAGACATGTTTAGAGGATGTAACTATGGCCAAAGCACATCTTGGTTTGATGAGCCATTGGAGTAAGTTAGTATGTAACTACATATATCCGAACAATTTTTTGTGGTCAACTATCGACAACATGGCCAGTAGGACCATAGCAGAGAAGCAAGGAAACATACTAACTTTTGTTTACTTACCTTTTCTTATAAAGGCCTTGCCACACGGCACAATTTTGCGTCCAACTTAACTAAATCACTTGATGAAATCGTGACGTGTAGACGCCAGTCGTCCAACTCAAGTTCATCAGGTGGGCGGTACCACCAGATTTTAACCAATCGGGTGGACGGAATGAAAATCAGTGATTTGATTGTGTCGTGTAGACGGGCAAAGCCAATTCGATTGAAAATTTGATCAGTGGTGAAATTGTGCCGTGTGGCAAGGCCTTAAAATGGATTCGAACTTACACTACGAGTATATATGCATATTTCTTCACAATGATTTTAATTAACTTTAATATTAGAAGGACCACATTCACGAGTGCCATATCAATATAGAATTGTTACATTTGGAATAATACACCTTTTTGAAAAATATATTATTTGTTTTATTTATTGAACACACTGTAAACATAAGTCATATAAGTACAGTAAGTACATGTTTTATACAGTTGGACGGCAATATACATCCTTAATTAATATCCTCATAAGCTATTGGTGTGGGATTATTAGTAAATGTTTTACAAAATGGGACAACAATTTATAGGATACATACTAAAACATCCTCATGGTTATGCATCTAGTGGTTTGGATAAAGATGAGACGCATAGTACAATGACTATGTATGTTTTTCCGTAGTTGACAATATATGGGAAAGGATACATCCTACAACATCCTCATAGTTCTGCTCTAGTAGTGTGGATGGGGATGTGATGCAAATTTCAATTCTATTTTAAATAATTAGAACATGTTTTACACATCGATATATATGTACTAAAGGTTTACACAATTGGACGGCAATACATGGAATACATTCCTAAACCTCATTACATCTATTGGAATGGATAAGGTCATACATGATCATACACATTTATGTTGCATGTCAAATAAATTAACAAAAATAGATAAGTCAATTAAAATTAATTACAAATTATAAAAAAATGGCTTGCAAAAATTACAAAAAGCAATATAAACAATAAAGAAAAATTTGTCGTATTTTATTTTATTTTACTTTATTAGGGAAAACAAACGTCATTACATTTCAAAAGCTTAAATAATAAATTTTACAATGTATTACTTAATGCAATAACAACAACATTTTCCACAAATTACTTAAATAAAAATAATTGCAGTAAAGTGTACGTGTCAAGAACATCCAAAACTCAGTAATGTTTACAAGATTTAAATAGATACTTAATAAAGTTGTTTTTACTATGTATTAACATGTATACTGTGTAAGATTTATGATACCTGTCGCTTAATTTCCTTTTTTAATGTACTTTTAGACAACGCAAAAATGTCGATATCTGAAAAGTATTTATTGTACATTTGAGTAAGGCGTGTGAGACCAAATAACAAGACAATCCTGGGATATCTTTTTTTTTGAGATAGACGATCTGTCGTTGAAAGCCTGGGTAAGACAAAAACATACTAATGATTATGTAACAGGTCTGAATCGTGTTAATTAACGAAAAGAAAGATGAAATACCTTTCTATTTGTCCCGACGTTTCGGCATGGGTTACACCAGCCGTGGTCACGGGATGACTGATGTCCGTCAGACCCGTTACATAATCATTAGTATGTGTACAAATCGTGGTCGTTTAAAAGTAGTTAAGACAAAAACAATAAGTTAGTAAGTAATATTTAAAATAAAATTCATACTAAGTCGTCAATCTTAATATTGTGTTGTAAACATGTCAATACTAATAATAGTCTGGGACTGGCGCGCACGCAATCTTCACAAAGTCTTCGTAGCGCACCGACGAGTTGTTACCGACGTTTGCTTCACGAAATATGTTGTCCACCTGTTGAAAAAACCACATTAATATCATAGTACAAACAGAATAGTAGGATAGCTTCATACAAATCGGCCGCGGCCGGTTTGAATGTACGCGTGAGTCTTGGGCGCTGTGTACGCACGCACTTTTCACGCACACAATCTCATAGACGAGCGCGGCGTCAGTACGGGATGTGCCGCGCGTCTGAAGACGCAAGAGTAGGCAATTAACTCGCCGATCGGCCTTAGCTAACCTACTATTCTTTTTTTACTATGTTAATATCTGCTTTTCAACAATTACTTTAGGACAGTGGCGTCCAAAGTTGCCTGAGCTCCGACTCATCAAACAAAAATTCCAATTTTGAGACTTACTTCTTAGCTGCTTTTTGACAAAAAAGGGGCATACATGGGAGGATGAACGCGTAAAGGGTAGGAGAATTTCGGTACCAAGTGGGATCTCCACATTGCCGTAGTGGGCTCAGTAACCGTGGCTTGGACACCCGCCGTGAAGCTAAGAGAGATCCGGGGAGTGGACGCTCCGCGTGGGATTGGAGGGGCCTGCGCTGGATGCGTCCAAAGGTGCGGGGTCAGTTCTGTATGTCCCTCGCATTCGGGCGCGGTCGCGGGAGGAGAGCCGTATCGGTGTTTCGTTGCCGCGCGCCTTATCTCCCGCGACCAAATGGGAGCGCACCATTGCGCGTCGCGGTGGGGCCGCAGAGGAAGAGGAGATGCGGTGTTGCGTTGCCGTCCTCCCTATCCTCTGCGGCCGTTGGGTATTTAGGCGGCGGAGCCCAACACCTTATTCCGCCGCCAAGGGGGTTTTGTTCGGGGCCCGCCTGACCATCTGGCGGGCCAATACCCGTCGGAGGGTAGCGACGAATACTTCGGCGATACCCGACACTCGGGACACACGGGTACATGAGGCGCACGGGTTGGTTTTTAGTCAGTACGAGTCTGACAGTCCCCTTCGCCCTTTCCCCACGGAGGAGGGACTCCTTGTGGATTTTCCAACCCGACACAAAAAGAAAAGAGGGAGAACTTCGGTCAGTCGGTGTCACCTTACATTCCAGGACCCACTCAATATTCGCCGACGACTCACCAGTGGGTCGCGACACATAGGAAATGCTGCTCTAGTGCAATGACGATGGTGATTTTTCCTCCAGAATGAATCATCATCAGTCCTGTTCATTCATTGTAACACTGCTGGGCACGGGCCTTTTCCCACTATGAGAAGCGTGAGGCCAAAATCCACCACTGCTAGTTTAGTGAACTATGGCCTAACCAAGGGCGTAGGCAAGGGCCCTTGCCCCTTGCAGGGGTTGCCAGCCAGCAGGAAGCCAAATGTAAAGCAACCAAAGTCCCGTGAAGTTTTACATGTTCTTCCACTGTACTACTATTATTACGATCGCTGTAGATATTAGGCTCATACCACAAGTGAAAAGTCCGTACAATTCATACTTTCTCATTCTCCATCTCAAATTTCCTCTCCTTTGGCCATCGGGTGGCGATGCCTTTGGGAAAAGGGGCCTGTATCCTACAGTGGGACAGATTATAAGCAAGACTGATGATGATGACTACTTATACACTGGTATTACTCACTTCTCTAGCTGACAGTCCTTCTCCCCAGTTCTGCAGTAAGTTTCTCAGCTGTCTAGCTGGTATCACTCCGTTCTTTTCGTTGTCACCAGCCTTGAAAGCATTCACTACCTGCAACAGACGATTACAATAAATATTTGAGAGTGTTTTTTTAGATTTACAGAAGCGAAAATCTAGCCTCAGCCAGGTGCTAACCAAAGCTAGAATCAAGCGTCCGCCAAGAGCTAGCCTAAGCTTTTAAGCTAACTTTAGTTAAGATCTTGTCTAAGGTACGAGGTAGCTTAAGCTAGAAGCTAGCATTAGCCAGGAGCTACGCTCAGTGAACAGTTACTCTACGCTAGGAGCTTTCCTAAGCTATGAGCTAGTCTAAATAAGCCTAAGTTACTTCTGACCAAAAGTGAAATAAAGGTCATTGGGCACCTTAGTATGGAAACCATACCCATGGCGGACACAAACGAAATATAGCAGAGTGTAGTCATCTATGGCTCTCATTTGCTATGACATTAGTCGCATTAATGTGAGGTGTGCGTTCGCGCAGCGGAATGTTGTTGAATTTAAAGATTTTAATTATGCAGATATTTAGTGTATGACTTCGTATAATTGTGTATGGTAAAAAAAAAATTGTGCACGCAGCCATTGTGGAGAAATTCACCAAAAACTGATTCCGCTGGGCGAACGTTGTCCTGGCGGAACTTTTTTTAATCCATGGACTTTAGAAGAAAAGAGATGTGTCCAAAAATTAGTGTGTATTTGTGTGTAATTGTGTATGTATGAATAAAATTTGTGCATGCATAAACTTCGGAGAAATTCAAGTTTCCGCTACGCGAACGTTTGGCCATTAGCTAGTTTTCATATAAAGCGCTTACATAGAGAGCTGTAGATTTTTACATACGTTGTTTTGAATTTGTTTATATTTGTTTAAAAACAGATTTAGAAAAAATCGAAGGGCTTAAAAGATAAAAATATAAACGTAAAATACGCTTATTAGGTCTTAGTTCTTAAAGTATGCACTTTGGGGTCTAGATTTTAACGTTTATACAAACCTTGTAAGTGTCTGCAACATGTTGCCAAGTATCAATGATGTTCCGCTAGTAATTAAAGAGTTATAGGACAATTTACCATGAATAGATCACTGTTTACAAAGCAGTCAAATATCACGACGTTCTAAAGGAATTGCATAGTAAAATGTATGCCAATAATTAGTGTATTCATTCAACTATTCACGTGCAAAATTTCATGACATTAAATTCAGTAATTAAAGAAAAACAATTATAATACTGACGAAGCATCGAAAACCTACATAACCCGACAAAGTTCGGATAGCTACAAAAAAGCGGCCGTGCAATATATTTAGGTAACATCCCAAAATGTACAGTATAATACCGGTATTGAATTGGTATAGGTGATAACACAATTGTTGTTTCGATATAATATAAAGGTCATTTACTTTTGTACACCTACTTTTTTAAATGTATTTGACTATGACAGAAAGTAGGTAGGTACTATTTACGTAAATAGGTACTTTATTTAAGTATGCGCTTGAGACTTGAGATATATTATTTAAGACAAATAAAATTCATACAGCTAATTTCTATTGAAGATTTCTCTGATCAGGATTCTAACTATAGACCCCTTAAGGAAATTAAATAATTACCACATGTAGGTAAGTACTACTGTTTAGGTAAATATTGTAGCTTATTACACTATTTAACCAATGGACTAGGCATGCACGAGCGTTCCCCTTTGCAACTTTAGTGGATCCAACAATCAAATAACTTAAAAAAAACTACTTCTTGAATCGATATCTTAATTGATGTACCTATACCGTTGTACTGGTAGTGACTTATGTACCTATGTGAGCGTGTTCCCCCGCACCCCACCAACATATGCAGAATTATTTTGTTCGAAGCGGTACGCTAGTCCTTTGGTTAAATAGTCTAAGTATTGTAGTTATGAATTGATCAAAAATATTCTAGTATGAAAAAATAGACAACGCGCAACGAGCGATAGGCGGCTTCCCGCTTGAAACGGTACTTCCATCCTTGAAGAAAAGAGAGGGCAATATGTTTATTAAACCTATTTTAGTTAAAACACATTTAAGTCCATTGCTGTCGTTGCAAGCGTTTGTTAACGTTATTATAATTACTTACATAATTAAGTATTATATGTAATTAAAAATATTTTTGTACACGGATATAGAGAAGTACTTGTTAATTGAATATTTATTTTATCGTAGATAGTGGCGTTATTATTAAAAAAAATATTTTTCATTCAAGTAATGCAATTGTTTTATTTTATCCTAACGCTTGTATACGCAACTGTACCATATTAATAAATACTATATTGGAAGGTTAAGAACGTTTCTTAGATATATGGCACGGCCGCTTTTTTGTAGCCATCCGAACTTGGTCGGGTTATGTAGGTTTTCGATGCTTCGTCAGTAATATAATTGTTCTTTTTTTTTAATTACTGAATTTAATGACATGAAATTTTGCATGTGAATAGTGGAATGAATACACTAATTATTGGCATTCATTTTACCATGTTATTCATTTAGAACGTCGTGATATTTGACTGCTTTGTAAACAGTGATCTATTCATGGTAAATTGTCCTATAACTCTTTAATTACTAACGGAACATCATTGATACTTGGCAACATGTTGCAGACACTTACAAGGTTTGTATAAACGTGAAAATCTAGACCCCAAAGTGCATACTTTAAGAACTAAGACCTAATAAGCGTATTTTGCGTTTATATTTTTATCTTTTAAGCCCCTCGATTTTTTCTAAATCTGTTTTTTAAACAAATATAAACAAATTCAAAACAAAGTATGTAAAAATCTACAGCTCTCTATGTAAGCGCTTTATATGAAAACTAGCTAATGGCCAAACGTTCGCGTAGCGGAAACTTGAATTTCTCCGAAGTTTATGCATGCACTAATTTTATTCATACATACACAATTACACACAAATACACACTAATTTTTGGACACATCTCTTTTCTTCTAAAGTCAATGGATTAAAAAAAGTTCCGCCAGGACAACGTTCGCCCAGCGGAATCAGTTTTTGGTGAATTTCTCCACAATGGCTGCGTGCACAAATTTTTTTTTACTATACACAATTATACGACGTCATACACTAAATATCTGCATAATTAAAATCTTTAAATTCAACAACATTCCGCTGCGCGAACGCACACTAATGTGAGTACGGATATATACAAGTGTTATCTATGTATATATTCGTACTCTTTATCTCTGAAACTACTGATCTGATTTGAAAAATTCTTTTTGTGTGTGATAGCCACATTCATGAGAAAGGTTATAGGCTACTTTTTATCCCGACATTCCCACGGGATCACTGAATGAGGCCGACGAAGTCGCGGGCGTCCGCTAATTAATTGATATAGGTAAGAAAAATAAAATGCTAATTAATTAAAATATTTTTATTTAATTTGATCCAAAGCAATCATAAGATTATTTAAAAAGGCAGCGGGTGCGTCTGTTGCTTCGTGGTGTGTGGCCCAAGACAATAAATAAACTTACTATGCTAGCGATATAGGCGCAGCTATTTAATGTGCGAAAAAAAACCTGTTCAATGTGCGAAAGAGACATCGTATAACATATCTCTAAACATTAGCTCATCAATGCACCAGGCTGTACGGTTTCTATATTATTTTTATGCCTTTATAAGGTGAAATAAAAACCTTTGATACCATATGTTTTCTTTTTTAAAGGGTCCTGTACATTAATCTCCGATGATTTTTAATCAAACAATTGTATGCAATGAAAGGTCATATTATTCCCCTTTGTTTAAAAATATGTTGGTTAATGTCCACCACTGTTCGCAAAGCGGGTCAGATATGCCCAATGACCTTTGCTACACATATTTTTAGGCAGATTACATCTGTACTAGACTTTACCCGCATCTGTGCCTGCGTAAATTATACACCTGACTTCCTCAGAAATCACCCTACGTATTGGAGAAAACTGTACAAAATCCTTTCGGTAGTTTATTGCATTATTCATACAGCATTTCTTTGTATCCCAACATCTGATAGACATAAACAGCTTTGCAAGCTCCCTTTACCTTACTACAGGCCTTACTAAGGCCCAAATTAACCACTTTCTAGATAGGCCTCATCTACTAGTTAAATTCAAAATTAGAACAAATTTTGTGTTACCCAAATAATTAATTAAGTGGAACTTATCTGATAGTGATGCACTGGCTCTAAATCTTACCTCAATGGGTAGGTTTTCAGCACGGGAGTGTATATGCATGACCTCCAAAAAATCTGCAAATGACATCTTGCCACCTTTTCCTTTCAAGTACCCTGAAAGTAAATATATAATAATAAATTAAGAATTGCTTATTGTCTTTATCACAAGGGCCCATTGCAAATTCATTGCTGATCTATTATGATTGATAAGCCAAAGCATGCTATGACTTCACATGTCTTCCAAGAAGATTAAGAACTAGAAGAAGAGTTAAGAACTCAATATCAACTGAGGTAATTTAACTAAGAAAAGCTAGCATCATTTCAACCAATATAGGAGAGGAATTAAACAATCATATAACAGTAAAAAACCAAAGGGCAGAAATAAATATTCATTTATAAATACATTACCAGCCAGTTCCTGTATGGTAGGACTCATGCCCAAGGACCTCATCACCACAGTCAGCTCATCCAAAGAGGTGATCTGTCCTGAACGCGCAAATAGATAGAAGCATTCACGGAACTCTGAAAACAGAGATATAAGTAATTTATTAACAGACCTAAAGATAAAATTTTAAAGCTATTAGCCGAATTAGAGATAGGTATTTTAGGGAAAAACAAGTTATATTTCTTAAATTTAGAGGTCAGTACAATGGGATGTACATGTACTACTTAAGTATATTTTATCTACATAATGTAAGTTATTGAAGGCTGAAAAATGGAGATGTGTCCAATTTACATCCAAGATTTAGACTTTTAGAGCCATAAACTTCATCAGATAGGAAATAATGTATCTGCTCAATAGGATAAAAAAATACAGTTAGTTGTGCTACTTTAAAAAAACATTTGATTAAATATTGTTTAAGCTTTAAATAATCCTCCTAGAGTCAGTGGATTAATTTATTTTAAGTTTTAAAGAATTCGGGAGGGAGATCTCGTGTCGAATCCTGATTATAAAAAAATATCAGGAAAAAACATTTCTAATCAGATAAGAATCTTACCATCGATATCCTGTTCTTTGAAATAACGCGCCTGAAAGAAAACAATTGATTAATATGTTAGAACAACATGACAATTATTACAATAACTAAACTATTTATAATCACCATTTTATATAAATAAAAGATAATATAAACAAAATACAAAGTTTAGAAACTACGTTTACTACTACTACTACTAAGAGATAGTGAAGGAAGTTTCAATTTCAACACTCAATTTCAACTTTTGAGTTGTCAATTTGACATATTTTGACAAATAGACAGTGACAACTGACAGGTACAGACTCAACAATATAACTAATTTCTTTGGTACAGACTACAAATAACTGCACATTATTTGTATAGTCCAGTCGTCCAGTCTCTATCGACTATGCTGACTGGGACGGTAGTATTCTTCTGCACAATGGCGGCTCAGGTGATTTAGAAATTTGATCAATGGAGATGCCTTTATTAGGTACTAGTTATGCTACTAAAGGAGATTTATTAAGTAATACAAACATAACACATATACGAGTATATCTCGCACTTACTGCATCAAAGCAAATTACTTACAATCTGCTAGTTGCCACAGTACCTATACCTACTAAGTAATATGTATATCTAGGACTCAGTGTTAAGTACCTGTCATACGTAGTATCCCGATCCCCTAAGTAGTCTGTGGTATGTACCTGTCTTCAATCTATCTCATCGTTAATCTTGTAATGTAACGTTTCTTATCTTCATCACTGCTTAGTATATAAATTCTTGCATTGCCTTTTCCCTAGAAGCCAGGATGAGAGCAATAATAAATTTATCTGGAACTGTAGATGTCGACCACCGTGTCATCCCTTGCTAAATTATTTACAGGTCATGGCCCAACCCAGGACGCGTTTAAAGCGATACCTAGGTATTGATTGTGTAAGGCATTGGTTGATAATCGAATATTTTGTAATTGATTTCAAAAGCCCCATACCCGATTCACAATTTTGTTATCTGTGGCGGACCAATATGGATGACTTATCAGCTGACATTTCTGAAGGCATATTTTTCCATGGTGTAATTATCTAAATCGAGCGAATTATTACATAAAACGTTTTTCAATATAGATTTCAGTGATCAGCAAGATAATCAAGAGATTCCAGAACGTGCACCTCAAATGGATTACGAGAATGCGATAGCGTAAGTGGTATTACGATTTACATAAATGTTATTCAATTTCATTGAAATATATCCTTGGTCTTCACATTGATAAGATGACAATACTCGTTTTTTGAGTAACGTAAATAGGTTTGCGGAAGTTATTTCCTAAAGAAAAAGGTCTACAGGCCGATATCGATTAAATAATTTCTGTAGTTTACAGAAAAAGCTGGCGAATTCAGCTATGTACTATAGGATTACGTTCATTCATAATATAGAATCTATGAATCAATAGATCAAAAGTATCGATTTTTTGCTCTTTGCTTCTTTTTTTATGGATAACAGTAATTTTATGACATAAGTATACCATATTTTAAAGATATTTTATGATTTATCAATGTTATAACTGTGTCATCATGGGTAGTTAAATTAATATTTGGCTTATCACTTATAAAAGCGATTCAGAAGGTAACACTCTGTTATCTGTTGATTTTAATATTGCCCTTCATTTCATCATTAATCATTGTGGCAGCTGTCAGCTGAGAGGATATAAATGTTCACATGGGCAGGACACAAAAAGAATATTTTTTTAATTTTTAAAGAAATCTGTTCACTTGCTAAAGTTAATTTTAAATTCCTCTTCTGATGTGCTCAACTTTATGGATAGTGTAATGGTTTAGGTGGCGGTCGCAGCAATTAACATTGCATCAAACCCAAGTAAATAATGCTTAAAGAAATAATATGTAGAATAATGGATATGTAGGTAGGACAATGGATAACACAGTGGTGCGAGTGAATAAGAGATACATCACCCCTACCAATCCCAATAAGTGCTGGAGAGTTCCATACCTTGCTACTAATTCTAATTAATGGCAGAAAAGATTGGAAATGATTTAAGATTAAGATCATAATAATAACATGGATTAATTGGCCACAAATCTTAATAGGTTCTTGATAGGTGTTCCATTTTACACCAGAATATGTCTATGTAACTCATATGATACCAATCAACCTTAAGGGTTTGTGATCCTTGAAGTCTATTTATATTTATTTACCTACTGAAAGGGCTTATTTTATGAAAATATCAAACTTTATAGCCATAATATGGAGGGAAGCTAGTTTTAAGTAGGTATATTATAAGAGAGTACTGTAATAGAAATATGTTGTCAACATCTCGTAAGATTTGTTTACAAACTTGGTGCCAAGTGAGGCTAATAAAAGCATTAACATACTAATACTTATAGGTTCACTCATCATTGATGTCAATATTGATAAAATATATTATAAATAGACTAATATGTCGTCACTAGACGTGCCCGGCGGTATTGGCCGCCACACCTCCTCCATTGTACCGTCGCGTTGCGGCATATACCATTGCATCATATTGCATCGCATCGCATCATATTGCATCGCATCCTATTGCATCGCATCGCATCTGATCGTATTGCACCGTATCGCGTCGTATCGTATCGTTTGACCGCACTGTAATATTCTTATCCTGTTGTTTTCCTTTTTGTTGAACTATTAAGGTTTTATTTATTTACTTTTTGCACAAACAAGTTTTGTAGTTGTAGTGTTCAAATTGGACATAATGTCGGACATTTTCTACCTGTCAACCTTGAGATTGAGCAGAGATAAAAGTAGTTTTAGCAAATTAAGGGTTTAATGCAATGCAAAATAGCCATTCTGCCTCAAGACTTATTACAAGCTGTCTACATCTCTATTATTTGTACAAAATGAATTTTTGTAGCTTACTGGTAGTTCAAGACAATTGTTTGATTATTAGAAAAGAAAAATACTTATAGATAATATTTGAGCCACACTGAAATAATGCAATTTTAGAAAGCAGCAATAGCCTAGTGGAGATATCAACAGACTGCCAAGCAGAGGGTAATGGGTTTGAATCCACGGCGCGCACCACTGACTTTTCGGAGTTATGTTCGTTTTAAATTGTTAATTATTGTCTGCCCTTTGCCTCGGTGAGCAGTTGAGCCGTCGGTTGCGGCCGTCATAAAAATCTTTGACAGGCGTTATAGGGAACTATAGATGCTGGCGGGAAAAATTCCGAATCATTCCCGTCGAATACTTCGGAAGTATTCCGAAATATTCCGAAACTTTGGGAATATTTCAACTGTCAAAAAAAACCAGCAAAATCGACCTTACTAACTATTTCGCGCTTGGAAGTTGTAAATTATATTTTCTTTGTTTGCTTGCAAGGTTTACCTTTATTTGTTTTTATTGACTGGGCTATTACACGCGTTAGGTGGGTAGGTAATGATTAATAGCTACCTATGCGACTCGCGAATACTCGCGATGCGTACAGAACTACATACAAACTAACCAGAAACATAGGTAGGTAACCCTTTTTCAAAAAACAAATCAAATATGCTAGGCCTAGTTTTTTTATTCCACAACTAACATTTATAAAAATAGCTTTCGATTTCGAAATAGGCAGGTACCTACCTAAACACAAAAGTATAAAAATCCTGTGAATCGCAGGCTAACATATCTACCTATAAAAACATCAACATATACTTATTCAATCCCATTTATAATAAAAACCCACCACACAACACATAAACACGTTTATTCCCATTGAATTATTCGGGCGAAATATTCGGCGGAAACATTCGATTGCGGGTTACGAATCTTTCTCGCGGGGGGAGGGAAATCTTCTCCGGGGAGCATCTCCCCTCTTACCGCACCCCGCACCGCCATCGCCTGCACGCACGACTCGTGGCAGTCAGGCAGGCGCGCGCGGCGGCACCGGCCGGTGCACAGAGGGTGCGGCGGCGATCGACGATCGATGCAAAATACGATTTTTCAGCAAAATAAAATAAAAATATTAATTAAATTCGTTTTGAATAATTCTGATTTAAAGAAACATTCCCAGAAGTATTCCGGAATTTTTCAGAAGTTTTGCAACTATATAGGGAACCAGTACCTGTGAATAATCTGACAGTAGTCTAAACCATGGAATATCGCTATCCCTTTGGCTTGTGGAATTCAACCAGGCAGTAGCTCCGTGGAAAATATAATATTAAGTCATATCCGGTTAGACTATTACGCGGATTCTCGCGGATCCTCTGCGGCCGCTGGGTGTTTTGGCGGTGGAGCACACCACCTTCATCCGCCGCCAAAGGGGTTTTGTTGGGGGCCCGCCTGACCATCTGGCGGGCCAATACCCGTCGGGGACTAGCGAGGAATGCTTCGGTGATAACCGACCCTCCGACACATGGGTACATGAGGAACACGGGTTGGTTTTTAGTCAGTAAGATTCTGACAGTCCCCTTCGCCCTTCCCCTAGGGCAGGGACTCCATGAGGATTTTCCAACCCGACACCAAGTACGCGGATCCTGGATTGCAACTAGGATAACCCTAGGAGTATGATGAGTAAAATCATGTAATTTTACGTAAAGTATGTACAGATGGTTCTCGAAATGATTTTACATAATATGTATACATGAACGTATACAAACACATTCAAGGTGATCCACTAATGATGAATTGTGAGAGAAAATATGTACATTAATAGCCTTTTCCTCATTATTTTTAACGTTTATTATGTATTCTAAACATATCACAAACCATTGTGAAATAAAGCGTTCTCAAAATAATGTTTTCGTCTAAAAACAAATTAATTTTCAATGTTTTCATTGATAAAATTTTACTAATTGAGCTCAAGGCCCCTTTCCAGTCAAAATACCCCACTGCCATTCATCATCAGCCTTTAGCAGTCCACTGCTGGACTAGGCCACTCTTTTGAAAGGAGGAATTGGCCTACTATACCATGCTGGCCAAACGGGTTGGTATATAGGGTTTGTATCAAGTTTTCCTTCTCTTACAGTGTTGTGCCCTGCATAATATGCGCCCTTTGTCGGCTCTTACGACACCCATGGGATGATATGGGGTGGTGACATTCCGTATTCTCAATCCGTCACCCCACCATTACCCCTGCTTAATCAAAAGCGCTAAGTATTGTAGGTTCGATACCCACACGAGACAGCACTTTGTGTGATCCATAAATTGTTGTTAACAGTCTGCGTAAAATTTGTGTCCATTGCTTGTACCTTGTACATACATACATACATAGACTCACGCCTGTTTCCCGGAGGGGTAGACAGAGACTACGGAACGCCATTTGCAACGATCCTGACATATCTCTCTTGCCTCTCTTGCTTCATTCACTCCCATCAGATTCCTCATGCGTGCTCTTCTGTTCAGGGTACTTCTAACCTGTCCTGTTTTTAGGATGTCTCCAATCTGGTCAGAGAACGTCCGCCTAGGTCTTCCCCTTCGTCCTGTCCCTTCCACACTTGCCTTATATATACGCTTGGTCAGTCTTTCGTCATCCATCCTCTCCACGTGTTGTATAGTTCTGAAGTCGCCTGCGATACAGAATTTCATGCTAGTGCCGTATCTTTTTAAAAACGAAATATAATACCTCCACCCCCAATTAATCCTCTCCTACCGATCAATTAAAATACGACCCATATTGACCCACCCAGGTCCCACTCAAAAACCTGGGTCTACAACTGGTGGTCACACAAAATTGTTATTTATATAAGGATTAAACCCACATCATTCTACTTTAGGCACGGCGAAGCGAAAGTTGAAACTATTACCCCATCAGTGCATACATACACATACTCACGCCTTTTTTCCGTCGGGGTAGGCAGAGACAACGGAACGCCACTTGCATCAGAATCAGTCATTTATTCACATAAGATGGTATTACAAGTTGTTACTGTTGCTTCTATCCTTACAAATCTCACGCGCTTCCTCTACATTCATTACTCTTTTCATACATGCTCGCCGCCCATCAGTGCAGACTGCAGTCTAGTCTAAATAAATAACATAAACATGGAAGCTATTACCGCGGGCGATTTGGTTGATTCCACTTTTTCGTGTTTTCGTTTTTCCAACTGCCGCTTTTTTTCCGTGGCAAAGTAGCGACTCGATCAACGTTATGATTTCGAAATTGATGTTTTTTATTAAAAAAGATATTGAGATTATTGAGAAATTGAGAGGACAGCAGCTAAGCTCATATATTTTATTTAAATTTATCTGTTTCTGCCCGATCCCGTAGCAATTTCGGGAAATCTCTTTATAGTGCACCCCTATGCTCCCCAATGGACATACTTGCCAAATTTCAGCTTCTTGCGCCGGCTAGTTTCGTCTGTTCGTTGTCTGTTAGTCAGTCGGTAACGGAATAAATTTTTTATATCTTCATTATTGTCCGTGTGATGACGGATTAAGAATACGGAATATCACCACCCATATCATTTCATGGCTCTCGTAAGAGCCGACAGAGGGAGCATTATTATTATACAGAGAACAGCACTGTAAGAGAAGGAAAACTTGATACAAACCCTATGCCAACCCGTTTTGCCAGCGTATAGTAGGCCAATTCCTCCTTTCAAAGGAGAGGCCTAGTCGAGCAGTGGACTGTTAAAGGCTGATGATGATGATGATTATTGTAAACGATATGCATACGACAACTACACCACTGCAACATTGTAATTCTACTTTGTACTCATCAAGTATTCTCTTGAAATAATATAGTTTCTACGACGCGGTTTCCGTCTGTTACTTACCTAACCACATCTTTTTTTATTCTTTGCTGCGTAGATAGAATACAAGAATCTCAATTATCGAAATAGAGTATTTGACGACACCGATTTTAAAATGCTTCCGGGATTTTTGAGTCCTCATTTATCCTGCTCCCTTTGGCAGTCCACTGCTGGACATAGACCTCTTATTTCCGTCACAATAGTATTGTGGTAGGATAGTTTGTGTGTATAGGTTTTGATGTCGAGATTCACGTCTTATTTTATTCCTAAATACGGTTATCTCTCAGTCATAGTCAGTAACGCAAGGATTATACATAAAATGATCCTTAACGAAATTGAAATCCCGTTTTGTACCAATCATTACGTACACTTTTTACTTCGGCCTCATACCTCGGAAATCAGGATATATCAAGGCTCAAAGTTACCATACAATTTTAATTAGGCACAAAATCGATGCATTTGTCGCGCCAATTTGGTCTATAGATGTCTTATGCACACCTGGATGAGCAGGTATTTCAAGAGGCTTATTTGAAATTTTTTTCGCTTTGTATGACTTGGCATGATGTGCAAAAGGACTAAGAGTTCGGCTTCGTGTATTAACCTTATTAGTATTTTCAAATTGTCACTGAGCCACCGACGAGTTTTTGAGTGCGAACAGACTACGTACCGGCCAAGAACTTTGAATAGGTATAACTTTGAAATCTTCTTGGTACCGGCAAACGAAATGTGGGACTTCGACGCCCCCCGACTACGACGAGCGACTCTTTGAAAAGGGTGGCAGGGACGGGCTGGATGCCGAAGGCAGAAGACAATGAGGGTATTTTAAATTTTTCTGCCACCAAACGGCGTTTCATATGCATCAGGTCCAAACGTGTACAGACGTGTAGACACACATGAAACAAGCAAACACAGATGTGCAAAGTTATTGGCGCTCTGACACTTTTGATAGTTTTCTGGACCTGACCTCTGAGTGTGCCTAGTGGGCATCAGAAATCCCTCATTTGTTGTGTTGGCGCAAGTTAGGAGAGGCCTCTGTGCAGCAGTGGATTGCACGATCGAAACAAAGCGAAAGCTTGTGAGGATGGATGGCTGAAGACGTTTGTTATCCTGCCACGCAAAATCTACTGAATGGCTTTTGATAGACCTTCACAGTCTCAATCTTATACATCTGGGTAGAACATGTGCCATTTTTATCTCAATTACCACAACGGCGGCGACGCGGGCCGAAACTAGTCTAATATCACAGAAAAACTAACTTGTAATTAAAACATAACCGAAGAGAGATATGGAGTACCACAAGGATCGATTTTCGGGCCTTATCTGTTCATAATAAATTTACTCAAGTGACTACCAAGATGTTGTATAATGTATTGTTTGTGGACATTGGTAGGCTTATCTATGTTTTTATACTGTCTAGGTAGCAAACAATGGAGTGTGTTACGTGACACTGAAAGTGTAATACTGAATACCTCGTCCCCATAAGTTTACTACCACGAATCAATTGGCAACAAAAGTACGTTACAACGAATATCGTAACGCCGTAGTCATGCAATCTTGAATAACCATATCTCGATTCGCCTGCCATGCACGTTACCACGAAAAACTTGTCATCGAAGTCACGTAACATCGTATAAAGAAACCTCATACATACATACATAACGTCACGCCTTTTATCCCCGAAGGGGTAGGCAGAGGTGTATTTCTACACCCACTTTTCGCCAGATATACTTTAGTCCCACGTAATAAGGGGCGAGCCTATTGCCGTACCGGGCACATTTCCAGACTCCGTGCTGCTACTGAGAATTTCGTGAAAGAAAATCCCAATAACACTGCCCGACCCAGGAATCGAACCCGGGACCTCCCGATCCCACGCGCACATTTATGCCGCGAGACCAACGAGGCAGTCGTCTAGGGTTTGATGTCGAGTTTTCCGTCTCTACACAAAGATGATATTTGCATCGTGTTATCCCTTAGTCGCCTCTTACGACACCCACGGGAAGATAGGCGGTGGTGACACTTGTATTCTATGCCGTCAACCACACGGCAAACCTCAAACCTCAATAATCAATATATTCAAATCGGACCAGTAGAGCTTGAGAGTAGCGCGTTCAACCAAACAAACAAAAACAATCTTCAGCTTTATAAGTAAAGATTTAGGACAATCTTGCTATTTAGAATTTTCAGATTAACTTTTATAACTAAATCTAGCTGTCGCCCGCGGCTCCGGCCGCTTAGATGTTGGTTATCGCGATAAAAAATATCCTATGTACTTCCTCGGGTCTTTAATTATTGATCGAAGAATTATAAATATTGATCTCTGAACAAAAAAATCTCATCATGCTGGACAACTACTGCTAAGCCGTCAAGTCTGTATATGTAATAGTGCAGATAGGCTGTTATAGTTCCTCATCCGAAGTTTCCGATCTTCGATTTTTATAAGTCAACAGAAAATGCTCATCAGACTGAACAACTTTTGTAAAGACGTCAAGTCTGTATATCTTATAGTGAAGCTGTGCTCTTGGAGTTCCACATCAGATGTTCGAGATCGTCAAATTTTAATCTCTCATCAAAAAATGCTCATCAGGCGTAATGTTTTCTATTACTGTTTCTAAGCCTCCCTGAGTTATTTTTTGGAAATATATTCAATGTACAGGAATACTTTTTTTACCGTCGTATTATACTATGAATAGATATAGGTACATATCAATATTTGCTTAGTGCAAAAGGGTATGGAAATAGTCGACGAAGAACGATTAGTTTATGTTACCATGGAAACCAAACAATTCCGATGTTAGAAATGAGAAGCGGACACGACTTGTCTAAACCATCTGGTGTGCAGTGTCGTGTCTTGAACAACTTCGCCGAAAAACCATTACCGTCGACTAGTAATGGTGACTAGTCAACGGGAACAATTGCCATACATTTTTTAAAAGCGCCCCATACGTTTTTTAACTTTCACGATTAATATACACTATACGAGGTTATTTAGCGGGTCTTACTCGCATGTTTTAAATATATTAATATTTAAGAGATAAATACCTCGGTAATTGCCAACGTTTCAGCCGACTTACTTCGGCCGTGGTCGCGGCGGTACTAGTGTGAGCTCAGCGCCGTCCTTGTGTGGTGCCGCAATGATACAACTCAACAGTGTGTAGAGTGTAGTGTGTCGAAGTACCGCCAATGCGGTTAAAAACAAAAATAAAAATCAAGTGAGGATAGGTGCCAAAACCCGCACCACAGAAGAACGGCGCTGAGCTCACACCAGTCCCGCTGCGACCACGGCCGAAGCAAGTCGGCCGAAACGTTGGCAAATACCGAGGTATTCATGCCTTAAATATATTATTTATCGCGAGTAAGATCCGCTAAATAACCTTGTATAACGCCCCTTACCTGTATGGATTTTTTTCCAGTCGTTTAGTCACTAGTCACAGGCCCTATCTCCCCTATTCCTTCTCCCTCATCCCACTCCTCATCCTATCCCTTTTCCCAACCCCAAGGGGCGGCAACGCACTTGTGACTCCTGTGGTGTTTGCTTGTGTCCATGGGCGGCGGTAATTGCTTACCATCAGGCGATCATTATGCTCGTTTGCCGCCTATTATTATAAAAAAAAAACCATGACAATCGAGTGCAAGCTCGGACTATACCCCCAGATAAGTCACAGTTGAGAACCATGGCATGGGTGATGGTCGATGGATATGAAGTGCTTGTGCTGGCCTTTTGAAAGCAATCAAATAGGGAAGTTTCCTGCAAGTGAAATAAATTATACAAGTATTTTTATCTGGTGAAATATGCCAAAACAATGGTAGTTTCATTCATCAATTAAATGTTAAAACTATATTTAACATTTTTATCGACAATTTATTGATGATTAGTATTCTTTTTGACAACACAAAAAACTATGACGTCACTAGGTCATATTTCATAAAAACGCCGTAGGAAAGGCCGTTTTTGACATTCATAAAAATGCTTGATTTGACTAGTTGGAAACAACCCTATTGTAGTTAATTCTAACTACTATTATTTTTTTTAATAAACTGTTGTATTGTAAGTATAGCTCCGCTACCATATTATGTAATATGCAGATGCTAAATAATAATATTTATTTTTTGTTCGCAGGTACTCATTGCAGTCCATTGACATTTAAATCAATAAAAAATCATGGAAGAACCTATAAACAGATCAAAGATAACACATTTGGACGCAAATAAAATAACTTAGTCTATCCACTGACTATAAAAAAACACAATAAAAAAATAGACGACAAAAAATAGCTAATTTAGAGATCTAGTCTCTATAGTGTAACTAATAGTGAAATTATTAATTAAGAAATATTATAAAATAAATCCAATATATATTTAAATAAATATAATTTATTTTTCGTTAATATTTTAAAATACAACTTTAGTTGCAATTCCATTTTGTTGAATCTGTATTCTGAATACAAATAGTGACGTAATATTGTAACGGTTTTTAAAACTGTCAAATAGAATTGTTATTTAAATTTGAATTTCGACGCTGTTAAATGTTAACCAAAGAGTGTATATAGTTGGTAGTGTGATAGAGATAGATGATATTGGATGCATGGGACTCGGGAGGAGTGAGACATTTGTCAAGAATGGCTGCTACGATGGTAGAAACTCCTCCACCACAGTTAATTACCACCATAGAATGGGGGATGATGGACAAAAGCAAGTTCTTCCCCCTATACACGCTTAGCAGTTTCACAGGTGAGTGTTTTCATTTTTTTTATACATTTTACTACATGCATAAAATTGTTCTTCTCCGCGGTCTTGGCTCGACAACAGCGCCAGCTACCCGGTTAAATTACAGCCTACATGTAGATCGACAAAGTACCTCATCTTCCAGTGAAAGGCCCATTAAAATCGGTTCAGTCATTCCAGCGATTATCCCGGTCAAAGAGACATATAATAGGCTTGTGCCTAAAATATAATTAGCGATTGATTCGTTCCTTTATTAAATGTTAAACCGAAATAACTGATTTAATCTTCAAAAATCGATCAGCAACATTACCAATAACGGCTTTTTAAAAACCTTTTTGTATTTGACACGAAAACGCTGTAAACCATCATGGCGGTTGAGTGATATAACAAAGTGCAAAACAAGACAAACCGTGAATGAATTCTGGTTCGGTGTACCCACTTTTATTTTGTTTTATTCGATTTGTTGAAAGTTTGACGTTTTAGTTGTATTTACTACCAAAACGTCAACAACATGAATGGCGGACGCACTGTTAAGGCTGGCGTCGACTACATTCGAACCGCGTCGAATCGCGCCGAGTCGCATTTTATCCGTGTGCGTTCACTACAGACGAATCGAATCGAAGCCAGCAGTCGGTGACTGGCTGCTGTAGGTTGTGCTTGTGTTGTCAATGATGGATAGCTCGGACGAAGCTACGTTCTTGTTTGAAATTCGTTCATTATTCCCGCTATTTCCATATATTTTGTCTACGCTGCTCGTCATGATAATGAGTATCTTCATGATCATATTTTTTTTTTGTCTCACGACTGTATCCCCGAAGGGATAGGCAGAAGTATAATATTACACCCACATTTCGCCATGAACTTTCAGGTCCCACGTAATAAGGGGCGAGCCTATTGCCATACCGGGCACATTACCAGACTCCGTGCTGCTACTGAGAATTTCCTAACGGAAAAACCCAATAACACTTTGCCCGACCCGGGCATCGAACCCGATACCTCCCAATCCCACGCGCACATTTATGCCGCGAGACTAATTAGGCAGTCATAATCATTAAGTTCAGTATGTTTCTTAACTAGCGAAATTAACAGCTCTCCATTCATTTCGATAACTTTTTATGTAGGTATTTACGCCATGTAGTACCCGTCTACACTCATCCGCTGACCTGCGTCCACTAAGGCGCGCCGAGTCGAGTCGAAACGCGTCGCCGCAGAAATTCGCCTGACGAGCGATGCGCGCGGTAGATTCGATTCGACGCGCCGCGGCTCGTCGCTAATTAACGCAGGTTCATAGAAATATATAGGAGGCGACTTTCTGCGTTTCGATTCGGCTCGGCTCGGCGAGCCTAGTGGACGCCAGCCTTTAGACGTAATGCTCTCTGATTGATGTTCACTGTCACAAGAATAAATACATTATTTTTAGTATCCTAAAAATAACATTAATCTTACCATTTTATAATAACTAATAAGCGTTTTTGACATCTTAAAATCATAATGAGTCTATAGATACTACAATCAATCCGATTTATTCTTAGAAGACACAAGCCTATTAGTTGGGTAAATGGGTAACTAAATTGGAAAATGCTCCCACTGTCTATATCTCATATTTCTAGCGTCAGTACTCAGTAGCTCAGACTCTGCGATGAGATGGCAGTCAAGTCCAGTGATTTTATAATAAAAGGACGGTGATGATTCGCTGATTAGCATCGAGAAGGGCATGTTTAGATGGTTTGGGCACATGGAGAGGATGGGTGACGTAAGACTGACCAAGAACTTATATAAGCCAAGTGTGAATGGGAAAGAATGATTTACAGCATATGGTCACCGTAATGAATGAGTCGTATAAGAAGAATGGCATGAAAGTGAATGTAAGCAAGACTACGGTCGTGGTCAGAGAGAGGGAAAACAGTATAACTGAATGTAACATAATGATAGGAGATGAAAAAGTGGAACAAGTGAATGAGTTTGTGTATTTAGGCTCTTTGTTTACGAGAGATGGAAAATGTGAGGGAGATGTTGAAAGGAGAGTGAAAGCATGAAATAGTGTGAATGGCGCCTTATGGTCCATCATCACTAGCGAAATTATCCCAAGTAAGGCTCGCCTTGCTGTACTGCAGGGAGTTTTGGCGCCAACACTGATGTATGGTAGCGAATCATGGGTATGGCAGAAGAAGCATGAAAGTAGAATCAATGCTGTGGAGATGAGAGCTTTAAGGAGTATGTGCGGTGTAAGTATTATAGATAAAGTGCGTAACAGTGTGATACGGGAAAAGTGTGGTCTAAAAGAAGATGTAGTGACAAAGATTGAAAAAGGAATGTTGCGTTGGTTTGGACATTTGGAACGGATGGGTGAAAGAAGAAATACGAAAGGAGTGTATCGTGCGAGAATGACTGGAAATGTCGGTAGGGGACGCCCTAGGCGGACGTACGCCGACCAAATAGGTGACGTACTAAAAAGGGTCAAATTAAAAGTACCCATAACCGACGCGCATGTATTATGAGGCTAATGAATGTCGAGGAAGCGAAAGAGGTATGTTTGAACCGAAGCATGTGGCGTTCCATAGTCTCTGCCTACCCCAATGGGAGACAGGCGTGACGATATAGGATAGATAGATGAATGGGGCAGGAGGAAGGGGAAGACCTAGGCATGCGTTCTATGACCAGATTGGAGACATCCTAAAAAAGGACAGGTCAGAAGTACTCTAAACAGAAGAGCATGCATGAGAAACTTGATGGGAGTGTATGAAGCAAGAGAGGTATGTCAGGATCGTTGCAAATGGCGTTCCGTAGTCTCTGACTATCCCACCGGGAAACAGGCGTGAATCTATGTAGGTATGTATGTATGATTCGCTTACGTCTGAGAGTACGTTAGACCGTCGGTCCCGGCTGTCATGAAGATCTTTGACAGTCGTTATAGGGAGTTAGTACCTCTGAATAATCTGACATTAGTCTTAAGTTCTAATCCATGGAATATTGCTATCCCTTTGGGTTGCGGAGGTCAGACCGGCAGTCGCTTTTTAGAAAAGTATTCGGTCAAAATCGTTTAGACTAGAAGCGGATCCCGTAGTTGCAGCTGGGATAACGCTAGGAGTATATGTAATGATAAATCTATATCTTGATAGAAGTCAAAAACTCTATGAAACACATGGTTTTCGTGATTCTAAATCTAAGAAGGTGTAATAAACATAACAACATAACATAACTTCACGCCTTTTATCCCCGAAGGGGTAGGCAGAGGTGTATTACACACCCACACTTCGCCAGTTATGTTTCGGTCCCAATGTAATAGGGGGCAGACCTATTGACATCAACCGGTCACATTGTTAAGCGAGCGATAGTTAACATTTTAGTATACACATAACTTCGAAAAGACAGAGGTGTGTGCCCGGGGTAACTGGGGATCGAACCCGAGACCATCGTCTCGGCAGTCCCGGTCCGTTACGTACACCACTGGGCTATCGTCGTTGCTCTCTGGTCTAATAAACAGGATGTAAAAAGCTCTTAACGAAATCTCGTATTGTACCCATCATTGCGAACATTTTTTTACTTTGGCACCATATCTGGGGAATTACTGGTTCAGGAGATAATGAGGCACAAAGTCACCATAATTTTTTTCTAATTAGGTACAAAATCGATGCATTTACCCCGCCAATATGTTCTATGGATGTCCTATGCACCCATGGATAAGCAGGTATTTCGAGCATTGGACGCAGGCACTTTTAATGGCGGGTTAAAAAATGTGTCTACTTAAGGCGCCGAGCACAGCTACTGAGTTGAGCTGTTGCTGTCACTGTCGGATTGTATACATAAGAAAGAGAAGCGCCACGACGACGGGACGTTCACAACTTAAAAAAAAAAACATGAAATAAATTAATTACAGAAAATGTATTGATTGGATTAAAAAAATAAAACAGTATTTCGTTAGTATATTGCTTGTTGAATAATTTGTCAAAAAATCAGAATGATTGTATGTATTTTAATATGGTTTTTACTCGTTAAAATATTTTTTTAGAGGTATCTTTGTGATTTTTTCTATCGATTAAAGTTAGTTGTATTATGTTTTCAACACAGTACTTAACTAGATTATATCCTGAAGAATATCATATATTTTTCTGTGTGTTAACTGCATTGAATCATAGACTTTAAAGCATTATAAAACTCGCGTTTAGCTCTTGTAGTCCCCTTAAAAAGAAAACGTTTCTCAGGTATTACTTTTGCATAATATAACTTTTCATGATGTCCAAAACGAGTAGACTTCTGCTTGGTGATGGGCCTTGTGACACTCTATATTTATCGATATAGGCCCAACTGATAAAAACTTGTATAGGAAGGACAAGGATCTATTTTAATAAATCTCTTATCTCTACGATAAGAAGTAGGTATGCGTGGGTTAACGTAAGAAATACTTTGTAATTAGGGTGGTCATCTTTTGTTGAAGAATCTTTTTAGATTAAGGGTCACAAGAGCAACACCACATGTGTGTGTGTGTGTGGTTATGTCCGACTATTAGGGCCGGAACATACCTGACGGAAGATCCGTCGCGTCTTATCGGTCGCGTAACGCCAATACATACAAATGTATAGAAAAACGTTCAACCATTCACACCTGACCGATAATCCGTTAGTACGTCGAGCGTACTAACGGATTATCCGTCGACGTCGCGCGCACCACGCACCACGTGAATTTTGACCTTTGAGTAAGGAATAAAAATGGAGAGGGCAAATAGTAGGTACATATAGAAAAATTACATTATTCACATAATATATTATTATATTTTATATTTGTATAGACTCACGGCTGTATCCTCGGAGGGGTAGGCAGAGGTGTAGTATTACACCCACATTTCGCCATGATGTTTTTATACACATATATACGAAACCGACATAAAGCCACCAAACATAGTGTTGTTTCGTTTTGTCTTAGGGATATCTCTGTCAAAAAAAAAGAGATAGCCATAGTTTACTGAATAAATTGATCATGACGATATTTTATTAGAAATGTCATTCGTGCCATTATCGCTATATTTTTCGCCAAGGTTTGTGGTACATCTGCTGTGAAATCGTTATCTATCGAACACAATAATTTTGTTTTTGTGCATAAATATGTCTAAAAGTCCGATATTGGCTCTCAGAGAATATTTTGTTACATGTTTCATACAAGGGTCGTCTTTCGCTTTGCCATGTTCGCCCACATTTGCATTATGGAATAAACTAATCTGGCAAAAGATTTAAACTAACAAAGGTAACGCACTACAAAAATGTATTATTCTCCTCTAACCGGCTCCATATCGATATCGATTACATTCTGGAGAACAATTTGCATTGCATTTGGGCAAAGCCATTTTATTTGCCCAACGTTTCGTAGGTGTGCACGCTAATTTCGTAGGTGTGCACGCTAAATTCGTAGGTATTGGACATACCATATCCATGCCATTCCTAGATCGGTGATTTTAAGATCGTAAGATTCCAGGGCCGCCAGACCTTTCTTATTTTTTCAGAAACGAAATGTGTAGAATAATGTAGTGTTAGTACTATGTGCTATGAGTGTACGCATATTTGCTAGCTTGGATCGAGGGCCAATTTTTGGGTATGAGGTGCTTAAGGTCCACGGGAACAATTTCCATACATACCTATAGAGAAAACATTTTGTGTCTTGCTCTGCAACTGTACCTAGTCTGTAACCCCTTCTATATCATTTGTATAAGTTTTGTGAAAAACCGTAACCAAATCGTATTATCGTCTTTTATTTTTGAACCTCCATACCTAAATAGGATATATATTGGAATAACGCTTGTTGGCTACTATAAAAAATCTTCGAAGTCCGATATATTTTTAATAGTCAAACTCGAATTGCAATAAAAATAACTACACAACTTCAGTGACTACATATTAACATCAGGGAACACGAAAAATGGTTAGGTAAAAGAATATGACAGTAAAATATTGAGCTGCCCTGAGTACGGCCCTGCACGAACAAACTTATATGTGTGCATAATAGCCACGCTTTCAGCGAATGTGTGCAGATACGCTCGACGCATTTTCCGTCAGATGTGTACCGATTCATTTGACGGAATAGACGCGACCGAAGATACGTTCGACGCATCTTCGGTCAGGTATGTTCCGCCCCTTAGTCCGAATATTTTTTCATCAACTGATAAAAATATTACCACGATATCTCTCATCTAACCCGTGCTAACCCTGTTGACAATTGAACATAACCTACTTACTTGAGTTAGTCTCACCTAAATAAATTGCAATGAGAAGCGCGCGAATCCAACTTCGGGCGCTCGCGCCTGCTTCGGCCCGCACGATTTATCCCGAACACACGAACATTTACGAACGCGCTAAATCAGCACGGAATTGTTTCGAACAGACCAGTTAAAAAACCGTGTTCAATTGCACACTATTTTGTATAACTTCTTTTACCGTTGCTTGATCGCAAGAACGTGCTCAGTTGACGCGAGTTGACCACGGGTTGGTTGAATTCCGTAGTAAAACAAAAGCGTGTGGATTTGGCGAGACCGATGTCGCCAGTTGAACATGGAAAGGGAAATACGCTTGACAGACAAGCTACAGCCACTTTAACCACCGTAACTTTTAGGCGCCTAAAATCTGGCATGTATGTTCCCTGGGGGCCGTAGGTGTGCACTCAGAAGGGATTTCCCAAAATCCCAAAAATGAAGCATGAACAGGTGTAACTTTTATACCTCACTGGAGGATTCTAGTCAGTATTTAGTTTTTTGACGATACGGTCGAACTCGCGGGAAAGAACTAGTTTGATATTTCCGCATGGCAACCCTGACGGCGGTTTTTATACGGCACTGTTAGTGATATGAGTTCTTATCTTTGCCGTACTATAAAGATATGGGAATCTTAGCTAGCACGTGTTGTCAGTCCATGTCTATACGGGTTGAGCTACACCTATCAGCACCGCATTGCACTTTCCTATGCTTCTATCCTTTTCTGTCACTTAGGACCGTCATTTACTAGGGCGACAGAGAGGAAACGCGTCAGCACGCCGCGGAATCGATCGTGCTGACGCGTAGGGAACGCGTGTGCTGATAGGTGTAGCTCAACCCTAAATCGTCATAGTCCTAGCGATATCCCTGTTGCATCAAAGATTTTCACCTTAAAACCTGGCGTCTGCTTTCTCTGTCTCACGGTAGTAGAGCCTTGCTGATTTCAGCATGAATGGGCCGGCTCCACCGGGGAAATATTACCCTCTCACAGTAATCGACGTAAACTAACAGTACCTAAACTCTTAACTGTTGCGTTTCGTTCGGTGAGTGAGAGTGCCAGAGGCCCTATCCCGTATTCCTTCTCCTTCATCCCACTCCTCATCCTATCCCTTTTCCCAGCCGGGGCGGCAACGCACTTGCGACTCCTGTGGTGTTGCTTGTGTCCATGGGCGGCGGTAATTGCTTAACATCAGGCGATCCGTCTGCTCGTTTGCAACTTCTAACGGCTGTCATAGATGTTGACGGTATTGGATATCGAAGATGAGACGAAGTATTTTTCTCGCAAAACATTATTTTGGATAAGGCAGGCGCGGAATAACCGCTTTGTCGCAAAATGTCCAGCGGTTGTAAATTGGACCATTCGCAGAAAGCCCAATTCGCAAGGGCACGAGGTCCAATCGCAAAATTACCAGGAACCCCGATTCGCCGAATGTCCATTGTACATGTCCAAATTTAATTATTTACTATTGAACTGTTGTATATTGTAGTGTCTCAGTAATTATGTAAGTTGTATAACCGTGTCATCGGAAGGATGCTGGTACTTAAGGCTCAGGTTTTGCTATTTTAAGTACCAGCCGCACACAAATAGTAGCAACTTCATGTGTTGATAATATAAATTTGTCTCTTAATTGTAGTAACTTGTGAAACAATAAATAAATTTATTATTTTTATTATTATTACATATAAAAATACATTCTGTCAAACAAAAATAATTTTCGGAGTTAACAAAAATAAAAAAATAACCTCCTCCTATTTTGAAGTCGGTTATAAACAACAAACAATGACTCAATAGTATGTTTGTGTACATTGTAAATCGCGTACATATCCGTAAACTCGGCCTCGGTTCGCAGACGCGTTTCTATATATAGATCGTCCCTTCGAGTTGCTGAGGTCAGATGCCAGAGTAAAAACTACTCATATTATTAACGTTACCTGGCATATAGCATAATATAACTTCGCGCCTTTTATCCCCGAAGGGGTAGGCAGAGGTGAATTACACATCCACATTTCGCCAGTTATGTTTCGGTCCCAATGTTATAAAGGGCGAGCCTATTGCCATCTACCGGGCACATTATTAGGCGAGCGATAATTAACATTTTAATCGAACCCGAGACCATCGTCTTGGCAGTCCGTTATGTACACCAATGGGCTATCGCCGTAATGATATTTTTACAAAGACATAATATACATAATTATGGATTTGAACTTTCGTGGTCGTCAGTCAAAAGTGTCAAAGCCCCTATATTTTCATACGTCTGTGTTTTTTCTTATCACGTGTGTGTACGCGTCTGTACATATCTGACAGCTGTTTGGAGCTGTTGCATACGAAGCGCCGTCTGGTGGTAGAAAAAATATCAAACACCCTCATTCTCAGAGCATATGCTGATTGCCTTACCATGTTCTCCTTCGCCGTTCAGAATGTGATAATTAACAATTTAATACGCATTGGTGCGCGCCGTGGATTCGTACCAGGACCCTCTGCGTGGCAGTCTGACGGTGTCTCCACTAGGCTATCGCTGGATATCGTTGCCCAAATAAATAAAATGTCCTCCTCATCATCATTATAAGTCTGTCATAGTCCACTGTTGGATATAGGCCTCTCCAATGGCAGGCGTGGAGAGACCGACAGAATGCTACGCAGAGGGTCTCGGGTTCGAATCCACGGCATGCACCAATGACTTTTCGGAGTTACGTGAGTATTAAATTGTTAATTATCGCTTGCTAATCGGTGAAGGAAAACATCGTGAGGAAACCTGCATGTGAAGTCTGCCAACCCGCATTTGGCCAGCTTGGTGGACTATGGCCTTACGCTTCTCATGGTGAGAAAAGGCCCGTGTCCACCAGTGGGACAGCATAAAGGGCTGATGAGGATGGCACGCCACTGAGCCCGATTATCGGCTTTTCGTGTCCAGCCGCTAAATAAATGTATTTTGCTTTGTTCCAGTAAGATGCGCCCTATATCCGCTAACGTTAGTGAAAACACAAATACAAGTGCAACGCAAAAAAGACGCTTACAAGGGGGTGACAGACGCCATCACAAGGATCTATGCCAACGAGGGGGTCTCCGGGTTATATAGAGGCTTTTGGCTTTCCAGTGTAAGTATTTTTCAATTCATGTTAAATTGGGGGTCATTAAGAATTTGCCTATAAGGGGGTCATAAGGGTTTTGCCTACAAGGGGTCATACGCCATGCTAAAGATATAATTATGACAACGAGCGAGGGGGAGTTCTCCGAACAGTATGTAGTGGCTTTCGTTTCCTAGTATTTTCAATTCATGTTGAATTGGGGGTTATTAAGGTTTTGCCTACAAGTGGTCATACGCGCCATGCTAAAGATATATGACAACGGGCTAGGGGGAGGAGGTCTTCGGACAGTTTATAGAGCCTTTGGGGATCATAAAGTTTTAGACAACAGAGGGGTACAAACGCAGTATTGTAAAATATACACATCCTTAATTGTATGAAATTGTGAATCGTTCGGGACGTATTTGTTTACGAATAACCAGATCATTGAGATCACCAGGTGATTTTTTTGGTTCAGCCTCCAAATTTTCCATTATTTATGTATGTAGAAATAGGACCTTATTACAGCTATTATTAGAATTTAGCTACTAAACTTCTTCAGTACATGTTTCTTGTAAATAACTGTACAATTTGACTGCAAAGGGGTCATCAGATTATAGAGGAGCTTCAATATTTCCAGTGATGTGTAATTTGAAAAAAAAAAAAGAAAGATTCATAGTTTGACACCCATCTAAATCTCATCCTTAACTATGTAGCTTAACGTCGTTTATTAATCGTGACTGTATGTTCAGTTTCAGATAATCTCAGGCATATTCTACATCTCGACGTACGAAGGAGTGCGGCATGAGTTAGGGAAATATGACGTCAGCCCCAAAATGAAGGTATATATTTATTAAATTTTATTTTGTAAAGAAAGTCAGTGGTGAGGATTATATACTCAAATCAAGTAAAAGGAAGAAAAAGAAAGAGAAAGGCATGTTAAGATGGTTTGGGCACATGGAGAGGATGGATGACGATAGACTGACAAATAAGATATATAAGGCAAGTGTAAATGGAACAGGACAAAGGGGAAGACCTAGGCGGACGTTCTCTGACCAGATTGGAGACATCCTGAAAAAAGGACAAGTCAGAAGTAACCTTAACAGAAGAGCATGCATGAGAAACTTGATGGGAGTGAGTGAAGCAAGTGAGGTATGTCAGGATCGTTGCAAATGGCGTTCCGTAGTCTCTGCCTACCCCTCCGGGAAACAGGCGTGAGTCTATGTATGTATGTATGTATGTATCAAGTAAAAAAACATCTATACCCTAGTGGAGATACCAACATACGATAGAGACTGCCATGCAGAGGGTATCGGTTTCTTATCCACAGCGTGCATTACTGACTTTTCGGACTTATGTGCGCATTAATTTGTTAATTATAGTTTGCTCCATGACTCGAAGAGCACGTTAACATGTCGGTCCTGGCTGTCATGAAGGACTTTGACCGTAGTAAGAGTCAGTCATCATCATCATCAGCCTTTAACAGTCCACTGCTGGACTAGGCCTCTCCTTTGAAAGGAGGAATTGGCCTACTATACCACGCTACCCAAACGGGTTGGTATAGGGTTTGTATCAAGTTTTCCTTCTCTTACAGTGCTGTTCTCTACATAATATGCTCCCTCAGTCCGCTCTTACGACACCCATGGGATGATATGGGGTGGTGACATTCCGTATTCTTAATCCGTCACCACACGGACCACACGGACGGAGTAAGAGTCAGTAGGTAGCTTTAAATAAACTGACACTAGTCTAAACCTTGGAATATAGCTTTCTCTTTAGGTTGTGTAAGACGGACAGGCAGTAGATCTATGGAAAAGCTAACATTCAGTCAAATTCGGTTAGACTAGTAATCGGATCCAAGATTTCAATGGGATAACGCTAGTAAGATGATGATCAAGTAAAATAAAATTGGCCAAGTGCGAGTCGGACTCACGCACGAAGAGTTCCGTACCATCATCTATACAAGAAAATCACGTTTGTTGTATGTATACTTATATATTTTTTAAGAAACTATTAGTTAAAAAAACATTTTTTTTTAAGAAACTATTAGTTTTGCCGTGTGGTTGATGGCATAGAATACAAGTGTCACCACCCCCTATCTTCCCGTGGGTGTCGTAAGAGGCGACTGAGGGATAACACGAAGCAATTAAGCTCGAGAAAAAAACTGCTTAAAAATTACGTTTGTTGTATGGGAGGCCCCCTTTAATATTTACTTTAATTTTATTTAATTATTTATTTTCAAAGGTAATATACAACTACATATTCTATGAAAATTTTAAGCGTCTACCTGTTACAGTTAGTAATTTTGAGCAAAAAATACGAAAACATACACGTTTTTTGTATGGGACCCCCCCTTAATATTTTATTTTTTTTTATTTTTAGTATTTGTTGTAATAGCGGCAACCGAAATACATAAATTGTGAAAATTTCAGCTTTTTAGCTATCACGGTTTATGAGATACAGCCTGGTGACAGACAGACAGACGGACAGACAGACAGACAGACAGACAGCGGAGGCTTAGTAATAGGGTCCCGTTTTTTACCTTTTAGGTACGGAACTCTAAAAACAACTGACTGGTCTTTCATTCTGATGTCCATAACTGCTAAACGGGTCGTGTGATCGATTCCTACCCAGAACAATAACATTTAAATATGTAAATTTTTTATGGGTTTTGACTGTTGGTCTTTCAACCTTCGTATAATGTTTAGGTCCGTGTGGTGACGGATTAAGAATACGGATTGTCACCACCCCATATCATCCCATGGGTGTCGTAAGAGCCGACAGAGGGAGCATATTATGCAGAGAACAGCACTGTAAGAGAAGGAAAACTTGATACAAACCCTATACCAACCCGTTTGGCCAGCGCGGTATAGTAGGCCAAGTCCTCCTTTCAAAGGAGAGGCCTAGTCCAGCAGTGGACTGTTAAAAGCTGATGATGATGATGATGATAATGTTTATATTTGTTGTTACAGTCGTTCATAGGCGGCGGTTGTGCGTCAATAGTTGGTCAGACGATCATAGTGCCCTTTGACGTGCTGAGTCAGCATCTAATGGTGCTCGGCCTCGTTAAAGGCAAGGGAGGCGTGAGGAATCCAGTGAGTATTCGATATCATTTTTAATTTTATAGACGTAGAAAGAAAGAAAGAAAGAAAAAAAAGTTTATTATTATAAATTTTTTTGGACAACACCCGCACTAGGACTAAATCCTGTGTCGCGGGGGACTTTAAAAAACATACAACTAACGGACACAATGAACACCCAGACTCGAAACATCAATTTATGGATCACACAAAGTGTTGTCTCGTGTGGGAATCGGACCCACAACACTCGGCGCAGTGTCAAGCAGCGAGGCGGCCGCTTAAACCACTACGCCAACCGTGCAGTCATTAATTTTAAAGACTTATAAAGAAAGAAAGAAAAACGTTTATTTTTATAGCCCACACTAAATATATAATTATCTCGTTTCGCGGGTGTCTTTAGAAACGGGTTAGCCGACAAGACAGCCGCTCAAAATCACGCCTGCAGGCGGTGTAACGATTTTAAGTAATGAAGAATTTCGCAACTATCAGATCTATAGATATACCTAGTTGTTTTTCAGAGGTATAACTTGGCCAGCCATAAAAAAACATTTTTGCGAGTGTGGCCTCAACATCTGACCTAAGGATAGAACTCGCCAGCTGGCGAGATTTCGAGTGGGCGACTTGTCGTCTAACCCTTACAAACATTCATTCAACAGGCACAAAGAACAGCTAGACTTTAAAAAAACACCAAATTGTGGATCACACAAGGTGTTGTCTCGTGTGGGGTTCGAAACCACAATTGAGGTAGTGTTTAACGGCGACAAAGCGATTCAATCACTATCCAATCTTGCAGTAATATGAATATTTTGTATATTGGACTATCAGTTGGATGTTTGTCTTGGTCTGGGTGTTTCTATGTATAATATGTATGTATTTACAAAAAAAAAGTATATATGTATTTTTATCTATTATCAAGTACCCATAGTACAAGCTCTGCTTAGTTTGGGACTAGATGGTGTTGTGAGAATGTGGTAGAATATTATTATTATTATTATAGTTAGTGCAGCCATTCTCAAGGTGTGCTCTGCGGCTCCACGAAGCATATCTAGGGGCTCCACGAATGTATGTTAGTAAAATAAATGGTTTTAATGTGCACGTAGGACTCGGCTTTGTTCTATTTTAGGGCTCCGCCTAATAGACTAACTATTAGTTATCCAAAAGGGTTCCATCCTTAAAAAAGTTTGAGAACCACTGAGCTAGTGAATAGTGGGTGTGCAACTGGTTTTAACTATATTGGGGTAAAGTGGGTAGTTTGACTCGTTTGGGATCTCCAATATCAATTATTATCTTCTTCTATCTTCTGGGTGTGCCGAGTATAAAAAGAGATAGGCCTCTTCTAATATCCATCCATCTTTTAGTCCAGTCTCCGAAAGGCTGTTATAAAATATACAGGGTTTTATGTTGTTTTTCTCTATATTTACTTTTATTACAAAGTAAAGTGTAAGTCCGATGGTACCCTAATTTGTTACATACTATTAAGCTTTATGTCTATTAGAGCCTTTGATGCGTACAAATAAGGCAAGTGCAGATCTGACGTTGGATTTATTAAAATACATACATACATAGACTCACGCCTGTTTCCTGGAGGGGTAGGCAGAGACTACGGAACGCGATTTGCAACGATCCTGACATATCTCTCTTGCTTCATTCACTCCCATCAGATTCTTCATGCATGCTTTTCTGTTCAGGGTATTTCTAACCTATCCTGTTTTTAGGATATCTCCAATCTGCAGGCCGATTCAGAATGTCACGAGTTCAGTGTGCACGTCATCGTACTCGTACGATATGTCTAATTATAGTCATTGTCTTTTAGCCGCCTATCAGAGATATTTTGAACAAATATTCACTGAATTCGGTTTATTTATTAATTTACTTCATACTGAATGCATAAAATTGATAGGAACTGTGATGGTTTTGACAAAAAATTAGGTGCCGCCCGTAGCCCGTTTGACAATTAACGGTATCGAATGTCAAATGAGATATCGAAAAATTCTGGATCGCCCCCCAGGTCAGAGAACGTCCGCCTATTCTTCCCCTTTGTCCTTTTTGATTTATTAAAATATTCGTAAAATATCCAGTTTCATACATATTTGTACAATATTGTTACGGACGGGGTAACGGGATTGGAAGGAAAAACCGAGTAACACTGATGACTCTTTATTCAGCAAAATCGCAGACTTCCACGGCGCGTCGTCTAACCTTCGACGCGGATAGCACCAACACTTCCAACTCATGCACAGTACTGTATTGCACTTCACTGTAATTTCTTCTCTAACACTTCTTCCTTGTTCTTCACTGTTCCGCTTCCCAACTAAGTAAATTTAGCGCGTCTACGCCGCGTTTAGTACCACCACAAATTTTCGTTGTACTAATTTCGATTGTCTTTTCGATCGTCTTTTTATTCTGATTTCCTGTCTTTTTCTATCCCTTCCATTCGCTCCTAAATTAACTAGGAATTTCTTTTTTATTTTCGAAATATTAAAATAATATTTTTTTAAATGTTTGCCAAATATTCATGAACATTTTCCAAATTGCATGAAAATTAAAATCCACATACATATCATATAACTATGAGTGGGATTTAAACTCACACCCTCAGAATGTAAGAGTCTATTATCCGCATGGCTATCGCCTTGTTATCAGTTAGTACTTAGCGAATTTGGCGAACACTTGACAAAGAGTT
This sequence comes from Euclidia mi, assembly GCA_944739405.2. Lineage (NCBI taxonomy): Eukaryota > Metazoa > Arthropoda > Insecta > Lepidoptera > Erebidae > Euclidia > Euclidia mi. The sequence goes on along the minus strand of OX123210.2, from coordinate 19,651,040 downwards.
ACAATGAAAAGTGTTTACGTCATCTAACTGAAAACTGTCATATTCATCGAGCCGCGATCTGTCACAATATTAACGCATCAACGACTCTTTGTGTTCGATATTTGACGCATTCCGTCAGCAAGTGTTGGACACCATCAAGTGTTCCACTAATCTCACAATTTGGAGACTAAATAGATTATCCAAATTTACTAATTTGGATACAGTCAAAGACAAAATCCTTTATTCATTTAAATCACAAAGAGACACTTATGAACGTCAAATTTAAAAAATAATTACCTAAAGCTTCTACATTTACATTTACTGTCACTTTCGCAAAGCAAGGGCGTAGAACCATGAGAAAGAACGGGCAATAAAACTCACGGTCACTTTTTTTCATCGCCAGGTTTTGCATAATACATAACAATTTCAAATTTCTAAGTGCTGCAACTGTTACACCTTATATGTCACTTGTATATACATATTAACTCTACTTAATACTCAAGCATAATCTAGTAAAATGTTATGTTCATTTAATTAGCCTCCTGAAAACAGACATATAGTGACCGATAGTCACCTAGCTGACAAGACCGATAGTGTCCTGAACGAAGTCTATTTATTGATGAACTGGGGTACACGAGAAGGCTGATGTTGGATAGTCGTATACCAAATACCTTTTTATGGTTTGTAGGGTTTTAAGGGGGTCATTTCGTGACATATTATTTACAAACCTTTTTCCTCTTCCAGCAAATGAATCCTCTAGGCCTCGACCTGGACAAGCGTATGTCCAAGGCAGCGCTAGCCCGCGAGGTGGCGACACGCGTGTACCGTACGCACGGGGTGCTCGGCTACTACAGAGGGTACACGGCCAGTCTCGCCGCGTACGTGCCCAACTCGGCGCTCTGGTGGGCGCTCTACACCGCGTACCAAGGTGAGCTGGGACTAGACGTAGTATAGAGCTAGACAAGCGGCTACTACAGAGGGTACGCGGCCAGTCTCGCCGCCCATGGACTCAAGCAACACCACAGGAGTCACAAGTGCGTTGCCGCCCTTTGAGATTGGGAAAAGGGATAGGATAAGGAGTGGGATGAGGGAGAAGGAGTAGGGGATGGGGCCTCCGGTACTCTCACTCACCGAACGAAACGCAACAGTTTAGGTACTGTTACTTGACGTCGATTTTCTGTGAGACGGTAGTACTTCCCCGGTAGAGCCGGCACATACATGCTGAAATCAGCAAGGCTCTACTATTGCGTTTCGTTCGGTGAGTGAGAACACCTATCCCCTTTTCCATCTTTATGTTGCCTCCTATAACAAAAGCTCACTACGAAAAGTATTTTGATGATACTTTTGTACTCATATAGATTATAGATCAGAGCAGCACAAAGTTTAGTTTGTCGCAGGTAGAAACTATTTCGGGCTCTGTAGCACAAAATGGCAAAAACGTAATCCTTTTAGATTCGCCGTGACTGTCTGTCTGTCCGTCCGTATGTCACAGCCATTTAATTTTTCTCATTTATTTGTTCCCAGACGAGCTAATGAAGATCGCTCCATCATGGATATCCACGCTTATGATTCAGTGCGTGGCCGGCACTCTCGGCGGCTTCACGACTACTTTCCTCACTAACCCGCTGGACATAGTGCGAGCGAGACTGCAGGTAAGATAGAGACAACGTATTGTATATGACTATTTCCAGGTCTGTCTTGTGCCGTTCCATAGCCCGTGCGCACAGGCAAATTTGGGGTTCTTCGGCATACAAGCCTCCAGCTGGTATTTAGCAGAACCATCCCACAAGTGGGAACAGTACTCCATATAGTATCGGACTAGCGCTTTGGACAGGTTCAAAATCTGTCCTGCCTCACTTAATTGACGATACCCAGTTTCTTCCCAGCTAGTTGGGCTCTCGACTCTACAAAAGAGCTAAAGTCTAGGGTCGAGGTCACTGTGACGCCATGAAGTTCCAGGCGAGTTATGGTTACGGATACATTCCTGAAAGTGAGAGCCTGGTGACATTGCCTCCGTTTAGTGGAGAACACGCCTGTGTCTTTGAGGTATTATACCTGACAGCCTCGCACAGATGCGCGGCATAGGGATTGAAGATCTCCTGTGGACCTATTTTGGCGAAACCCGTACTGACGATCGCTACGGAGGCTGTTCGATTCTGGGTATGTCAGAAGCCTATTATTGTACTACATACCCATTTACACGTGCCATATTATTACAGAATATGGAAGTGTCCGAAATAAGTCGGTAGTAATTTGGGTTGACTCAGATATCTTGGGGTCTGGATGCCTTTGCAAGCTTCCTGCACATTGGTACTATGCCAGTCGCCAGGGAAAGGCGAAAAAGGCGAGTCAGTACGGAACAGCTCAGGGGCACAGGTTATCGGTACTGTGGCTGGAATGCCATCTGGACCACTAGCTTTTCGTACCTTTGTTTGCCGTATTCGTATGTCAGACATGACTACCCCATGCAAGTGGTGTGGAGGAGGTAATTCACTTGCAGCATCCAGCCGCGAACCTCCTGCGAAGATTGATGCTAATAAATTTGCCTTGTCCTCAGCCGTGTATGCCAGAGATCAGTTTGCCCTCGGCAGTGGTTTGTGTCCACAGATTTCGTTAGGGAGGGCATTTCCTTGATAGTCGTCAAATAATAATGACCATAAACTTTTTTATTTTGGTTTCTTGTTGTAAGACCTTATTTGCGTCTCCCTTCACCGGGATTCAAATTCACTCTGAATTCGGAGCCCAATGAAGAGAGTGTTGAACTCGAAATATTATCCAAATGGTGAACTAAGCAGTCGCACCAGATGCCGAAGGTGAAGGGATGAAGTCACGTACATTTTTTGTACACTTATGGAACAGAAAAATGATGTCGCTTCAATCTAAATCTGGAGGCTGGAACTGGTTCCAATCATATCCTATCTTCTTTTCAGCCCATTGTATATCCACTAACGAAATCCTTTCAATCGAGTAAGACCTGTGCTTAGCGCATAGGTCTTACTCGATTAAAAGGCTTTCGTCGTAATCCATGCTTGGTAGACGGATTGACGATCGCAGTAGCGAAAGTCTTTGATACTCGATGCTGCTTCCATTAATTTTTGGAATTCGGACATCTTTCGGTTGACTGCAGGGTTGAATCCAGGGTTATTTTGGCTTACATTGGTTTGGGTTCTTGATTTTGGTTAAGTAAGGTTTTCCAGGAAACCAAATCCAAATCGTTTATTGCGGAACTGAGTGTCGTCCTTTTTAAGACTTAGTGTCCTTTGTAGTGTAGGTAGGACATCTTATTGCAATGGACAGCGCACACAGCGCCTGTACCCTGTCTTCTCTCCGTTGGGCGTATTTGGTCGTCAGTCGGGTGGTTGTCGATAGCACCACATAAACCGGCTCTAATTTTGCGAAGAGCCGTTGATCCGAAGGGTTTTTCAACTTATCACAAAAAAAATTACAAACACTAGAAAGATAGATATATGTATTTGGAGGAGGACTTGAGTACCCTAGCGCCTTGACTCTATTTGCTTACCTATGTTTAGCAATAAATGATTATGATTATGCTTCTGGTTGACTGCAGTGGAGCAGATTTTCGTAAGATTATGAGATGAGTATTGCTTCCAGTGGATGATCGTGTCAGTGTTTCATATTTTCTGTTCTCAAAACTTGACTACGGTGAAGGCATTCTCTGAGGCCACTTTAGGGTCTCGTTTGCTGCAGGTAGATGGGTAAAGAGGGCAAGAATGCAAATGCATGGAAGCAGCTAGACCCTGTAACGCAGGGTCCAGACTGACAAATCCTTACATCACAATGGTTCACTTGAATGCCCCATAACTGTCCTGATGCTTTTAATGTCATATCCTATCATCATCATCGTAACGCCGGCGATCCAAGCCTTGGAGCCCAGGATCCGATTTTCTGCTGTAATTCCTCCACTTTACCTGATCTTCGGCATCCCGATTGGAACGCATATTATGTCTCACGACGGCAAGCCATTTCTTGCTTATAGCGTTTACCCGGGCCTGTTGGAGACGGCATGGCAAGCCATTTCTCATGATACATATTGTCATCATCATCAGCTTGCTTTAGTCCACTGCTGGTTATAAGCCTCTTCAATGACACGCCACTGAGCGATATTTCCGGCAGCTGCCAGCTACTTTGCGTATATCGTCAGTCCACCTGACCGGAGGGCGTCCTACACTACGTTTAGTAAGAAGGTCTCCACTCCAGAACATGACTACTTCAACGGTTGTCGGACCGTTGTGACAAATATGACCAGCTTACTGCCATTTCTGTTAGCTAATTCTATGGACTATGTCGTTCGTTTAGTTTCGAAAACTAGAATTGCTATTGTTACGGACGGGATAGCGGGATTGAAAGGAAACACCGAGTAAGGGCCTTTGTGCACTACACGGAATTTTACCGTCCGGCAGTCAGATTTACATCAACTTTCATTCAGAATTAATTGAAATTCATTGACAATTGTAAGAAATCGGACTGCCGGCCGGACGGTTAATTCCTTGTAGTGCACAAAGGCCCTAACACAGATAACTTCAGATGAATCCAAATTAGTGGATCCAGAAAATTTCTGGGGGTCTAAAATACATTGTAGGCGCGCTAAACGCCAGTTTAAATTGAGAAGCGATACAGTGAAGAAGAAGAAGAAAGAAGTAAAAGTAGTAGAGAAGAAAGTAGTAGAGGAATAAAGCGCGCAGTCCGATTTCTTACAATTGTCAATGAATTTCAATTAATTCTGATTGAAAGTTGATGTAAATCTGAATGCCGGACGGTAAAATTCCGTGTAGTGCACAAACGCCCTAACACAGATAACTTCAGATGAATTCGCAACGTGCACTTCTCACGACGCGTCATTCGATCTCGACGCGGACAGCACCAACACTATCGACGTTTTCTTCAACACTTCACTTATTCACTTTATTCCTCTACTACTTTCTTCTCTACTACTTTTACTTCTTCCTTCTTCTTCTTCACTTTGTCACTTCTCAACTTAAACTGGCGTTTAGCGCGCCTACAATGCATTTTAGACCCCCAGAAATTTTCTGGATCCACTAATTTCGATCGTCTTTTCGTTCGTCTTTTTATACACATTTCCTATCCATCCCTTCCATTCATTCCTGGATTTACTAGAACTGTCTAATTTCAGTTCCAAATATTTAAATAGTCTCAAACCTTTGGCTAATTATTCTGTTTGACGACCTGCCAGCTTGTCTAAAAGACGTCAATATGACATACTCACTGCTTGACGACCGTAGTGTGGACAGTTTGATATACTGGCCGTCACAACATGCTATCTTCATCAGCCCTGTATAATAAACTGTTCCATTGCTGGGTCAGTGCTTCATCCTTAGCCCGACTGTGACTGCTGAACGTACTTTTGTTTTTGCCATTTCTCACGATCATGTCTAAGCAAACCCAGGTTCGCCTCTGATCGTAATAATGCCTATCCTATCATCATCATCAGCCCCTTACAGTACACTGCTGGGCTAGGCCTCTCCTTTGAAAAGAGGAATTGGCCTACTATACCACGCTGGCCAAACGGGTTGGTATAGGGTTTGTTATACGTTTTCCTTCTCTTACACTGCTGTTCTCTGCATAATATGCTCCCTCTGTCGGCTCTTACGACACCCATGGGATGATATTGGGTGGTGACATTGCGTATTCTTAATCCGTCACCACACGGACAGCCTATAGTTACAAAATAATTGTTTCTCATGTTTTCCAGGTGGAAGGCGTGGGCACAATGCGTTCAGTATTCAGATCCCTATGGTTGGAAGAGGGCCTGTTAGGCCTCTACATGAAGGGATTGTCAGCTCGTCTGGTGCAGTCGGCGTGTTTCTCGTTCTCCATAATCCTGGGTTACGAGAGCATCAAGCGCGTGGCGGTGAGCGCGGAGTACCGGCCGCACGTGCGCTGGTGATGAAATAAAACAATCGACACATACACGCTTTTATTTACTGACCACCTGCTCCTTAACCTTGTATCCTTGGTAAGATACTGAAAGAGGCTTCCCCCTCAGTATCTATGGTAAGATACTGGGGGAATCCCCTAGTATCCATGGTAAAATATCGAGAGGACCTGCCCCCCGTCAAAAGTATTTTAAAAAACCATCTGTCAAATTTACTTCCTACTTGCTCCTGAACGTTGTATTCTTGGTAAAATACAGGGTGGATATCCTCCCCCTCAAAAGTACCTTCAAATACTAGCTGTCAAATATATTGGATACCTGCTCCTGAAACTTGTATCCTTGGCAAGATACTAAAAAGACGTCCCTTCCTCAAAAGAAAATAAAACTTCACATCACAAACCTCCCTCAGTACCTGTGGTAAGATACTAGAGGAGAGACACCTCCTCCGCGTAGTATCCATGATAAGATACTGGGAGGAGAAACTCCCCCCTCATAAAAAGCATCTTAAGACCTATATGAAAAACTTTCCTTTTGGGATATATACTATTGGGTATTATGACAAACTTTACTTTTGGGTTCACCCTTGTGTCTTCATTGGAAATTGTATCTTTAGTTTCTTTAAAAATGGAGCATATAGACACTTGGGACGGGTAAGTTACTAGATCCTACTAAAGATAGATAGTTACTAGATCATAGTAAAGATAGATATTTACTCTTAGCTAGCAAAGATAGCTAGGCCTCTATATGAAGGGTCTATCAGCTCGTCTGGTGCAGTCGGCGTGTTTCTCGTTCTCCATAATCCTGGGCTATGAGAGCATCAAGCGCGTGGCGGTGAGCGCTGAGTACCGGCCGCACGTGCGCTGGTGATGAAATAAAACAATCGACACATACACGCTTTTATTTACTGACCACATGTCCCTTGACGGTGTATCCTTGGTAAGATACTGAGGGGCCGCTCCCCCTTCAGCAGTATCTGTGGTAAGAAAGTGAGACGTCCCCTCAGTATCTATAGGAAAATACTGAGGGGACGCTCCCCTCAAAAGCACCACCTGTATCTTGAGTAAGATACTAAAGGACACTCCCCCCTCAGTATCCTGGGTAGGATACTAAAGGGCCACCCTTTCAAAAGTAACTGGAAACACTCCGGCAAATTTTAGTTCTAGGGGTTTTTATGGCACGAGTGGTGGGGAGCTTGAAATTAACCCTGGTTATCCCCAAAAGCGACTTTAAAACCTCATATGTCAAATTTAGCTTGAGGATTGAAGGGAGGAAGGGTTATTTTGAGTTAGATCTTACTAAAGTTACGTTTTATCAAGGAATACAGCTGAAACCTTATTATTTGGGGGATGGGCTCTCATTTTGGTTTTTGGAAGCATGACTGGTGAATGTAGCTTTAATCAAGGAATTCACTAAAGAGTCATTTGTCATGGGAGTATGTAGGTAGACACTTTAGGGGAGGAAACTATGTGTGGGAGGTGTAAAAGTATCATTGGATATTTTGGTTGGGGGTGGGTAACTTAATCGACCCTAGTAAAGATAGTTCGGTACTCTTACCTAGTAAAGCTAGCTAGGTGTGTAGTAAGGCGGGTTTGTCAGCTCGCCTGGTGCAGTCGGCGTGTTTCTCGTTCTCCATAATCCTGGGCTATGAGAGCATCAAGCGCGTGGCGGTGAGCGCCGAGTACCGGCCGCACGTGCGCTGGTGATGAAATAAAACAATCGACACATACACGCTTTTATTTACTGACCACATGCTCCTGAACTTTGTATCCTTGGTAAGATACTGAAAGAGGCTTCCCCCTCAGTATCTATGGTAAGATACTGTGGGAATTCCCTAGTATCCATGGTAAAATATCGAGAGGACCTGCCCCCCGTCAAAAGTATTTTAAAAAACCATATGTCAAATTTACTTCCTACTTGCTCCTGAACGTTGTATCCTTGGTAAGATACAGGGTGGATATCCTCCCCCTCAAAAGTACCTTCAAATACTAGCTGTCAAATATATTGGATACCTGCTCCTCAAACTTGTATCCTTGGCAAGATACTAAAAAGACGCCCGTTCCTCAAAAGTAAATTAAAACCTCACATTACTAACCTCCTTCAGTACCTGTGGTAAGATACTAGAGGAGAGACACCTCCTCCGCGTAGTATCCATAATAAGATACTGGAAGGAGAAACTCCCCCCTCATAAAAAGCATCTTAAGACCTATATGACAAACTTTACTTTTGGGACATAATACTATTGGGTATTATGACAAACTTTACTTTTGGGTTCACCCTTGTGTCTTCATTGGAAATTGTATCTTGAGTTTCTTTAAAAATGGAGCATATAGACACTTGGGAGGGGTAAGTTACTAGATCCTACTAAAGATAGATAGTTACTAGATCATAGCAAAGATAGCTAGGCCTCTACATGAAGGGATTGTCAGCTCGTCTGGTGCAGTCGGCGTGTTTCTCGTTCTCCATAATCCTGGGCTATGAGAGCATCAAGCGCGTGGCGGTGAGCGCTGAGTACCGGCCGCACGTGCGCTGGTGATACGATAAAACAATCGACACATACACGCTTTTATTTACTGAACACCTGCTCCTAGACGTTGTATCCTTGGTAAGATACTGAGGCGACGCCCTCCCCTCCTTAAAAGTATCTAAAACACTATCTGTCAAATTTACTGCCCGCTTGCTCCTGAAGGTAGTATCCTGCTAAAGAAACACCCCCCTCAAAAGTATCTTAAAACACTATTCGGTAAATTTTAGTTTTTTTTTTATAGACTCACGCCTGTATCCCCGAAGGGGTAGGCAGAGGTGTAATATTATACCCACATTTCGCCAAGAATTGTTACGTCCCACGTAATAGGAGGCGAGCCTATTGCCGTTACCGGGCACATCACCAGACTCCGGGCTGCTACTGAGAATTTGGAAAAACCCAGTAACACTTTTGCCCGACCCGGGAATTGAACCCAGGACCTCCGATCACCAGTCGCATACGCTATCCACTGGACCACGGAGGCAGTTTTTTTTTTAATTTTAGTTCTGGGCGTCTATGGCATAAGTGGAGGGGAGGTTGAAAATTTACCCTGGTTATCCCCAAAAGCGACTTAAAAAATCTCATATTTTATGTCAAATTTTGCTTTAGAGGGAGGGATATTTTGCTGTAGATCTTACTAAAGATACGTTTTACTTAATACATGCTCGCCGGTTTCGGGTACTTAGGCGAGCATGTATGAAAAGAGTATGAGTGTAGAGGAAGCGCGTGAGGTTTGTAAGGATAGAAGCAAGTGGCGTTCTATTGTCTCTGCCTACCCCGACGGGAAAAGGCGTGAGTATAATTATATATGTATGGTAGTATAGGTATGTGAAGTCGCATCATGAGAGACTGAAGACACTTGGGTTCTGTGTGGCAGATGTCTCTGGTGTTGGAGGGGGATATATTTTTGGGTTATAAGTTACTCGACGCTAGTGAAGATAGATATTAAGGGTTCAGCTACACCTATCAGCACCGCATCGCACTTTCCTATGCTTCTATCCTTTTCAGTCACTTAGTAGGACCGTCATTTACTAGAGCGAGAAAGAGAGAGAGAACGCGTCAGCACGACGCGGAATCGAAAAGGCGATCGGAAACACGGAAAAAATGCGATAGTATGCTGAGAGGCGACGGAACGCTGACGCGCGCGTCAGAACGCTTACGCGCGCTATAGCATGCTATAGAATCCTTTCGTCGCCAATCGCGTTATCTTGCACCTTTTGACAGCAATAACTACCGTTTCAACGAGATAGAGCTACATTGACAACCGAATGAACTTAACAGCTACTAAGAGTTTTCCTATTTGAAAGACTGTAATTATACTTAATAATGACTACCTATATCCCCGAAGAGGTAGGGGATACAGGCGTGAATCTATAAAAAAATAATTAAAACCATTACAAGGTAGACAGAGGTGTAAAATTACACCCACATTTCGTCATTTCTTGAATTTGTAGGTCTCATAACAGGGGAGAGCCTATTGCCGTTACCGGGCCCTTTGCCAGGCTCCATGCTACTACCACAGTATAAAGACATACTGAGAATTCGGAAAAACCCAGTAACACTCGACACGGCAATCGGACCCGGGAACTCCCGATCAATGGACGCATAAGCTATCCACTGGACCGCGTAGGCAGTCAAATACTGATGATAATCAAATTATCTGCATTCCAAAAAAAATCTTATTTAGATCAGTTCCTTTTTAAGTGAAGATCAGCCGTGTGGTTGACGGCATAGAATACAAGTGTCACCACCCCCTATCTTCCCGTGGGTGTTGTAAGAGGCGACTAAGGGATAACACGATGCAAATACCATCTTTGCGTAGAGACGGAAAACTCGACATCAAACCCTATACGACTGCCTCGTTGGTCTCGCGGCATAGATGTGCGCGTGAGATCGGGAGGTCCCGGGTTCGATTTCTGGGTCGGGCAGTGTTATTGGGTTTTTCTGTCACGAAATTCTCAGTAGCGGTACGGAGTCGGGAAATGTGCCCGGTACGGCAATAGGCTCGCCCCTTATTGCGTGGGACTAGAGTATATCTGGCGAAAGGTGGGTGTAGATATGCACGTCTGCCTACCTCTTCGGGGATAGAAGGCGTGACGATATGTATGTGTATGTATGTAACAACAAGAACTACGAATAAAGAAAGAAACACACTTTTATAGCATTAAGTAGCATAAGTTTTGTAATAAGTACCTAATAGAATGTGGCTGACATTTAAAATAACAGAAGATTAATAATTTATCTAAGGATTCTAAGGCCCTTTATTTTGTACCACCAAGGTACCAAGTACCTTTTATACCTACTATATAAAAATCATTTTATTAATTTAATAATTATGGCCCAGTAACCTCTAGGCATGATGAGCAATAACGATCGGCACGCGCTAGGCCAAAGTTCAACGAGGATGTGAGTAATTTATTAACAACTTCGTTGATATATCGATGTTTTAAAAATGTATTTAATACACTCCGCGGCACGCAATGTAGAGTTTTTGTAGTCATGCGAGTCAAAGAGTAGTATAATATACCGGAAACATGTGAGTAGTGAGTAATATGCACAGTGCATTATATGAATGGGTTTGACGCAGTTTATAAACACAGTTGCCCATGTGAACGATTTTAAGAAAAACGAGGTCAAGGTTGAATTTTTTTTCGTAAAAAGGCCCTTCTAGTAGAGATAGAAATAATAGTTCTTGATTCTCGTATATCGTAAAGTCAACATCTCACATAATTAATCTATACCTACTCATAAATAAAATTGGAGTGTCTGCAGTCTGTTTGTATTAAAATAACCGCTTTTTACTAAATGCATATGGATGTACCTCGGTACCATGTATTCACGGTACATAAACCCAAATTACATTTTTTACACTTTTTGTCTGTCTGTCTGTCAGTCTCCAGATTGGAGACATCCTAAAAACAGGACAGGTTAGAAGTACCCTGAACAGAAGAGCATGCATGAGGAAGATCTGATGGGAGTGTATGAAGCAAAGGGAGATATGTCAGGATCGTTGAAAATGGCGTTCCGTAGTCTCTGCCTACCCCTCCGGGAAACCGGCGTGAGTCTATCATGTATGTAGGTATGTCTGTCTGTTGGTCTGTCTGTCTGTTTGTTTTCGCTAATCTGTGGAACGGCTGGATCGATTTTGACGGTACTTTCACTGGCGGATAGCTGATGTATCAAGGAGTAACTCAGGCTATAAATTAACCGGGTAGGTACGCGAAGTAGTTCCCTCAGGACGCAGGTGAAACCGCGAGAAACAGCTAGTACCTATCTAAAATAACCATAAACGCAGTAAGGGTTAGGTACTTACTGCGTTTATAAATTGAGCGGCAGAACAAAAGCTCACGTCTTCGCATGTACCTATGGAGACGGATTCCCACCACCCCATTTCTTACCGTGAATGTTGTACCTGGCGATTAAGGAGAATACACGAAGCAAATAAGTAAGTATATTTGGCCAGAGACGGAAACCGGGGAAGGCCAAAGAAATGCTGGCTTGACGTCGTAAGGGATGATATATTATATGCGTGCCAACCAACTAACCACCAGGGATGCTGAAGACCGAGCGAAGTGGAGGAGACATAGCCGGAAAGCGGACCCCGGGCTCCAAGGCGTGGGTTTTGGAACGCAACCGGGGCAGCGCTAGGATGATGATGATGATGATTTGGGAAAAGACGGCAAACTCGACATCAATCCGTCTGGCTAACGTGATATTAGGTATGTATAGCCATATATATCCTCCTAAGCACATTAACTTATAATGTTGATTTTATTGATATTTTATTTTTAGACTCACGCCTGTATCCCTGAAGGGGTAGGCAGAGGTGTAATACTACACCCAGACTTCGCCATGAATTTTTAGATCCCACGTAATAGGGGGCGAGCCTGTTGCCGTTACCGGGCACATTACCAGACTCCGTGCTGCTACTGAAAATTCTGGAAATTTGGAAATGGAATTATTATATATTTGGAAAAACCCAGTAACACTTTTGCCCGACCCGGGGATCGAACCCGAGACATCCGATCAGCAGTCGCATGCGCTATCCACTGGACCACGGAGGCAGTCCAGTATAATGCTTTTGAGACGGAAATTAGGTGACGCCTATGTCCAGTGCACTACGGACGCTTTATGTTACAGTCATACAGTTTGAAATTAAACTACAGTTTACGGATTTTATCGCGTTGTATTGGTTTCACTAAGTTATTACATTTGAAACTAAAGATCTAGAAACTATATTTTTAATTTATTACTAGCCAACGTTTCGAATTCTTTACAGAATTCATGTTCACGGCAGACTGAGGTGATATTTGTCTTTTTCTTGAATGTATAAGTTATCTCAAAGTACCCGAACATTTTTCAACTACTGGTGTTACTATTTACGCAGAATGAGCTCACAGTGTCCTTAGGTCTTCTGGTGACTTTGTCCTTCTTGGGTTTCATTAGCCTTATGACAGGGTCCCAAGCTGGAGGAACATTCCAACCACCTTCCCTATTGAAATTAGGGTGTTTTTTAATTTCAATAGCCTCTCGTATCATCCTTGGAAGAAAACGATGTTCTTTTGCGAGTATCTGTGGTTCATCAAATCGCAGGTAGTGGTTGGGTCCTTGTTCCACATGTTCACACACAGCAGACTTTGTTGAGCGTTTATGTTTTATGTCAGCTATATGTTCTTTGAGTCGAATGCCTATGCTTCTCTTGGTTTGTCCAATGTATGAGAGCCCACATTCACAGTCAATTTTGTAGACACCGGCCTCTTGCAAGGGTAACTGACACTTGACAGATGGTAATAATTGACTGATCTTCGTTGGCGGCTTGTAGTAAGTTTTGATAGAAGCTCGCTTCAAGAAGTAGCCAATTTTGTCGGTCACGCCCTTGATGTATGGGAGGCCAGCAGGTTGTCTTTCTACTGTGGCTGGTTTTCTTTCTTCTGGGATCTGTGACAGTGGCGCGGCGGTCGGAGCTTGTTGTCTTGCAGAACTTGCCTGACATGTTGAAGCTCAGCGTCCAGGTGTTTCTTGTCACAGATCCCCCGGGCTCTCTGAAACAAAGACATTCCTACGGTAGCTGTTTAGGATGGTGGTGAGATTCACCGTTTAAGTATCTATTTGTATGGGTCTTTTTCCTATACACAGTATGGCTTAAGGAGTTGTTTTTATTCCTGATGACAAGTACATCTAAGAAAGCTAAAGACTTGTTTGCCTCTAATTCCATTGTGAATTGTATTTGGTTATTAATAGAATTAAGATGGTTTAGGAAAGCATTAACACTATCTGTTGGTAAAATTGTGAAAGTGTCATCTACATACCGCTTGTAGAACCTCGGTGTGATGGTGGCAGTCTGCCGGGTTCGGGTACTTTGAGATAACTTATACATTCAAGAAAAAGACAAATATCACCTCAGTCTGCCGTGAACATGAATTCTGTAAAGAATTCGAAACGTTGGCTAGTAATAAATTAAAAATATAGTTTCTAGATCTTTAGTTTCAAATGTAATAACTTAGTGAAACCAATACAACGCGATAAAATCCGTAAACTGTAGTTTAATTTCAATGTGTAACATTCGCATAAACCCAAGAAGATACTAAGTCATACAGTGCTTCGTAGGCCACATGGAACCGCGCCGGTCCCAGTTCCTGTCCCAGGATAAGAATCGTTAGACCCTGTTGGAAACCTTAGGGCGGTCTGTAAACTCCGACACGAGTTAAGTCATCATCATCAGCCTTTAACAGTCCACAGCTGGACTAAGCCTTTCCTTTGAAAGGAGGAATTGGCCTACTATACCACGCTGGCCAAACGGGTTGGTATAGGGTTGGTATCAAGTTTTGCTTCTCTTACAGTGGTGTTCTCTGCATAATATGCTCCCTCTGTCGGCTCTTACGACACCCATGGAATGATATGGGGTGGTGACAATCCGTATTCTTAATCCGTCACCACACGGAATTAAGTAGGTAGATAGATAGATAGAAGGTATTTATAGCCTAGCCTACTTGGAAAGAGTTGCGTGTCTGCAGTTCTTACACCTCATATAGTTCAATGATCTGTCTATTAGGCTAATAGTTGGTATGTTGACACACAGTTGAATGACCTTGTAACAACTGACGTCATAGTTTTTTAAAGACGACCCGCACTAGGACTATTTTCTGTATCGCGCGGGACTTTACAAACTTAAGCTCCGTACTCAGTTTTACTCGATCGAGTCGAACTCGAAGGCTCGCTTAGAGTAAAATGACAGCAAGCAGTAGCCAAGGCAGGGCAGATGGGGACAGCTGTCCCCCTCTAGATACTAAAAAACCCTACAATTCATACTTTTCTCAGTACTTTTCTCATTTTCCATATCAACTTGAACGACCCCCCCTCTCGTCAGGCAACCGACTGGCGACGCCCCTGAATGACAGTGTATTTGATGTCATCAAAGTGTGAGTTTTGCAGTCCACACGTTGATTCTTACTCGTTTTCGAGTAAAACCGTATGTCAGTACTGAGCATTACAAGTAACAGACTCAAAGAACTTGCAAAGAACATCCAGATTCGAAACAATAATTGCAACACACAACGTGTTGTCCCGTGGAGGAATCGAACATAGAACACTCGAGTTAGTGCAGCGATGAGCCATGCACAATAAATTACTTGTCGTGATACTAAAATACTGTCGTGGAGCCTAAACAAAATATTGAAGGTAGAAACATGACAGTTGGACAATGGGTTCTTTATGGTGAACGCACACCTATCCGAGCCGAACGCGTCGAACGCGTCGAAGGAAACGAATTTTAGAATTCTTTATATGAAATCTCATGAAACCTCGCACACTTGTCCGCGTCGAATCGTCCGAATCTGGAAGCACCTCAGAAATCCTCGAAGAATTCGAATGACGTCATCAGATTCGGCGCGGTTAGTGCGGTCGATTCGTCCGATGCGCTCGCATTCTATCAGTTGGGTATGACAGAGCAACGCACGAGTACTATATCCGCATTGTTTCTTCATCTTCCATTAATAAAGCACTGATAAATAAAAACCTCGTCAAGATCCATCACAATTCATATGCAATAACAGTGCGACAGGCGTAAAGGAAATGGAAACCATTTGTTCGATGCGCTCGATTCCTTCGGCGCGGTCGATTCTTTCGGCGCGGTCGATTCTTGCTAATGTGCGAGGCCTCCTTGACTTCGATTCGTTCGACGCGTTCGGCTCGGATAGGTGTGCGTCCACCATTAGGTATATGACACAGACTGTGAAACGACTTTTTAAATTAAAGTATGTATTTAATAATCTCAGACTCTCAGACATGCAGGTTTCCTCACGATGTTTTCCTTCGCCGTTTACCAAGCGATAATTAACAATTTAATACGCACATAATTCCTAAAAGCCATCAGTGCGCGGCGTAGATCCTAACCCGGACCTTCTGCGTAGCAGTCTGTCGGTCTCTCCACTAGGCTATCGCAGTCTGAGAGTTCTCCATAATGTTCTCGAAAGACATGTGAAGTCTGCCAACCCGCACTTGGCCAGCGTGGTGGACTATGGCCTTACCCTTCTCATAAAAAAAGTATATATGTATGTTTATCCATTATATCTAGTACCCATAACACAAGCTCTGCTTAGCTTGGGACTAGATGGTGATGTGTGTATGTGGTAGAATATTATTATCATAATGGGAAGAGGCCCGTGCCCAGCAGTGGGACAGTATAAAGGATTTGTTGATTTTAAAGCCATCTCTATGAAATGAAACAGCTAATATTAAGAATATCCCTACAATGAGCCGTAGTTGCTACCCACATCATGCGTCATTCAAGAGATAAAACATCATTGTGCGTAATTAAAATTATGGATGCTTGTCAAGGCTAGTCTGTCGCATTCACTCTTAAGGAATAATATGTAGGACGGGCATTATTTAAATTCTGGGACATCTCACACATGGTCTTCTCATCATACTCTTAGCGTTATCCCAGTTTCAACCTGGGGTCCGCTCTCTAGTCAAACCGGATTTGGCTGAATGAAAGCTTTTCCACAGAGCGACTGCCTGTCTGACCTCCGCAACCCGTAGGGATAGCGATATTCCATGGTTTAGACTAGTGTCAGTTTATTGAGAAGGTACTGACGCCCTGTAACGACTGTGTAAGATCTTCATGACAACCGGGACCGACGGCTTAACGTGCTCTCCGAGGCACGGGACAAGCGATAATTAACAATTCAATACGCACATAACTCCGAAAGGTCATTAGTGCGCGCCGTGGATTCGAACCCGATACCCTCTGCATGGCAGTCTGTTGGTATATCCACTCAGCTATCGAGGCCCTTTTTCTCTCACACACGGTCTTCTGATACATTGATATCAAGCCATGCTGCATTTTCATCGTCCTAGCGTTATCCCGGTAGCATCCAAGAGGTTTTCCTTAGAGCCCATGCCAAGAGCGAGTGCCGTTGGACTCTGCAATCCATGGGATAGCGAAAATCTACTTCTTAGACCACTGTCGATATATTCGAGGGTCTCTCTAGCGACTGCCAGAGTCGCCAGAGATCTCAATGACAGCCGGGACTGACGGCTGTTCTCCAAGGTAGGGAGCCCTAACTTAGAAAAGTCTGCCTGCCTCCGTGGTCCAGTGAGTAGCGTATGCGACTACTGATCGGAGGTCCCGGGTTCGATTCCCGGGTCGGGCAAAAGTGTTACTGGGTTTTTCCGAATACTCAGTAGCTGCTCGAAGTCTGGTGATGTGCCCAGTAACGGCAATAGGCTCGCCCCCTATTACGTGGGACCTAAAAATTCATGGCGAAATGTGGGTGTAATATTTACACCTCTGCCTACCCTTTCGGGGATACTTACAGGAGTGAGACTATAAAAAAAAATACTTAGAAAAGTCAGTGGTGCCATGGGTTTCAACCAGATACTGGTTGGACAAAAAGGCGGGTTACGGGCTCCAAGACCGAAACCGCGAAAGTTTTGGATGAGATGATGATAGCATACTTAGTCGGTTAAGTTCAAAGGTGCGGTGCGCGTCCGGAAAACCAAGCACTGTGAAAACCCACGCTACTAATATATTACAATACTACCTGTTTCCCGCGGTTTCACCCGCGTCCTGAGGGAAATACTTCGCGTACCCGGTTGATTTATAGCCTAAGTTACTCCTTGGCACATCAGCTATCCGCCAGTGTCCCGTGAAAATCGGTCCAGCCGTTCCAGATATTAACGAGAACAAACAGACAGACAGACAAAAATGGTAAAAAATGTCATTTCGCTATATGTACCGTGTATACATCCATATGCATTAAGTAAAAAGCGATTATTATGATATTATAAAACAGACACTCCAATTTTATTTATGTGTACCTACCTATAGATAATAGGAGAAAGTCAGTTATATAGATAACCTTTTCCACCAGGGCGTTACCCTTGACCTTTAAGTAGGAACCTACTAATCACTTTTGATTGCATTATAATTATTACAAGCTTATCGAAACACGAGTAATATTAAATAATTACAATATTATCTTAATAATTAACTGTAAGTAATATTGTATTTACAGTCAATTAAACATGCATCAAAGTATGTAATTGCTGTTATATATTTGCATGACTGCCTCGTTGGTGTCGCGGCATAAATGTGCGCGTGGGATCGGGAGGTCCCGGGTTCGATTCCTGGGTCGGGCAGTATTATTGGGTTTTTCTGTCACGCAATTCTCAGTAGCAGCACGGAGTCTGGAAATATGCCCGGTACGGCAATAGGCTCGCCCCTTATTACGTGGGACTAAAGTATATATCTGGCGAAAAGTGGATGTAGAAATACACCTCTGCCTACCTCTTCGGGGTTATAGGCGCGAGACTATGTATGTACCTATGTATGTCTTTGCATAGTCTGTGATTTATTTATCGCTTGCAAAACGGTGAACAAAAACATCGTGGTTAAACCTGCATGTCTGAGAGTTCTCCATAATGTACTCGAAAGACATGACATGTGCTGCCAACCCGCATTTGGCTAGCATGATGGATAATGGCCTTCCCTTCTGTGAGAAGAGGCGCGTGCCCAGCAGTGGGACAACACATATTCCTTTATTTCCTAAGTCGCCTCTTACGGCACCCACGTATTGGCGATGCAAAGATTATCCGCGCGCCTCTAGCGGCGAATTTGGAAGTTGTCCGGGTACGACACTTTTGAAGTTTTGACAGCTTTCAATACAACTTTGCTTCGAGGTTATGGTGTGGTAATTGTATTGAGCTGTCAAAAGTGTCGTAACCGTACAACTTCCAAATTCGCCGTTAGATTCGCTAGTAGAATCTTAGCATCGCCAATCCTTGTCGCCAATTGATTAAAAAGTGTCAATGTGAAAATCTTCTTAGTTAATTGAAATAGTCTGTTTTTCTTTTAGCGAATAGCGATGCAAAGATTATCCGCGCGCCTCTAGCGGCGAAATTTGGAAGTTGTCGAGGTACGACACTTTTGACAGCTTACAATACAAATATGCTTCAAGGTTATAGTGGTAATTGTATTGCAAGCTATCAAAATTGTCAAAAGTAGACGTGATCTGCAGATCTGTGAACATTTCTGTGAAAGAATCGTACATGGGCGACTTCTAAATTTCGCCACCAGAGTCGCTATAGTTAGAATCTTAGCATCCCCAATTCTCGCGGTGTCAATTCTCACCACTGGGCTAGGAGGCGCTGCCACTGAATACAGATTTACATAGAAGCGCATTTCTTAAGCATTTCGTGTGCCGATTCCAAGGCGACTGTCGCCAGTGTCGTTCGTAGTTGGCGCCGTTGGCGGCGCTGGCGTCGCTCTCCGTCTCTCTTGCTCTCGTAGTTAACATAGACAGGAGGAACAATCGTCTCTCTTGCACTCGTAGAGACAGCTGTCACAGCGCGACTGCCACGCCGCCAAGCGGCAATTTGGGTCACAGAAAGTTTGTCTACAGAGCGCCCATCAGAAATGCGCCTCTATATGTAAATATCTGATTCTGAGCTCTTTTGTTAGGGTGGTAATGTATTGAGAGCTGTCAAAAGTGTCAAAAGTAGAAGTGATCTGTGACTAGGATCTGTGACAAGGAGCAATTGATCTGTGAACATTCTGTGAAGTCGTAAAGTACATGGACGACTTCTAAATTTCGCCGCCAGAGGCGCTAGTTAGAATCTTAGCATCGTCAATTCTCGCGATGGCAATTATTCTCACCACTGGACTAGGAGGCGCTACCTCTGCAACTAAGCATTTCAATGAATACCAAACTTATATTCATTGATTGATGATTCAGTCACGTTTTTTGGCACGCGTAGATTACGATTTAGAGATATGTTTACGCGTGAATGTACGCCTACGCTAACACTTCCGGAGCGATTTAACCTTCATATTATATGTGCGATCTCAAATGGCGATTTTTTGTTTAGTTTTTCGTGTGTGTGGCCAACTCTAGTGTCGGAGTTTTCAGACCGCCCGAAGGCCTCCGACATGGCCTAACGACTCTTATCCTGAGACAAGAAGACCGACAGCTTTACGTGCCCTCCTAAGCACGGTAGCGCTCAGATGTAAATGCCACACGCGGTCACCCATCCAAGTGGCGACCTGTGCATGCGTTGCTTAACTTTGCCGATCTGTTACGAACGACAAGCTTGGTCCCGCTATGAGCGCGATCAATGGCGATGATAACAAAGAATTTAATAACAGCTGCAGTGGTTACTGCAATACGTCCAACTATACAGTTCAAGCTTTAGGTAACAGTTTAAGTATGATTTAAATAATAAATATTTAACTTTGCTACACCATGAGAACGGTAGAAAGGTCTAGCTTGACGAGATTTTTTTTTAAATACAACTCCGCCTTGAAATAAATCCTGTATCGCGGGCGATAAGGCCGCCCTTGTGCATTTGATATGTATGTAGTACACTTGTCATTTACACCGAATTTGTATTCACATTTGCACAATAAAGAATTATCTATCTATCTATCTATCTTTACAAACATACAACCAACGGACACAACGAACACCCAGACTCGAAACAACAATTTATGAATCACACATAGTGTTGTCTCGTGTGGGGATCGAACCCACAACACTCGGCGCAGTGTCGAGCGGCGAGGCGGCCGCTTAAACCACTACGCAAACCGTGCAGTCGTAGCCTTGTATACGTACTTAGACGTAATGAACTCTGCCGCACTACTAGTGACAGTTCATTATATATTTGGATGGTGTTACAAGAAGTAATGTCCCGTGAAGGGATCGAACCGACAGCACTCGGTGCGTGTTAAACGGCGTAGCGGCCGATTAAATCAACGTACGGGCAGTCATCTTGAAGAGTGATAAACAGCTGGTCTCAATTAGATCCATGCATTTGGTTACTAGAGATTCATATTTGACATAAGCTACATACGAGATTTGTTAAATAATTGTATTTCTGAAAGTTGCTGAAAGGCATCGGTCCCGGCTGTCAAGAATATCTTTAAAGTCATTTATTCATTTAGGCCAAAAGTGACGCTTATGAACGTCAAAAATTAAAGTTAATTACTAGATGATTCTACATTACATTTACTGCCACGTTCGCAATTCAATAGGTAGAACCACGAGAAAGAACGGGCAATAAAACTCGTGGCCACAGATAGCAGACAAACTTGCGGCAAGTTTGTTTTTTCTTTGATTCTTACTTGCCGCGTCAAATATGACGAGGCAAGTTTGCGATAATATTGCTCAAATATTGTTATGACAAATATGATACTTCAAGTTTGAGGCAAGCTTGATGCAAACTTTACCGCTACTATGACGCGCGCGCGAGACTCGCGCCACCTGTTTGCTTGATCCGTTCGGTAAAGTTCGGTTAACTTCGGCTCGGATTTTGGTTGACTGTTGAGTGACCGTTTGCTTGTTGTTAAAATAATTTTCTTCTGCTGAAGCTTCTTACTAGTATATCTAATTAATAATTTTTAGTTCGTAATTAGCAACTATATACAAAGGTACTCTGTGATTGATTAGCAAATCTGTGGCTGTGCTGTGTGGCTGTGCAAAGTTCAACTTACACCCGATCAGTTTGTGCTTGTGAATTATCCTTTTTGTTTTGGCGGAATTGAGGTAAGTCTCTTTTATATTTTTGTAGCTTCTAGCTGTATTCACATACATCGTCGTCGATGTTTAATGTTATTTACAGCCTCACAGCGTTTTAGATGATGTATCTAGTTGGTTAACCTCAAAACATTACTGTCTTAGTGATATTGCACACATGGGTACCTATTATTTTAGTCTAAAATTCAATTCAATTATTGCCACTCTGTCTTTTCTTCATATTTCATTAACACGATTTAGGCTATATAGCGCTAAGTGGCGCTAAGTAAGCCAAAACAATGAACTGAACTTCAGGGTCACAAGGGACCTAACACAACCTATTAAGTTTCCCGAGTGGACGAGATTCATAAATCAGCCGATCGTAATATACGATATGAAGGTCGGCGTCAGTTATTTCGTCAACTTATTAGGTTATGTTAGGTTTCCTTGTGACCCTGTATCCAAAAATAGGTGCCCGGTGCGTCGCAGGGCTCCGTCAACTTAACTTAAAAGACATCGCTGTCCTATCTACTTGGTACCTAGTCCTACTTAGTACTTAGTAAGCGACGACAGACGACTATGATTTGAGGCTGAATCCTTGGTCGCAGGAAAAAAACATCAGGACAAAAAAGCTTTTATTTTTAGTTGTTCTATACAATAATAGCGAAAAATCACATATCAATAGATTTCGAAATTGTTCTTCAAAATTTTTTAAGTGTTGAACGCTACCAATAGTAACGCGCCGATCTTCTTCAAGACGATTTTGACGGCTAACCCTTGATCGGAGAAAAAAAATTTCAAGAGCAAAATGCCTTTAGTATTAGTCGTTGTATACAATTCAAACAAAAAAATTAAATATGTTGACTTTTGAGACTTTTCATCAAAAAATTTCTAAGTCCAAAACAAAGAATTATATTGTTTTTAATGATTTTCTAACATTTCTGAATGCAATCATGTTATAGCTTCAGTTTTTAGTAATATTAATGTAGGTTTTTAATTTATTTTCTTCAGGAAGGAGTAAACATGGCTCGAATACCCTTTTTACTAATGTCCAAACAAGGAAGACTAAAAAGAATTAAGAGAGAAATGGTTCTCACTCATACAAATATCAATGCTGGTAGTATTCATTCTAAACAAGGAATTTCATTTTGTCATGAAGAAACTGTATGGCCTAATATTAAGAATGAATTTGAAAATGATAACCTAGATTCCTGTTGAATGTACGCACTGAGGAGATCGTAAACAAATTTTTAAGGAATAGGAGGGACCCCGACGAATCATGGTCACAACACCAAATAAAAGTTCTTAAAAGATATGGTATGTCCTTTATTTTTCTGTATAAGTTATTTAAGAATTGTATAAACTTTTTATTTGGTTTCACTATGTACTTCTTTCAAACTTAATTAATTTTTTTAAACCAGTTAAAAAATGCATTATAATTTCAGAAACTTATAATGAGGCACTTCTCCGCTTGAAAAAAGCAGAAGAAATCTCCAATTAAGACTGATGATAAAGTCCTCATACGAAAAAGAAAGTTTAGGATAGTATATTTGCCTGAAGATTCAGATTCTCCGGATGATTATCCCACTAATTGTCTTTCTAGTAAAGATTTTAACAATTTTTTTTGTATTTTCTTTTACATGGGCCATTCAGATGTAACTTGCTTTTTATTACAGGCAGTATTCTTGAAATGAAATGAAATTGTTTTTTATTTGCAACTCCAATGCAGTAGTGACAACAATATAGTGAGAAATGGAAAAAAGAAAAACAGTATTTGGATAGCAAATAAGGGATCTGCATCAGTATAAGTTGCAGAATCAGGTGAGACTGCAACACTGATCTTCCCGCAGGACCTACTTAACTTACATACATACAATCTCTTAAAACTAGTTATAATTAATTATAAATAGTACATACATTATGAATTAATATATAACTATCAAATAAATAATTAAATATACATACATAGATTAAATAATCATAATAAAAACAGTACAGAATAATTTTTTTTTCATGCTCAGATACCTATCACTATAAATCATAGAGATATTAAGAATAGAGTGGCAGAGTGGGGCCTATTCGTGTCCGCCGGTGGGAGAGAGAACGCAACATTAGAGGCCCCCTGCATCTCTTTCTAACAATACATGCACAACATCAACATTACGAAGTGGCGTGCTACCTGTAACTATTATTGAAATCAGTTTATTAGTAATCAATAGTTTAAAAGTTGTTTTTATTGATACACGAAGATAGTTTGAAGTGACAAAAATGTTTATATATTTTTAAACTATTGATTACTGATAAACTGATATAAATAATAGTTACAGGTAGCACGCCACTGCGTAATGTTGATGTTGTGCATGTATTGTTAGAGTGAGATGCAGGGGGCCTCTAATGTTGTGTTCTCTCTCGCACCGACGGACACGACACAGTATTGAGTTAGGTACTGTTCTGCCACTCTATTCTAATATCTCTATGCTATAAATAGATAACATTTTTATGCATTTCCGAACGCTTTACAATCACGTCTTGTCACACTTGACAGATGGGTGTGGGTGTGGTGTGTTTATGTTCGGTCGGCCATTGCTTTCCGTAGTATTTAATTTACTCTTTGGCCATTGCTAAAAGTTGTAATTTTATTGTTATCATTGTGCCAATATTAAAAACGAATTTTTAAGATACATTCTGCTTACATAGTGTACTTCAGATGATAAAAATGTCATATACTACACGTGTAATATGTAAGGTTCGCAGCAGGAATGTCAAAATTATCGCGGGATCAGCCTTCTTAGTGTTGTTGGAAAAATGTATGCCAGAATTTTGATTGACAGAGTAGTAAATGTGACTAATGACAAGATATGGGATGTGCAAGCGGGATTTCGGAAGGGAATGGGATGTACGGATCAAGTCTTTTCCTTGCGCTGCGTCACCGAAAAATGTCTGGCAAAAAACCAGAAGGTGTATTGCGCGTTCATAGACTTGGAAAAGGCTTATGATAGGGTGAATAGAAAGGAATTATGGAAGGTGTTATCCATGTATGGGGTAGACAACTTTATAATAAGGGCTCTGAAATCCCTGTATAGGGGTTCTAGAGCCTGTGTCCGAATCAATGGTGCCTATTCGGACTGGTTTGACATCTCGCAAGGTGTCAGACAAGGGTGTGCAGCCTCGCCCTGGTTGTTCAACGTATTCATGGATAGCTGCATGAATGATATGAGAGAAACTGAATGCGGGATCGATATGGTAGGAGTGCGTGTTAAGTGCCTCTTATATGCCGATGATCAAGTCATTCTTGCATCATCGGCGAATGAGTTGCAAGACATGATGGACTGCATGAACAAGAGCTTTAAAGCGAAAGGTATGAAAGTTAATGCACGAAAGACGAAAGTGATGGTGTTTGAAAAAGATGAAAGTGCGACTGATTGTAATATTACGATTGGAGGTGAAATTGTAGAGCAAGTAAAGGAATTTGTATATTTGGGTAGCGTATTTACAAGGGACGGAAGATGTGAGGGAGACATTGAAAGGAGAGTGACTGCGGGAAATCGTGTAAATGGAGCACTGTGGGCGTTTATGAACGGTCAGACGGTGCCAAAAGAGGCACGATTGGCGGTTCACAATGGAGTGCTTGTCCCCACGTTGATGTATGGAAGTGAGAGCTGGGTTTGGCAGAAAAAGCATGAAAGTAGAATTAACGCAGTTGAGATGCGATCACTGCGTAGTATGTGTGGGGTAAGACTGATTGATAGAATTCCGAATGCAACTATACGAAAGAGCAGTGGACTGAAAGAAGATGTGGTGACAAGGATTGAGAAAGGAATGCTTAGGTGGTTTGGACACGTGGAGCGAATGAGTGAAGAAAGAATGACGAATCAGATATATAAGGCAAATGTGTGTGGGCAAGTCGGTCGCGGCAGACCTCGGCGGACATTCTTCGACCAAATTGGAGACATCCTAAGAAACGGAAAGGTCCGAAGTACCCGCAACCGGCGAGCATGTATGAAAAGAGTAATGAGTGTAGAGGAAGCGCGTGAGGTTTGTAAGGATAGGAGCAAGTGGCGTTCTGTTGTCTCTGCCTACCCCGACGGGAAAAAGGCGTGAGTATATGTATGTATGTATGTATGTATGTATGTATGTAATATGTAAGTTACCGCTTCACTGTACAATACCTATGATAATGTTTGTCGTTGTAATAATATTTGCTTCAATTTAGTTTGGAATGTGTGTACTGTGTTATTTTGAGTAAGCCGTTTTCAATACAACTAACAACTCAATTATGCCGGAAAAACAGCCGGCTGTCTCGCCAAAATTTTTGCGCTTAAAACCCAAGAAACCGCCGGCGGTCGCTCACTTACATTCAAGAAAATACCTTTATTTTCTTTTATTCACACATTTAGAGACGACTTTTGTATGAACAATGTTAGTGCGTTCCGTTCTTTGATAAATTTTCTACATTCTGAGCATAAAATATTGTATGATCTGTGCATCCGTGCATCCACACTTCCACAGTTTAGCTTTGACAGTCGAAAAATTTGCATCGCGCACGCTTCACGCGCAGTTCCGTGATTTGTTTGTGTTAGTGTTTTTTTGTGTATTTTACGTAAGTAAGTAGTGTTTCTTATTAGAAAACTGTTTTTTAGCTTATTAGAAGTGTTTTTATGTAACTGGTTGAATGAAATACATCGTAATATGGCACGAAAAAGTTTGTTATTATGTGACTGATTGCGAAGTGATTTGTCATTGTTGTGAAGTTTGAATCTGTAAAAACAATATAAATATTTGACTAAACACTTTATTTTGATGCCTGACAGAAAGAAAATTTAATAATGATTACAATATACCTAGGTTATTGAATTAAAAAATATGGTTTGGTTGTAGAGTTATTACATAATATATTTTGTACAACGCAATTTTTTCGACGCCATCACATCTAAGACGCAGGGGCTGTCAAAATCGTATCAAAAATTTTTAACTGGGCTGAAAACCAATTAACTGCTGACAGTGTGAGCAATTAAAAACAGTGCTGACTTCCACTTTCTTTTCATAAATTACTAAGTTATGTAATATATATATATATATTATTATAATATTTTTCTTAATAAAGTTAATTCTTATCACATTTTAGGTGAAATTCTTGGCTGGGATTGGTGGCAGAAATGCTCGTAGCCTTACTACGAACATTCTTAGACGAATATTGCTTGATGAAGTAGCAGAATTGTATTCATTGAGAGGAAAACTAATGAAAAGTTAAAACAAAAAGTCATTTCTGACAATAGAAACATGTAAAATAATCTTTCGTAAGTATTTTTATATTGTATGACTTTATAAAAAACCAAATTGTGAGATAATAAGCACATAAAGCATTGTCTGTTCCCATACTGGGCCAGTGCCTTACAACCTCGCAATGCAAATAAAACTATGTTAAACTGAACGGTTACATATGATTAATTTATAATGATTATTTTTCTTTTTTCAGAAATCTGCAAAAAAGTCTATGATGATGTAACGGATGAACAACTTAAGGAAATTATTAGTGACTGGCTGAATCAAGCAAAAGTTAGAATAAGAAGGAGGTAAGGTTCTGAAATATAATTGCATTTATATGTGAAATAGATTTAAGAATATGAGTGGTCAGTCCGAATATTTAAATATTGTTATGTTGTGAGTGCTGACTGTCAGTATTACTATGAATAAGGTTCTAAAAGCTAATACTCTGTCAAATCTGGATAGACTAGTAAGCCCTCCAGGCTGATGATTAATGTTGTTAGCTAGATATAGTTTGTTAAGAACAAATATTTATGTGATTTAGATATATCTTATCTGAGAGATTTGTTTTGTTTTCTTGTTTGTAATATGTTTAGTAACTTAATTTTTACTGGTGAAGATGTCACAATATACATAACTACAGATATATCTTTATTTAAGCTATTATATCTTTGATGAATAAGTATTTTTAAGTTGTCAAATAAATTTAACTCAGAAAAAAGTACAGATATAAATATTAGATGTTAAGGCTCTAGGTAGCTGTAACACATGGCAATACTTGCTACTACCCAAATGTACGCACAGAGGAGATGAAAAACAGACTTTATTTTTCTACATAGATATTTAAGAATTATATAAACTTTTGGGTTTCACTACTTCTTCCAAATTTATTTATTTTCTTTAAACCAGTTAAAGAAATGCATTATAATTTCAGAATCTTATAATTAAGCACTTCTCCACTTGAAAAAAGCAGAAGAAATCTCCAATTTATACTCTGATGATAAATCCTCATACGAAAAAGAAAGATGAAGAGAGTGTATTTGCCTGAAGATTCAGATTCTCCGGATGATTATCCCACTATAAAAACCAAAAACAACTCAGCCAAGTGTTCCATACCCTATTCCTCCTAAACGTCGGTCAACAGGCACAAGAAAAACGAGTGTAATGAAAACTTGACAGAAGTGGTTGCAAGAAACAGCACAGTCAAGATGGTTCCAAATAATGTAGTAAATCATACACCTGGTAAAGTTCTTAGCTTATTTTTTATGATAATACTTAATATCAGCTGTAGAGACTTAGACCTGTATTATAGGACTACACTCAAGTCAAGATCTCTTCTGAAGTACAGTTAAAAAGGGATGCAAATAAATTGAACAGATACGTACATCCCTTTCCAACTATGCCTCAGCAGAGATCTCCGGTTGAGTATCATTCTATAATACGGGTCTCATTTTTTCTTATTACAGGTCGTATTCAAAGCAAATCTCAGCCAAATTTAAGAAACAAAGCTCCTAAATATACTTTTACAAGAAACACCTTAGTTACTGCTGAAGTTGAAGATGCTATTGAAATTTCTCATGTAACAAACAGCACCAATACTGGCACAAATCCTACAATAAATTGTCCTTCTGGTAAAGATTTTAACTATTTTTTTTTAATATTTTCTTTTACATGGGCCATTCCGATGTAACTTGCTTTTTATTACAGACAGTCTTCTTAGCAAGCCGTTTTCAATACAACAAAGCCATCTTATCCAGGTGGTCACAGACTTATCTGTACAGATGAATGAAGTTAATAGAAAATTGGACTTACTATTAGCACGGGCATCTTTACCACAAATAAATCATCGAGAAGATACTTTTACAGTTCCTGACTTTATGGCGAAACTTCCAGTAAAGGATGACACAAGTTTTTGTAATTTGAATGAGCAGTTGAAGAATAGCCACAACAAACAGTCTCTTGTAAGTTTATAAGGCAATTTAATTACTTTCTTTGGGCTTGCACAAACATTCTAGTAAGAACACAAAGCTTAGTTGACAAAATTAATAAATAATGTTCTCGAATTAACAATTAACTACTGACAGAGTGTGAGCAATTAAAAACAGTGCTGACTTCCGCTTTCTTCTTTATTTAATATATATATATTTTTTTCTTAATTAAGTTCATGATTTATCACATTTCAGATGAAATTCTTGGCTGGGATTGGCTCGTAGCCTTTCTACAAACATTCTTAGACGAATATTGCTTGATGAAGTAGCAGAATTATATTCATTAGCAGGAAAACAAATGAAAAATTCAAACAAAAATCATTTCTGTCAACAGAAACATGTAAAATAATCTTTCGTAAGTATTTATCATTTATAAATTCAAACATCATGATTGTATGACTTTATAAAAAACCATATTGTGAGATAATAAGCATATAAAACATTGTCTGATCCCATAATGGGCCAGTACCTTACAAGCTCGCAATGAAAATAAAATAACCCAGCTGTAGGGGTCACCCCTTTTCTTTGTATTACCTACTTACCTGTTAAACTGAATGGTTATGATTAATTTATAATTATTATTTTCTTTTTTCAGAAATCTGCAAAAAAATCTATAATGATGTAACGGATGAACATCTTAAGGAAATTATTAGTGACTGGCTGAATCAAGCAAAAGTTAGAATAAGAAGGAGGTAAGGTTCTGAAATATAATAAACATTATTTTCTATTATTCTAGGTGGGCATGGATTTTTTAATTTGAATCACATATCAAATTGAGTCCTATGACTTTCCATGTCCATGCACCATGTGTACATGACTACATAGTTTTAGGTTTCATTGCTAGATTGTTCATTTAACATGTTTTTACCCATTTTAATAGCAGTTGAATCCTGTTCGTACAATAAGAGTTAATAACAATTTAAGAGTTTATAACAATTTCTTTTATTTGTTTCAGGGCTGCTAGACAAACTAAAGCATGGGAATCTGAAGCTAGCTGGTATAATCTAAATGTAATAAATAGTTTTAGACAATGATTTTAAATAGTGAATTTTGTGTGTGATGTTTTTCTTTAAAAAATATAATATTTGTTATTTTCTATAGACCAGAAAGACTAAAACTAGGTAGACTGGAAAACCTACTCTAGGCTGATGATGATGAATTTTGTTAGCTAGATATAGTCTATACAGGGCTATTTGTAAAACATCGTTATCCTCTTAAGGGGTGGTTATATATTTCATCGTTATGAACAACTTTTGTTCTAGAACTTCTGCGAAATCGCGATAAAATATCAGCTGTTTCATACAAAGTTGAACTTTGACCCCGACAAAATGTATGGAACAGCTGATATTTTTTTTCGCGATTTCGCAAAAGTGCCAGAACAAAAGTTGTTCATAATGATGAATATAACCACCCCCTAAGAGGTTAACGGTGTTTTACAAATAACCCTGTATATCCTGTTTAGTACAAATATTTCTGTGATTTAGATATAATATCAAACCTGAGAGATTTGTGTTTTGTTTGTAATATGTCCAGTAACTTAAATTTTTACTGGTGAAGACAAAAATAGTTGAAAGGCTATAGGTAACTGTAACACAGTACTTTTGGTCCAGTGAGAATGTACAAAACACACATTTGTATGGAACATTTTAGCTGATTAGTTCAGCTAAAATGTTCCATACAAATGTGTGTTTTGTACAGTTTTAAGAAACACTTTAAATTTAAGTTTGTATTGTATTGTTCACTTTAAATTTAAGTTTGTATTGTATTATGTAGTTAAATTTAATTTAAGTTGTATGGAACATTTTAGCTGATTAGTTCAGCTAAAATGTTCCATACTAATGTGTGTTTTGTACAGTTTTAAGAAACACTTTAAATTTAAGTTTGTGATTTTTTTATTACGATAAAGACAAAGTAAGTCTATACTATGTTGTGGCATTTTCGATGGCCCCTGGGAATACGTCTTAAGGCCGGCGCGCACTGACGTCGTGGCATGGCAAAGGATTTTATTACTGATCTAGTCATTTTTATTCTTATATCTATGAGTTTAGAAATTATATTACTTTATTTCGATACAATCGTACCGCGGCCCGCCATGGCACGTCATGGCATACCGCGGGACGTCGCGGCATACTTCGGGACGCCACGGTATGCCACGGCGTCCTGCAGTGTGCCACGACGTAGTAAATCTTGTTCTCCATAAATAATGTATCCAGAATTGTTTTCTCTTCGACCTATCAGTTTGTATTTGTCGTCCTTCATCTTCAGCAAGAAGTGCTATTGATACTAAATGCCAGTCATTTGGACGCCTCGGTATGCCGCGGCACGTCGCGCCATGCCATGCCGCGTCATGCCGAAGCGTCCTTCGGGCTACCGAAACATGCCGTGCCGTCATTCGGCGCCGGCCTTTATCAAGCTATGTATATTTTAATGTCATATTTTTACCACATACATTATGTCAATTTATTATAATTAGAAATTATTGACCGATTTAAAAAATAAATAGTCATGGTAAAAAAATTGTGTATTTTTATTCACGTTGTTGTATTCACGAAGTCACAGCAATAATATTTTATGTGAAGATTAATCTGTGGTCGCAGGATGTCTATTTGACCACATACTAGTACCCAAATCGTCAGGTTTCATTAAAATCTACAATTCTAATTCTAATACAATTTTGTTACGACAAACTTGCCCTACATGTGCTACGGCAGTAATAATAATTTTCCTAGGTTAAAATTGCCAAAATGAAACCTTTAACATTTTGGAAATTTTAACCTAGGAAAATTATTATTACTGCCGTAGCACATGTAGGGCAAGTTTGTCGTAACAAAATTGTAGGTAGTATGACAAAACAAACCTTAAGCAAGTTTGTTATATCAAGTTTGCACAACCTTTGCAAAAACAAACTGCATGCAAGTTTGTTATATCAAGTTTACACAACCTTTGCAAAAACAAACTTCATGCAAGTTTGTTATATCAAGTTTGCACAACCTTTGCAAAAACAAACTTCATGCAAGTTTGTTATATCAAGTTTGCACAACCTTTGCAAAAACAAACTTCATGCAAGTTTGTCACCGTGAAACTAGCAAGTTTGATTTAAACTTGTTGCAAGTTTGCAAACTTGCCATGTCAAACTTGATGCAAGCTTGCTTTTTTGATGTATCAAACTTGTTGCAAGTTTGAAACAAGTTTATATTGCTATCTGGTGCACTCTTTGTTTTTAACTGCCAGTATAAATGGTTTTACATGTTATCTTTGTAAGGAGCTGCAACTGTTTCACATTGTGAGTTATCTACATAGCTATTATATATAAGGAGTCAGTACTTACGAATAATAAGGCATAGCTATATTCCATGGTTTATCCCTTTGGGTTGCAGGTCAGACAGGCAGACGCTCTGTGGAAAATCTAATATTCAGCCAAATCCGGTTAGACTAGAAAGCGGACCCTGGGTTCTAATTAGAACAACGCTAGGAGGATGATGATATATTATCTCCAATAGCCAAAAGTTAGTTGGCCAAGCTATTACGACTTATGAAGCGTCGAGGTAACCGCAACTAGGCCGGCAACGCACTTGTGACTCCTCTGGTGTTGCGGGTGTCCATGGGCGGCGGTAATCGCTTAACATCAGGCGATCCCTCTGCTCGTTTGCCCCCTATTCCATAAAAAAAAAACTGTTTCCCTGAGATTCTGAAAGTAGCACTTTGTAAAAGTAAGCAGGATAAAAAATCGCCACGGGGTCACTAACCGCGACGACAAATATGAACAGAGATGCCTATTATAAAAAAACACATGTTTGTATAAAAAAATGGTTATTAACATCGCGTGTTGTGAGTGGTATCTTATCAACTCACTTCTGTACTATCACTGTTTTAGTTGGAATAACAAAAATATTAGTAGGTATGCAGACATCACGATTAATAAACAGATAAATCAGCTAACCGAATATCGGAAAAGTTTTATATCGTCGGCTTTATGATAAACAATTTTAAGTTTATTTAGCGGTTCTTAGGGCCTTATCATACTAGCGGATTGCGAACGTTCTCAAAGCGGAGCGGGCGCGCAATTAATTCGTTACGGGCACACAACAGTCACAACGAACACGCCGCGCATGCGCATCGAATTCGTTGCGGACGCGCAAAGAGTAAAAAGCGACGCGCAACGAGTAAAAGTAATAAAGTCAACAGCAGTGTTTCCTCGTCGGAATCCATTTTGTTACTGGATGTATTGTACGTCGATTAATTTGCTACAAACATGCGACAAAAACGTAACGTATTTGCCACGCGTCCGCGACGTCCTCGCTGCGCAGCCGCGGCGTGTTCGCGACGCATTCGCTGCGCATCCGGCCCGCCCCGCAACCGCTCCCAAACCGCTAGTATAATAAGGTCCTTACTCGCGATAACAAACAAGGGCGTCACCAGACGATTGCCTAGGGGGGAGAGGGCAACTCTAGGTGGAGGGGAGGCAGCTGCCACCCTTTGCCTTTGCCCATGTTAGGCATAAATAAATTTGGTATTTCCCGAAGCTTCAACCGTCCGTGACTTGCACCGCTAGTGGTCGCAGAGGGTCTGCTTTGTGTTTTGAAAGCGGTGGTGGGATACCGACGACATAATGCTTGCCATGAAGCAAAGCAGTCCCGTGCCTTCTATAAACTGGCAGTGTCTCACAGCGGCACTTATTTTTTTTAGTTTATAGCCTCACGCATGTATCCTTGAAGGGTTAAGCAGATATGTAATATTACACCCACATTCCGCCGTGTTATGAATTTTACGTCCCCCGTAATAGAGGGCGAGCCTAATGCCGTTACCGGGAACATTGTCAGACTCCGTGCTGAGTACTGAGGATTCGGAAAACTCAGTAACACTTTTGCCCGAGCCGGGCATCGAGCCCACGACCAGTTATGATCAGCAGACGCACGCCATCTCCAGGACGGAGACTCTCAATCAGTAGGAGTTCGCTTGATGGTAGGTACTAATAATAAATATAAATTAGATATTAACAGTGTACCTACTACGCACATATAGGGCCGGCTCGTGCCTATGACGAAATGAATACTTACCTATCCGCTAAAGGACGCCGGAGCAGTTGTGTCTGTTATACAAGACCTAGGCTCGCTCCTGCGTGGAATACTGCTCTCACCTTTGGAATGGCTCCGCTCAGTACCTACTTATTGGACGCCCTCGATAGGTTGCAGCGGCGTGCTGTCCATATGGTTGGGGATCCAGCGGCCACTAAGACACTTGAGTCACTGCAATTACGCAGAGACGTGGCCTCAATGGCTGTCTTCTATCGCATTTATCACGGTGAGTGCTCCGAATAGCTCTTTCAACTAATCCCACCCTCTCCTTTCCTATCCCGAATGACACGTGCTGGGTTAAGGTGCCACTCTTACACGGTAGAACAGATACCGTCACGCACCAAACGGTTCGGCGCCTCTTATCTCTGCCGTACCATTAAGATGTGGAACTCTTTACCAGCCCACGTGTTTCCCTCCACTTATGATCCTGGGTCCTTTAAGCGGGGCGTGAAAAAGCTTTTCTCAAGGCCGTCAAGGTGAGGGCCATCATGCCATAATGCCATGCTGGCTGCTGGGATGATGGCCATCACTATAGGACTTCACTGACTGCTTAACATCAGGCAGCATGGAGTCAATTTGTTCAGCAGAAATAAAAAGAAAAATTAAAAAAAAAAACATTTTGACAGAGACTGGCCCAATTTGGCAGAAGATAGGGACGCTTGGAGGAGTGTGAGGGAGACCTTTGCCCAGCAGTGGGACAACACAGGTTACACGTTCAGTGCCCACGACTCGGATCCGAGTTCAACAATTCATATATTCCCATGCCCAGAACTCGGATCCGAGTCGTGTCTATAAGTAGTTATGGCCGACTTCTAACAATGCCAAGGACTCGGATCCGGGTGCACGTCGAACAATAGAGATACGCGTCATTGTTAACTTAGGGTTGTCAAATCCAAACCATGCGGCCAACTTTTTTATCAGTCGTTATATCATTCGTACCTAATCTGCCGAAATAATTTACCTACAATCGAAGTTTATGATTATAAGTGTTGCTTAATTCAGAAATAATAATCATAATGATGAACAATTATTGAACAAGTGCCGTATCTACACATCGTACACACGTAAATAGGTAAGCACAAATATTTCACTTGAACGTTCATCATTAAACGTTTGAATTATTTGATGTTGTTTTGCGTCGATAAAATATAATTATGTAGATTCATAACCTACACGCATAAAACTTAGTTACGACTAGCGAAAAATAGTATAATAATATCATGATTATTTGAGTGTTCCTATTAGATTTGCATTTTATGAGGTAGGTACTTACATTCATACATACTTAAATTCGTATCTTTTTTAAATAATTGCATCCTGTATTTATGATTTTAGAATATATTTGAAATTACTAGGTACATACAATAAAAAAAAGATAATACCAAAAATATTACATTTGGGAACACAGAATGCTTGTATTGCTTGTTTGCATTATTCACTAACTTGTGTTGCATGCATTACTTACGTTTGTGGCTATTTGTGGCGTTCGTTCATAGTAGGTAATGTAAAATGTTCAACAAAAGTGTGAATTAGCAGTAATATTAACTAACCTCTTCAACAAGCATTGAAACAAAACGCTGAATAAACATTATCACCACAGAATCGTAAATTAATTCATGTTATCTGTGATTATCACTAACATAACCTCTCGATGTACCTACAGTGAAAGAAGGAATGTAAGTTCATTGTGATCTCCAAGGCAGCAGAGTCTCAGATATAAGAAATTTGTGACTATACTTATAGGCTGATACTCCAACACGGTTCCAAACGTAAGACAATCAGAGTCCAGGAGGAAAGCAAGTAGTCGTCAATCGAATCACACAGGACGCAGAGAAAACAGAAGGGAGTAGATATCCGATATAAGTCTGGCCAGAAGCGATCTCCAATGCAGCAGAGTCTCAGATATTAAGAAATTTCTGACTATACTTATAGGCTGATACTCCAGCTTGGCATAGAATACTTAATCAATAATATTAGGTACCTACTTCAGACAATAGTTTTGTAAACAGGTATTAACATCTTGCTAGTATTTTGGACAACTGAGAGTCACGATTTTTTTACTACTTGTGCATGAACATTTGTCTTGGTCTAGGCGTCTCTATATTTATTAATCTATTATCTAGTACTTACCCATAATACAAACGGCATAATTGCACGCAAATCAGCAGACAAAATGATCATGGTATGACCCAGAAGTCATAAACCATATTTACCAATGTATAAAAAAGTTACTAGAAACAAAAGGACACGTGCGCTTCATTTTTTAAGTACATAACAAAGGACGCCGACGCCGACTAAATATTTTCAAGTTTAAAATTTTTCTCACGACTTTTAAATGAAAACAAAGCACTTCGGCGCCTTTGTTATTGCGGCAACTAATCATAGATAACGAAATGTTTAGATTGGGTCTAAAAATTGTCACCTAACGAAGACAATAAATACCGACAAGCTTTGTTCTATGATTTCTATTTTATCTAAACGTTGTAAGTCCTTCTCGGACATTTTCAATGAAATCAAGAACATCGTTATAATTGTCGAGAAAACAGATGTTCGGCGAACGATCTCAATCATTACCGACAAGCTTTGTTATAAGATTTGTTACCCTAAAACTAGGACTAAATGAAGACGAAAGTATTTGCTTTTAAAATATACTTTTATAAATAAAAACATTGATCATTTGCCATTTATTTTACTAGAACAAAAATTAAAAAATAACACAGGTCATTTTGGACAGCCCTGCGCTCGCGCTTGTGAACTCGGATACGGGACCATGAGCATAGCGGTCCAGTTACGACGTCGTCGTGCCGATGGACTCGGATCCGAGTCGTTATGTATTACTCCCACAAATTACTGGGCATATGTATTGACTTATAATATAATGACTTGGCAGTGAAAGTGTTTAAAAAAAAAAAAAGACGCCGAGTTTCAAGAGGCGTCGAGCGAAGCTTTAGGTGACGTAAAAGATACTGGAAAATAATTTCGCTCCTACCTAAATCTAGCTTTGACCATATACCTATTGCGCACATAGCTTCGAAAAGACACTGGTGCACTTAAGTCGGTTTAAACTATTTTTTTTTATAGACTCACGCCTGTATCCCCGAAGGGGTAGGCAGAGGTGTTATATTACACCCACAATGTGACATGAATTTTTCAGGTCCCACATACCTACCTAATAGGGGGCGAGCCTATTGCCGTACCGGGCATATTACCAGACTCCGTGCTGCTACTGAGAATTTCCTAATGGAAAAACCCAATAACACTTTGCCCAACCCGGGAATCGAACCGGAGACCTCCCAATCCCACGCGCACATTTATGCCGCGCGACCAACGAGGCAGTCAGAGTCGATACCCTCTCCATGGCTGTCTGTTTGTAGGTATCTTTGCTAGCCTATCGTAGCCTCTTAAAAACATATGTAGATAGGGTAGGTGCTTACCTAGGTATATGAAAATACTGAATCATCGTCAACCTCCTATCGTTATCCCAGTTTCAACCCGGGATCTGCTCACTAGTCTAACCGAATTTGGCTGAATATTAGCTTTTCTACAGAGCGACTGCCTGTCTGACCTCGGCAACCCGAAGCGATAACGATATTCCACGGTTTAGACTAGTGTCAGTTTAATTAGAAGGTACTGACGCCCTGTAACGACTGTCGAAGATCATCATGTCAACCGGGATCAACGACTTAAAGTGCTGTCCGAGGCACGGGGCAAGCGATAATTAACAATTCAATACGCACTTAACTTCGAAAAGTCAGTGGTGCGTGCCGAGGATTCGAACCCGATATCCTCTGCATGGCAGTCTGCTGGTATCTCTATCACTAGCGTATCGCAGCCTCTTATATGTATACTAGCTGTGCCTGCGACTCCGTTCGCGCGGAATATGTCTTTTCATTGGGCTACAGAATTGATACCCAAAATGTTTTAAGTTGCATATAATACTTATATTGAATAGTGTAGATGTCCTAAAAATAGCTCAAATGACTTTCACTTGTTCGTGCAAGTCCACACCGCGAAGTTACCAATCGCGAGTAAAAGATCAGAGAATTCCTGTGCATGTTCGTTGCCTCATAATCATGCTCGCATATTTAATGTCAAAATGCATAGCGATAATACAATCCCATAGTTATGAAATCTTTAGACAGGCTATAATTTCATCAGCTCTTGTCTCATATTGTGTGGTGGTATAACAGTCAGAGCCTAAGGAAAATCGCCACAAAAAAGTACTGTTAATGGTTATACCGCCCATGGGTTCGTCATTTTGCATTCGAACAATCTTACTTTATCTTCGTTCCTTTGCCGAAATCACCTAATCACCTTGGTAGGAAAAATCTTGCCGTTCCACCCGGAGCATCTACAAATAGTATTATAAACGCTCTTCTTCAGTAAGTCTCGAGAGATCATTTTTACACCAGCAAATGATTGTTCGTATCGGTCGTCGTGGTCGTTCATATTGAGTAATAGGATAGATATAACTATCTACTGTCAAGCAATGGTTTATTAGATTGTTGTGGGAACCTAAAAATATCCTCGGCCAATTTGTCTTCATATTAATTATGCCATAACTATGCAGCATCTCAAACCCATGGTGTCATCGATGAGGACTTATACTTGCTTCAGACAATGCCATCCCAGTGTTTATCCCCATCCAGTAAAATAAAATGACTCGCCACTCTTCAACCTGTTTACATATACATGTGCGAATACGTCCAGCCTAAGCTGAACCCTATTTAATATAATTAATCATAAAGATTTAAGCTCAATTTAAATCGGAAGACCAAATGTTTGAAAATATCCTATTTATAGTCTTTCAACCCTCGTAATTTTATATTTGACTGATCATAATATATTAAGTTTCAACTAATTCAACTAAAGAGTTACTTTTATACTTCTCACATCTGTGCTTTTATAGAACAAATTTTAACCGAACAAATGCATCGTAATGTTTACTTTGACACAACTTTTATATATGAACCGATTCGTATAAAACAAACATCAAATGTTAAGTGGGGCTTACTACAATAAATCAGTGAAAACCGCATTCTATTTCTATTAGCCGTTTCTGAGATTAGCGTGCACAGACAGACAAACATTTTAATAATTATATTTTTGCCTTTTCTTCTTTAATGTAGACCCCTTAAAATAGATTTCTTCTGAATATCTTCCATGTACGGACATCGATCACTTACAGATTTATTATATGTATAGACGGCCGTTTCGCGCGTTAAACAAAAATCAACCGCATACTGGCGCCGCGAGATTTGGAAGTTTTATTTCATCTATATCTTGTGTGTTTATAAACCGATCTCTATATTTTTTTTAATATAAAATACATTTTAAAGTGTACTTTTTGAATATGGGAGTTTGATAAAGATATATCTATGTGAAATATAATATATTGATGTATTTAATACACTTTGAAGAAATGTCTAACGATTAAACCCGTTATTGTGGCTAATTTATAAAAGATAGATATATACTATCAAGGACTTTTTTGTAGATCTTTTAAAGACCATCATCTTTGTAATACATACTTTTGATGAATGATCAACGTATGCGAGGATAAGAGCTCGAAAGCGCATTTTCATCCGACTTGCTTCAAATTTATCGTCACTGCTCAGCTCCTATGTGTTTTAGCGTTATGTTATATAGCCTATAACCTGCCCAGGAGTATGGACTACAATCGTACCAAGTTTGGTTAAAATCCCTTCAGTAGTTTTTGACCCATGCGTGCACATACAGACAGACAGACAGACAGACGGACAGACAGACAGACAGACAAAAAATTTACTGATTGCATTTTTGGCATCAGTATCGATCACCATTCATCCTCCAATATTAATTTTGAATATATATTCAATGTACAGAATTGACCTCTCTACAGTTTTATTATAAGTATAGATTAAATACTTGCTGAATATAGCAAGATAATTGCCACGAAATAAACTTATAGCAACAACTTATTTTTATTTAAAGATAAGATTTATCGTCTTTTGACCCAGATTCGAATCCACAATCAACGCAACCACGTGAAAGCAGGTCGCACAATATTTCGCGATTAACAAATTAATAATTATGTAACCTTTCATAAAACACTTTGTTGTAATAGTAGCTAAGTATTTAGGTAATTACAAACAGTTTCTGAAGGCCACTTCTCGTAATTATATTTGTAATTTGTTGGTTTAATACTTATGTCATAATCATAAATTATATTCTCCTAAACTAACTGATTACTGACTTGATGACTTCGCTATTATTACCCATCAATTGTCGGCATTTTTATTTATTTGATATATTTTTCCACCTTGACATTGACAAAATCATCGGTTTACCTCTTTTAACCAAATTAAGTAGAATTGAATTGAATAATTTCGCGACAAGATCGTAAATTGAAGTGTCAAACTAATGTGTGTTTAATTAGAATTATGAGCGTAATTCAAAATCAAATCGCATTTCGTAAGTTTCGGGTGTCTGTCTAAATATGAGAATCGACCTTCTGCTAGTACCTAAATACGAATTTCATTTACAGAAGGCCTCACTTGAAGGGGTGACCGCGTGTGGAATTTACATGAGAGATCCACCGTGCCAACTTGGCAATTTAATCTAACTCAATTTTTGTGCTTGTCTATCGGTCTCTGTTCTACTCTCGGGACAAGACTCGTAAAACCACGTTAGCGGCCTTACATTTATATAAATTCCGACATCACAAGTGACCAAAACACATTCCACATGCAATGCTTTTGAAACGAAGTCAGGGACGTGGTCTATTTATTAGCCCTTGAGCTGTATGTTAAGTAGCAACATTTTTAACATATCTTTCTAGTACATCAAGTCTAGAAAAAATCAGTTAACTAGTGGCCTAATGTACCTACGAAATTTGTGGTGCTATTTTGTGATTTTTCTTCCCATTTCTCTTTTGATACCGGCTAGCCGGTGTTATCAGATTAGGTAAATAAAAAATGAGTTTTTCTTCGGCTGTTGAACTAAAAGTGGGTCGAAGTCCGTTTTCTGGGCTTCGGTTATAGATTTTTTATCACGCCTGTGAATTATTGTTGGTGGCCGTGCCTTTACTACTAGAGACATATTTTGCTCTACATTTCGATTGTTTACAACATTTATACAAGTCGAAACCCTATTCTGGATGATGCCGGCTTTTCCTAGCTAAATAACTTCAAACAAACCCAGATTCATTGCTTACTTTTTTCTGTGATTTCAATCAACTTTCATCTTTTCTTGATCATAGAAAGTCCAGCAGACATAATGCACTGACACTGCATCTTTAACTACAATTATTTTATTTTTCGTGTCTATGTGTACTGCCTCCGTAGTCCAGTGGATAGCGTATGCGACTGCTGATCGGAGGTCCCGGGTTCGATTCCCGGGTCGGGCAAGTGTTACTGGGTTTTTCCGAATTCTCAGTAGCAGCACGGAGTCTGGTAATGTGCCCGGTAACGGCCCCCTATTTCGTCGGATCTAAGAATTCATGGCAAAATGTGGGTGTAATAACCTCTGCTTACCCCTTCGGGGATGCAGGCGTGAGACTATAGAAATAAATGAGACCCAACTCTGGTGACGGAGTTTTAAGACCGTCCGAAGGTGATGATTAACAATTTGTTTTGTGACAAGGCTGGGGATCGAGAGTGCCAAGTGCTTCCCGAAGCTCGGTAGCGCTTTTATATAAATGGCAAACAAGCAATCGTCCATGTAAATGATGAAGTCTGTGGGAGTTACTAACGCTGCCGATCTACTCGTATTACCAATTTCACTATGAGCTCTACGTCATTCAGATTTAAGAAACCATATTTTATCTTTTTTTATTTTTATTTTATAGACTGACGCCTTTATCCCCGAAGGGGTAAGCAGAGGTGTATTATTACACCCACGCTTCGCCATGAACTGTTAGGTCCCACGTAGTAGGGGGCGAGCCTATTGCCCTTACCGGGCACATTACCAGACTCCGTGCTGCTACTGAGAATTCGGAAAAACCCAGTATCACTTTTTGCCCGACCCGGGACCTCCGATCAGCAGTCGCATACGCTATCCACTGGACCACGGAGGCAGTCGTATTTTATCGTGACAATAATAAGCATTCTTGCCACTAGGATACAAAAATATTTTGATTATCTTTTCCACAACTAAGAAAAGATGTAAGAAGCAGTTTTTTTTCAAATAATAATGAGATATGAGAAAATTTCATTTTCTGAGACCTGCTTTTCAGTTACAGTATTTTGTTAGGCCATGGCAGAGATAGAAAAATCGTAGAGTGGTTTGTGTTGGTTTTGTATGTAAGTACATAGATAATAGTAGTTCAACAAGAGAATAAATGTGTTTTGTTATGACACCTATAGGCGTTCACCGTCCTTCAATGTTTACCTGTTGGTGACAGATGGGCACATTGGAAGCAATGGTGTAGTGGGCGGATACTTGTGTGAACGGCCACTCTACTCCGATTAAGAATCTATAATGATAACCATAGCAATATTTGGTTTAGTTAAAATCGGGGACTTCAGCAATCATCTTTTAGGGGGAACTTCTGGATTGTCGGACGTTTAAGCCAAACTTTCTCCGACTGCAATATCAGGCTGTTCTACTAATCCATACCAGATTTCTCGGTGGGACAAGTGGAATTTCATTTACGATTTCTCCACTGATTGAAGATCATGTGCTTCTAATGCAGATCTACAAAGGAGCCTTGAGTATACCTTTAGAAGTCTTTATAACACACGCTTCGCATTAACATGGCGACTGGAAATCATATCTATTTAGGGAAGATGGTTATATTCGAGGTCATTGGCAGCAAATTTCCCATTAAGTACCAGTTAGAAATGAGCGATTTCTGAGACATTAGACATCCAATATTCTTTTTAAATGGTCTCTGTCATTATCGGACAATACATTTATCTTTATCTTTAAAATATCCAATATCTAAAAAATAGAGGACGATAATTTTAATTTTAGATAGATTGAAAATGACCACCTCAAAATGTATGACACCCTGTACGGTCTATTTGAGGTTGTCAATTTCTATCACTGTGAAAATAGATAAAAAACGACACATTTTCAATTTGCACATTTTTGCATTTATTTGACAACACTGTACCAAAGACATCACATACAATTACATTAATATACATACATGATCTTAAACATACACATTTTTGCTCAACACTGGCATCAAACCTAAGGTACATGAACAACTATCACGCTTGCCATTAAATGGCTTGTTCCCCATGCAAGAGGAAACATTTCTCAAAGCAAGAAAAATATTTAGAAGCAGCAATTTCTTTAATGCAAATGTTATCTTAGAAAACTGCGCTTAAAAAATATTTTCCGTTATTGCTGTCGATTTTATATTCAAATATACACAACATATAAACACACTTTGTTCGCTTTAAACTCTATAATAAATCTATAAATAAAACATTTACGGACTAAGCTAAGCTATTGCAAATTCTCACAAAGTGATCATCATTTGGTTGCCTCCAAGACCCTTTGCCTTGAAGTTCGGGCTTCACTTTCAGTCTATCCAGATTTGACATAATATTGAGCTTTTCCAGATGAGCATATTTAGCTTGCCAACTTCATACAAAAACTATCCGATTGCAACGACAGTTACGGCGCAAATATATAGGATTGTCGAACAATCATTTTGTAATATGGGTGGTATTCAAAATAATAATACTCATAGAAAGAGAGACATGAACTATGCAAAAGTCAAACTGTTGATAACTAGTTTTGTGTATGTTCACTAGTTCAATTTGTCAGCACAGTCAAGGGACACAGAATATTAGCTTTTTCCCAGATTAACTGCCATCTGATCTCTGCAACTTAAAGCGATAGCGATATTCACTGGCTTAGACCAGCGATCAATTCACAAAATCGAACATTCTGTAGAAAGTGACAAAGCGGGAGACACAGTCATCTTGCCGTCTCTTTCTGTACTATGATTTTCAGAATTCTTAAACTAGGGAAGAACACCAACTTATAGGAATATCTCTAGCTTTTTTGTCATCATTGTTTGATAGTTTTCAAGAGATTTGATTTGATACTCAGTTCATGTCTCCATCTCTGTAACAATACCCACATTCATATACACACACATAAAATAAGGGTAGTACAATATAAAAGCTATCTTATATACATTTAGGATCTCTTAAAACTATCTTGTGTTACCCAATTTCAAAAATACCCTTTGAGGCAACGTCAAATTACTTTTAAAATAGTGATGTACCCAAAAGGGCTTTTTATTCCGTGCGCATGGCACCTCAATGTTTATTATTAATTATGACAC
Organism: Euclidia mi; assembly: GCA_944739405.2. Taxonomy (NCBI): domain Eukaryota; kingdom Metazoa; phylum Arthropoda; class Insecta; order Lepidoptera; family Erebidae; genus Euclidia; species Euclidia mi. The sequence goes on along the minus strand of OX123210.2, from coordinate 19,606,997 downwards.
CGCTGGGGTGTCATAATTTATTTTGACAAAACTTTAGTTAGTTTAAATGGCATGGCCTGTGAATAAAATAATAATTACTTGTCACGCGGCACATACCAACAGTATTTTTTTCAGAATTTTCCTTCAAGTCAAGAATTTCAGGACGTCAGGGGCAATAATAAAATGGTGGTGCAACGAAATTAAGAATAAAAAGTGTCACTACTCCATTTACTTCCGTGGACGTTGTAAGAGGCGACTAAGGAAACACACCAAGCTATTTGTATCTTTGAAAAGAGACGAGGTACTCGACATCAACCCATCTCACCAGCGTGGTATAGTGGGCCAAAGTTTCCTATCGACTCACTATTGTAACGCAAGTTGCGAGAGGCATTTTCCAGCAGTGGATTGCGGAAGGCTGTAAGGCCACAGAATAATTAATAGTACTAACGTAGTAAGGCGCAGGCCACACATAAATGGCGTCGGGCGCGGACACGGCGCGGGCGGCTTCCTATTCCATGCAAATTTTATAGAAGTGTATAGAAATAAAGCGCAATTTAGGATACACGGATCATGTCGTGGCGCGTCATAGCGCTTTATTTCTATGCACTTGGTATAAAATTTGCATGGAATAAGAAGCCGCCCGTGCCGTGTCCGCGTCCGACGCCATTTATGTGTGGCCTGCGCCTAAGACAATTTGTTCTTAAGAATTTTAGAAAGGAATGCTGAAATGGTTTCGACACGTGGAGCGAATGGGTGAAGAAAGAATGACGAATCAAATATATAAGGGAAATATAGCGAGATTTATAATGATAGGAACAAATGGCGTTCTGTCGTCTCTGCCTATGCCGATGTGAAAATGGTGTGAGTATATGTATGAATGTAATTTAAGAGACAACCCTATTTTAAACCGTTTTTGGGATGGTAAATAACAGGGATGACGGGATGGTAATTATTTATTAATGTAGGTGCGATTCCAGTGTGAAATATTAGTTTTATTTCACACTGGAATCGCACCTACATCAGCATAGTGGACATTCAAAACTGCGCACTTCCTCAATTTAAAACAGTATTCCATAAACAATATTTATGTTCAAACATAAAACAATGATTTACATCCATCATACATAACATTAAAAAAAATCGTTGATCGGAACACAGAATAATAAACAATGCATAGCAATTTCGAACTCGCATAAAAGTATAATTTTACTACTTATTCGGCTACGCCTGTTAAGATTAAATAATGGCTATAAAAACATAATAAAAACTAATATGAGCGTAAAAACGTATTTTAAACAGCTTCTACTCATTGTATGGATTAAGCGACTGAAAAACTTTAAATCATCATCCTAGGGTTATTCCGGTTGCATCCAAGACCGCCTTGGAGCCCGAGGTCTCCTTTCTAGCCCAACCAGATGTGACTGAATATTAGCCTTGCCACATAGCGATTGCCGTCTGACCTCTGCAAGCCAAACGGATAGCGATATTCCATGGTTGAGACAAGTGTCCGCTTACTCAAGGGTAATGACACCCCACGTATGTCAAAGATCTTCATGACATGGGGATCGATGGTTTAATGTGCTCTTCAAGACACAGGTCAAGGAATAATATACAATTTAATATGCACATTATAACAAATAGCTAACGGTGCGGGCCGTGACGTTGAACTCGATACCCACTGCATGGCAGTCTGTTGGTATCTCCTCTAGGCTATCCCTGTTACGACCAATAAATGATAAAAGCATATATTGTAGGCAATGTAGGCATCTGGCATATGTTAAATGTATATGTTTATTATCAGAAGACCCGATGACGTCTTTCGAGAACATATTTTGGTACAGGGAATAGATAAAGGCGGATGTTGATCGATGTTGTTTTGATTCATGCGTCAAGGGCGGGCGCACATAACAATAGGTATAGCGAAGCACAGCGTAGCGCGTTTTCACTGTCAAAGTATTAACGACATTTTTCTCATTTTTACATAACATAACATAACTTCACACCTTTTATCCCCAAAGGGGTAGGCAGAGGTGTATACACACCCACATTTCGCCAGTTATGTTTAGGTCCCAATGTAATAGGGGGCGAGCCTATTGCCATCTACCGGGCACATTATTAGCGAGCGATAATTAACATATTTAATACACATATAACTTCGAAGTGTCAGAGGTGTGTGCCCGGGGTACCTGGGGATCGAACCCGAGACCATCGTCTCGGCAGTCCGTTACGTACACCACTAGGCTATCGCCGCTTATTCTTATTCTCATTTTTAAAATGTCCAAAAATCAATTATCATAACAATATATCTGCGCCCGCACTAGCGTTTGCCCGCAGCTCCGTCCGTGTAGTATGTTGATAAACAATTTGTAAAACCATTTGAAAAATGGTTGTATGCATAAAAATGCCTAAGATTGAACGCGGGCTATCTCCATGATGAATTTAAAAAATATTGATTTACCGCGACGAAAATATGCTGTTCTGTTATACAGGTAGTAAGTAGAGCCTTGCTGATTTCAGCATGAATGGGCCGGCTCGACCGGGGAAGTACTACCCTCTCACAGACAATCGACCTAAAGTAACAGTACCTAAACTGTTGCGTTCCGTTCGGTGAGTGAGAGTGCCGGAGGCCCTATCCCCTTTCCTTCTCCCTCATCTCACTCCTCATCCTATCCCTTTGCCCAACCCCAAGGGGCGGCAACGCACTAGTGACTCCTGTGGTGTTGCTAGTGTCCATGGGCGGCGGTAATTGCTTACCATCAGATGATCCGTCTGCTCGTTTGCCGCCTATTACTATAAAAAAAAAACAAGCTACTAGTGGAAGCCGCCAGCTACGCTCGCAAATATTTCTTAATTTAACAATCTCCTCTTAGTGCACCCCTACAGTCTCCAAGGAACATACATGCCAAATTGCAGCTTCTTACGCCCAGTAATTCCAGCAGTATGATGTCTGTCAGTCAGTAACGCAAGAATTTTTGTATATACAGACAAATGTTACTGTAAAATTTTATCAAAACACAGACGCGGACTAGTCTAACCAGACATTTCAAAACAAAAATCTTAATGACAGCGGGAACCGACGGCTTAACGTGCTCTCCAAAGCACGGGGCAAGCGACAATTAAAAATGCAATTTCGAATAACGCATATCCAAAGCAAAACAAACCATTTTGGATTTCGGGAACTAAAACAGAATTTTACGCGTCTCATTCATGACCACGAGAAAGATAAAGACAGAAATAGTTTAGTATAAAGTGTCGGTGAAATAGTGATCCGTATGATTCACTCAAATATTTTCGCGGTAACATTGCACTCCGCTAATATAGTTTATTTTTAACTTTGTACGTTTTATTTCACATCTTATTTGACGCACAAACTGTGACGAAGCCACTCGATATTTTTTTTAACATTCGCGTTTTGTAGCGTAGGACTCCAGCTAGGTGGAGTGACGATGTACGTGAAGTGACTGACAGCGGCTGTACACGAGGAGCCAGAAATCAAGTGGGCAGTGGCCTATATCCAGGGCTCAGTCGTTGCCCATCGGTCCTGAGGATGCCTCATGGAGAGGCGAAACACGTGTCGAAGCCTATTCGGCGCATAGAGCGGGATACTGCACGTCAGGTAGTTTCCTGAAACCCATTTCCGCATTATTTCATGTATCCCTTATCCTTTGTCTTTAGAGGAGTTCGGTATTGTCAACCTTTTTCTATTGCAATAGTTGGGGTGGGTAATCCGAGGGTGCGTGGTGGGTTCCTCTTTCCTTCCATTAGGAAGCCTATATCCAGTAATGGACTACGACAGACTGATGATGATTATTCGCATTTTTGGATCAGCCGCAACAGTTTAGTAGAATAACAGACTAGCCACCGCGAGAGGCGAGACTGCAGTCGCCTTGGGGAAAAGCAGTTCTGTCAATTCTCATCATCAGCTCTTTATACTGTCCCACTGCTGGGCACGGGCCTATTCTTACTTATGAGAAGGGTAAGACCATAGTCCACGACGCTGGCCAAGTGCGGGTTGGCGGACTTCACATGTCTTTCGAGAACATCATGTGTTCATGGCGAACTCTCAGACATGCAGCCGTGGATTCGAACCCGAGACCCTCTGCATAGCAGTCTGTGGGTCTCATCCACTCAGCTATCGCTGCTTCTATTATCTGTCAATTCTAGTTACACTAAAAATAGGACCTCGGGCTCCTAGGCAGAAGTCTTCGATGCAACCAGAAAACGCTAGGACGATGATTACTGACCTGCCTCAATATTTAATCTTTTCATGGGTTTGGCTACTAGAGCTAAATATTTGGATAGGACGAAGGGGAAGACCTAGGCGGACGTTCTCTGACCAGATTGGAGACATCCTAAAAAAGGACAGGTCAGAAGTACCCTAAACAGAAGAGCATGCATGAGAAACTTGATGGGAGTGAATGAAGCAAGAGAGGTATGTGAGGATCGTTGCAAATGGCGTTCCGCAGTCTCTGCCTGCCCCTTCGAGAAACAGGCGTAAGTCTATGTATGTATGTTCAAATATTGGGACCCAGCGTAAATTACTATTTAATTTGGACTACGCAGTCTTATAGGTTCTCAAAGCTTGTCTTGAACAATTGATAGTTTTGCATTATTTAGTCCACACGGTACACAAAACTAAGCACTAACTTTTAGTCACAATACCTCCAGACTACTTTTGGTCTAAGTTCGATTTCAGTACACCAAAGTACCTATATTAGTATTGGACAAGTTCAACACATGGGGCATATGCTAGCTCGATATAAACACAAAACTGTACGGTAAGGACTGCCTCATTGGTCTCGCGGCATAAATGTGCAAGTGGGATTGGAAGGTCTCGGGTTCGATTCCCGGGTGGGGCAAAGTGATATTGGGTTTTTCCATTAGGAAATTCTCAGTAGCAGCAGGAGTCTGGTAATGTGCCTAGTACGGCAATAGGTTTGCCCCCTATTACGTGGGACTAAAATAAATCTGGAGAAAAGTGGGTGTAGCAATATACCTCTGCCTACCTCTTCGGGGATATAGGCGTGTATGTGTACTGTATGTATGTATGTACTATACGGTATATTGATCGGGGCTTCAGAATTTAGATGAGGCCTTAAACCAGCGAACCGTGAACTCAGCTGCGGCGAGCAGTTGGGTTTCGTGACTTTTTTTTTAAAGTAACTCACGCACTAAGACTAAACCCTGTCCGCGGGGGACTTTACAAACATACAGCTAACGGTATAGGAATTTAAACTTTCGTGGTCATTTAAACTTATTTTAATTGTCTATCTGGATATATACCACGAACCTTTGTTTGGAGTAACTGATATTTCGGCACTGTTGCAAGCGCCATGTATACGGATGTACTGAGAAGTATTGCGGGTGGATGCAATACCCATGGCGCTTGCAACAGTGCCGAAATATCGATTACTACTAGGGCATGCAAAACCGGTTTTCCGGTTTTGCGCAAAACCGGAAATCGGCCAAAATTTAACGATTTTTGAAAACCGGTTTTGAGAGCCAAAACCGGAGCTCAGCTCCGGTATCGAACCGAACACAGCCTGCATCCACCCACTTACACGCCTCCCTCCACTACCCCCGCACCCCGCACCCGTAACCCGCCAGCCTGCGCCTGCGTTGTTGCAGTAATACCCTTACCGGGAGTGCAAGTGCGTGTCCGCCGCCCTCGCCTGCGACGCTAGGACAAAATGTGAGTATTTACTTAGTTATTAATTTATTATATTTTGTGTCTTTTAATGTACATTTATGTTGAGCTCGTGGATGAAACGACACGAAGGGCGCAATTACATCCAGTAGTTGCTGCTAATTTATTATATTTTGTGTCTTTTAATGTACATTTATGTTGAGCTCGTGGATGAAACGACACGAAGGGCGCAATTACATCCAGTAGTTGCTGCTAATTTATTATATTTTGTGTCTTTTAATGTACATTTATGTTGAGCTCGTGGATGAAACGACACGAAGGGCGCAATTACATCCAGTAGTTGCTGCGTTAGCCCGAATTATATTACATTATGGTTCACCACTTGTGACAGCAAGCAAGATTTAATTAAAACTTGGGTTTTATTATTCGCGTTATACATTAAAGGACATCACCATATTTGTCTCGCTCACGGTATCCAGAGCGGTGATCGATACTCTGTATAAAAAAAGAAGCGAACCCGTACAATTTGCAGCAGCGTCTATTCAGGCATCCCCTACACACGCACAAGACGACTCTGAATCAGAAAGCGATAGTGACGACGAACGAGCTAAAGATCTCAGTGGAGGTTTAGAAATTGAAACCCCACCTGTTACATCACATCCAGAATTGTACAGGGAAACAATCACAAAAGTTAGCAAACTGGTCAAATCTATAAGAAAATCCCCTCTAAAAGCTGACGCATTACGGGTCTATGTCTTGGAGGAACACAAAAAAGACATACAATTGCAACTAGATTGCCGCACACGATGGTCAAGTATGTCAGATATGATCGGAGTGTTTTTAAAAATTAAAAACTCAGTCCTGAAAGCCCTGATAGATTGGAAGACTGAGATATCTTTTTCCGAAGAAGAAATTCGAACTCTGTCTGAAATTTACAACAGCTTGAATGTTGTCAAACTCGCTGTTCTGTCCTTGTGCCGACGTGATGCTACGCTGCACACAGCTGACACAATATTAAAATTTATGTTTAAGAAGCTTGACGAACAAAACAGCGTTTTGAGTCTCAAGCTAGCGACTAATTTGAGAAGTCGCATAAAGCAAAGAGGTCTCCTTCTAGCAGTACACTATTTACATCAATCATGTAAATAGTGTACTGCTAGAAGTCTTCCCAATGGAAGACTTCTCCGCCCAAGATGATGATGACACATTTCCCAAACCCAATGGTGCTGAAATAACTGAAACTATTATCAACTTGTTGCAGCAGCTAAAATATAAACCCGAGGACACAGACACCATCACCGCAGTTCTCACTGAGCAGTCCATACCTTCGCAATCGTCATCATCTGACGCTGAAGAGCTAACTCTTCAAGAGCAGCTAGAGAAGGAATTACACAAATGCAAGAGAAAGAGAACCCCCAAAAATCGGTCAGATTTCGACCTGGCTGGGTTCGTAAAAGTAGACCAAGCCATGTATGAAAGCGGAGGGCATCGGGGTGTGTATCTCACCGAAGCATATAATTATTTATTATGTGTTCTACCAACAAGTGTTGAGAGTGAAAGGGTGTTTTCGAGTGCTGGGTATTTCTGTAACAAAATAAGAAGTTCGCTGTCTGATCGAATGTTGGATGCATTTATATTCTTGAGATCACATTATCAAGAACAGCTATCTCTTGAAAACAAGTGATTTATGCTTTATTTAAATTAGTATACATAGTTGATTATTGATCTCTTTTTTAGTGCAATATGAATCATATTATAATAATGTTATTTTGTAGTTCGTCTTCAAAGTTACAAAAATGTTGATTTTTTTTTGTACTTGTGGGCTGGCTGTTTTTAATATTTGAAGATGCTGATTGTGTTTTCTATGTTTAAAATATATTATTTTTGATAGCAGACTTAATAGGTACCAAAGATACCAAAAACTTACTTGTTGTTGATTTGATCTCAGTTAATTAATCTTTATACTATTATAAGTTCATTGTTATCTGTACAATTATTATGGTTTGGATTAAAAAGAATTTGTTTCATTTGTAGACTTAGTGGGTATTGAAAAAAATGGTGTTTCTTTTTAAATTATACTACATTCGATTTTTTTTACTAAAACCGGACCTAGCTCCGGTTTTCGGTTTTGGTCCCAAAAAAACGATGTTCAAAACCGGTTTTGATGACTTTCCGGTTTTGCATGCCCTAATTACTACAAACAAAGGTACGTGATATATCCCGAAAGACAATTTAATACAACTAACGGACACAATGAGACTTGAAACAACAATTAATGAATCACACAAAGTGTTGTCTCGTGTGGGGATCGAACCCACGACACTCGGTGCAGTGTCACACCTACCTACTAAAACCACCGCGGTGTAGGACAACATCTCTTAGCAACGGAGCCACGCGTATCGCAAAGTTGAAACGATAAAATGATAAAACACAATTCTACAATAATTAACGTTCATAACTTATTTAATCGTGAAGGTATATTTTGCGAGGAAATATAAATGAACACAATGATTTTAATGACAATGACACAATTCTTTGATCTTTGACACCGCGCGGAATTAATATACAATATGAAGTTAAACTTTAGATTGCATATATATCAGAATTGCTAGTGTATACTATGTAAATTATGACTATTGTGGATAGCTGTTTGTTACTATTTCAAGCAAAGACTACAGAACAGATCATATAGCGGCGATAGCCCAGTGGTGTACGTAACGGACTGCCAAGACGATGGTCTCGGGTTCGATCCCCAGATACCCCGGACACACACCTCTGACTTTTCGAACTTATGTGTGTATTAATAATGTTAATTATCGCTCGCTTAATAAAATGTGCCCGGTAGATGGCAATAGGCTCGCCTCCTATTACATTGGGACCGAAACACAACTGGGGAAGTGTGGGTGTGTAATACACCTCTGCCTACCCTTTCGGGGATAAAAGGCGTGAAGTTATGTAGATTTTGATGAACTTTCGCTGTAATCTTTTTATGTATATGTATATAAAAATCTTGCGTAACTGACTGACTGAAAGACAGACAACGCACAGCCGAAACTATTGGGAAGGGGAGGGCTGAGGGCTATGTATGTTCCTTGGCGTCCGTAAGGGTGCACAAAGAAGGGATTTCCCAAAATTCCCACGGAAAAATCGGGTAATCCGACCAGAAATTTTGACGTTCATAAGCGTTGCTTTTGTAACCTATATGAATAAATGAGTTTGAATTTGAATTAAGAAACGGTTAAAATAAAATGTGAGGGGGGTATCTGCGGGCATCGTCTAGTCTACAAAATTAAGTTAAACTTTAGATATCGGGGCCAATTCTGCTATTTTTATATGACATTGATATCATATTTTGAATGGATTTAAAAGCGGTATTCTGATAACCTAATGTCATTATAGTATAATTTAAAATAAACAGTTCGTCGTTGACACATACGATCTCGTTACAATTTCATTCAAATATCATATAATTTAGAAGAATACTTACGCTTTTTGTGACGTAAGTATGACACTGACATCATATCGCGACTATATTTATTTAGCGGAATTGGGCCCCAGAATTACTAGCGTGTATAAGCAAATAATGTTCAGTTTGTGAGAATGGATAGATACATCTATCCATCTACAAAATCCTACAAACATTTTTTTTTTATAGACTCACGCACGCCTGCAGTCCCCGAAGGGGTAGGCAGAGGTATAAATATTACACCCACATTTAGCCATGAATTTCAAGATCCCACGTAATAGGGGTCGAGCCTATTGCCGTTACCGGGCACATCACCAGACTCCGGGCTGCTACTGAGTATTCGGAAAAACCCAGCAACGCTTTTGCCCGACCCGGGGATTCTCCTACAAACATAATTATATCCTAAAAAAAGCTACAGAACAGTGTTTGATTAACTTTCGCAGGAGTACAGTTTATAAATCAGAATAGTACATGGGATATTTTAACTCGAGAGCAGATTTCCACGCGGCGAAGTTATTTAACGCAAAATTATGTATGCATGTCAAAACGCCTGAACAGAAAATGATGAGTTTTAGCATACGAATAAATTAGATGTTAGAGACGGACAGACGGCTAGCTTTTGTCTATTATCCTTGTCAGTATGTCTTATAACATGACAGACACCTTTTGTCGGATTTTTCCAAAGGAGATGTTTCTAGACACTGCGCCAATCAAACGTATAACAATATTATTCATCTCCTCCATTATTTAAAAGTATTTATTTTTCGTCTTCTGCATTGCTAAGGATGAAAATTGATAGTTTTTAGGATTCCGTACTTATAAAGTAAAGTATGATGTCCGTCTATCTGTTTTACGTCATAGGAGGCTAAATAGCTGACGGATCGAGTAATGGTAAGCGGTTACCGCTGCCCATGGCCAAAGCAATACCATAGGAGTCACAAGGGCGTTGCTGGCTAGCGGGGTGAGGGAGAGGGAAAAGGGATTGAGTCAGGAAATACCATTCCCAACTCCTCTAATATGCTTCTAATGACATTCTTCACGGGTTCCAAGACAGATTAATTGTCCCCAGGTCTTCACGAGAATTAAAACTCGTTGTGCGCAATGGTCACTTGCTGAACCTGGCTGCACAGCTGAAACAGTGATAGGGATGATGCTGGGACTAACCCCAAAGGAAAAACAATATGTTTTAGCAGAAAATTAGCGGCTGCCTTAGAATCTGGCGTCATTCAGCCGAAATTGTTTCAGTCATGCCACGAGATTAGCAAGGAAATACCTTATTCATCATCAGCCTTTAACAGTCCACTGCTGGAATAGGCCTCTCCTTTGAAGGGAGGAATTGGCCTACTATACCACGCTGGCCAAATGGGTTCGTATAGGGTTTGTATCAAGTTTTCCTTCTCTTACAGTGCTGTACTCTGCATAATATGCTCCGTCTGTCGGCTCTTACGACACCCATGGGATGATACGGAGTGGTGACAATCCGTATTCTTAATCCGTCACCACATGGACATATACAATACCTTATTACGATTGTTTATTTCAGAACAAAGTACACGTAGTTATCGATCTAAGCTGATAACCAAAGTGGTCCTTCCGCGTACAGGGATGGCAGAAAACAGTCCAAGCATTATTTACATTTTAACACGCATATAGACCTGCAACTAACTATACATATGTATAAAACTTTTCTTATGTGTGTGGCAAGTCGGTCGCGGCAGACCTCGTCGGACATTCCTCGATCAAAATGGGGACGTCCTAAAAAACGGCAAGGTCCGAAGTACCCGAAACCGGCGAGCATGTATGAAAAGAGTAATGAGTGCAGAGGAAGCGCGTGAGGTTTGTAAGGATAGAAGCATGTGGCGTTCTGTTGTCTCTGCCTACCCCGACGGGAAAAAGGCGTGAGTATATGTGTGTATGTATGTAAAACTTTTCTGTATTTGAGTGACTGAAAAAATACGCACACCCGAAACTACAGGACGCCAGAAGCTATTTGGCATGTATGTTCCTTGGAGAGTATAGAGGAGAATCCAGAATTTCTGGTCACTCAAGCCTTAAGGAGGTAAAAAGAATGCCACGCGGGCGGAACCGTGAGCGAATGTTGAAATTCAAGAACTTCGGTGACCTCACTCAAGTGTTTCTGTTTGAAAGGGACACCGGGAATTTAATAGACAGTCACAACGATCCGTAGGTATCCCGATAGAATCCAAGGCCTTGGAGCCCGAAGTCCGCGCCGTAGTCTAACCAGATTTGACAGAATACTTCTATTAGCTTTTTTGTACAGAAGCGTCTGACCTCTCCAACCAGAGATAAACGGCCCATTCAAGACAAGCGCAATTCGTAATGTCCATGGCGCGTTGAATCTGACGCGAGATCGGCCACGGCGGCGTAAAGCGCGACATGTACAGTCGAACAACTTCCCGCTAAACCACCATAAGGGCGATAATCGCTCAGCACGACATCGTCGCTTCCAGTGCTACTTTACACGCAAAACCAGTTTTTAGTGTGCCTCGACTCTATGAGCGAGCCAAGGGATTTTTTTTCAAACTGGTCCAGCGCCGACTTGTTTGATTGTACATCGAAATCGCAGCTGGTCGTGAACGCGCCGTAAGTGGTAACCCTGAACAAAATAAATACCGTCACGCACTATAGTTCGACGCCTCCTAGTTAGCTAAATTGACGCACATTTCATCACACATATTTCCCTTGCCCTTGAAACTGATTCGTGAAGCGAGACGAAAAAATGTATTTTCAAAGACACTGAATGATGCAATACCAGTCATTTGATTGATAGGCTTTTTAAGACTATTTAGACAGGACTCAATATAGACATTTTAATCTTTAAGGGATGTCTATAAATATTATAAAACTCGCGGTTTCACCCGCGTCCTGAGGGAACTACTTCGCCTACCCGGTTAATTTAAAGCCTAAGTTACTCCTTGGTACATCAGCTATCCGCCAGTGAAAGTCCCGTCAAAATAGGTCCAGCCGTTCCAGAGATGTTTTCGCTAACAAACAAACAGACAGACAAAAATTTTCAAAATTTCATTTCGGTATATGTACCGTGTATTACATCCATATGCATTTAGTAAAAAGTGGTTATTTTAATGTTAAAGAATTTAAGATCGCTTGCTTAGCGGTGAAGGAAACATCGTGAGGAAACCTCTGCCAACATGTCTGAGAGTTCTCCATAATGTTCTCGAAAGACATGTGAAGTCTGCCAACCCGCACTAGGCCAGCGTGGTGGACTATGGCCTTACCCTTCTCACAATGAGAAGAGGCCCGTGCCCGGCAGTGGGACAGTATAAAGGGCTGATGATGATGATGATGATATTAAGAAGATTAAGCTCCTCTTTCCTTCCTTGAGTGCAATGAACGCGATAAACACAAAACCTACTGAACGGATTTTTGTACTGTTTTGTTTTAGGTGTATGATTCAAGCGGGCGGTGCCATAGACAAAGTGTAGTTAAAGACGTTCATAAGCGTCACATTGTGACCTTAAATGCTAAATGATGAAATGAATAAAGGATTTTTTGGCTTTGACTTTGAAAAAGTTATTGACTGCTTGCTAAAGCAGTTAAAAAAGACATTGTTGGGGGGAGGCAAATCTGAGACTACTCCATAATGTTCTTGAAAGACATAATGAAGTCTGTCAACCAGCAATTGCTCAGTGTGGTGGACTATAGCTCCACACCGACTGCGCCTAGCAGAAGAACTGTTTGGACAGGCCAATGTCTTTTAAGTATTGAGACAAACAAAACTATATTCATCCACTCGGTTTACCCTATCTATCATCAACCTACTTTAGAACCCCAGGGTTCCACACTACTCTAACCAGATTTGTCAGAACATTCGCTTTTCACAGAGCGACTACCATCATAACAAGTAGCGATAGCCGAGTGAAGAGACCGACAGACTGCTACGCAAAGGGTCTCTGGTTCGAATCCACGGCACGCACCAATGACTTTTCAAGTTAAGTGTGTATTAAATTGTTAATTAACGGTTACTTAACGGTGAAGGAAAATATCGTGAGGAAGCCTGCATGTCTGAGAGTTCTCCATAATGTTCTCGAAAGACATGTGTAGTCTGCCAAACGGCATTTGGCCAGTATGGTGGACTATGGCCTTACCCTTCTCATAGAGAGAAGAGGCCCATGCCCAGCAGTAGGACATTATATAGGGCTGATGATGATTGATGATGACTGCCACCTGACGTCCATAACTCAAGGGGATAGTGATATTCCACGGTTTAAAACACTGGGTTTATTATAAATCTGTGGGTTAAATATGTACATTTAAATATTTTTTTATGATCTATTATAAGGGTTTTGTCTATGACAGGTTTTATAATTTAAATCTTGTGGTTTTTAAAGCGTCTTGCAGATAATTAAACAATTTCATCTTAAACCTAATTTGTTCATTCTATTGAGGACAGAGTTTCAACTTCATCTCCTAAATAATATATATACGATCATCATCCTTACGTTATACTGATGGTATACTTTCATCTTTGGATTCACAGACTGCTTTCTAGTCTAACCAGATAAGTCAGAATATTAGCTTTTCCATACAATTATTGAATTGGCATATATTTTGTAAAATAAATACTTTTGTTTTGAGGTTAAAATCATGATTGATAATCAGTCCTCAATAAAACAACTAATCATAGTCTGAAAACTCTTGACTGATGCACAACATTGCATCAATTTTCATACAATTTATGGCCATATATTAGCCTCACTTAAACTACTCCTACAGCAAGACACTGAATGAGATCTCTTATATCTCGTGATAAACATCAATGGCGATCAAAATCTTTTTTAAAAGCGTACAAATCTTGTAACAATGTCACAGCATAACTGTCAGCATGTAAAATAATAACCCAAATTGGGCTACTTGTACTATACTATCAAAATCCAGTCATCTCGCATGCGTTTTCGCTGCTAACGACAGGGACTGACCCATTAAAACCTTATCTCCGGACTTCATATCAAATGTGAAGTCTTTTGGAGCCTCAAATAACAATATTATTGTACTACCCATATTAAACTGACCGAACAATTCTCCCTTTTTTAACGTAACTTTGCCAAGCTCTCGTTCGTTAATTCTATTTCTTTTACCTTTCGTATTTGTTCGCAATTCTGGATCGTTATATATCTCTATAGAGCCGACATTTGTAGCTCCGACTGCAGTCATACTGAAGAAACCGTGCTGCCATTCACCGACATACACAGCACGCTCATTGATAGCGAATAGTCCAGGTATTAACCGTGCCAGCCACGGATTCACTGACAAAAGCTTCCCAGAGAAGTGTCTTCGGAATGTTGCTGTCCAGTCACACGGAGAATGAAACCGATGATAGTCTCCTGGTGCGAGGTATATTATACACTGGTGAAGAACATTATCCTTATTCGTCAACAGAGAATCGTAATAATTATCTTCTTTTCTTTTGGACCACTTATTCTCGCCTAGGAACTCTTCTAAACTGTATGTTACACCTTTCACTTGTTCTATTTTATCTGTATCCGCAGTCCCACAGTTTAAAACAACACCATCACAAGGAGAAACACACGGAGCGGGCGCTATATACCTTACACCATCCTTCAAGGCTCTTGTAAAAAATGCAGACAGACTTTTGTAATACTTGAGATCGGGAATCGCGGCTTCATCCAAATTCACATTAAACATTCTCACGTATGTTCCATATACAAAACTTCTTAAGGATGTAGGCAATTCACAAGCAGCTATTCTGCCCCAAATTCTACTCGTAACGCGGAAAGGAAACATTTCGTAAAATAAAATCTCAACTTTCGACACTTCATAGTTAATACTCGCGCGGATGTAGCACCAACCGACGTAAATAGCACTTCCAAGCGGCACCCATCTAGTAATTATAGATCTAAAATTCATCCATTTGTTTTTCTGTAGTTGAGCAGTCTTTGTTTGATTACTACTGTGAATTGACGATGTCTGACGGAAAGGCCTATGAGGCCGTAGTCTTTGTCTAAACATCGGATTTATAACTGGAAGACAGCTCCGTATACGAGTCGGCGGAAACATTTTAGTAGTGGAACGCACACAGCGGCCGTTTAAAAATAATTTGTTTACGTAAATATACGTGAATTGATTATTTTGCGTGTTAGAACTACCACAAGCACAATACAAGTAGGTACTTACGTACCGGATAAGAAAAATCAAATTAGTTAAACACTCGTACTATTATTATGTAATATTGTCCATAGGCTTGTAACGATTTTGATCCTTAATACATTACAATAAAGGCCACAATTGCACACATTTTTTTAATAAAAATAGTGGGATTTGTGGATATATTGTATGGCCACGTTCTGAAACATAGAATTTACAATTTTACTATTAAATATTTGAGTCGATAAATATACAGGATATAAATAGAATTTTCCATGAAAGTCACATAACTTTGTTTATGAGATGGAAAACGGAAATTAGTTACATAAAAATATTAAGAAACTGTAAGTAAAGTTAAGTTTTAAAGTCCTAATCACAGACCACTAATCTAATCACTATAATTCTGTCGTGTTTTTCGATCGCACCTGCCACAGATTATAAACGGCTGTATGTTTGAAGAGTCCGGTTTTATTACTAATTGGAATTTTATTCTACTTAAATTCTACTGATACTACAACTTTTTATGATGTATTTAGTTGTGAAATAAATATTTCTAAATGAAAAAATTGCTTACATACAAGGGAAGTAGTAAATTATAAATAATTTCCGGCAACTACCGGTTATTAATTATTGACAATTGACAGATGAGGAATGATGGCGATTGGCCACCGCTGCATTGCATCTTTGTTCTAGCATGACATGTAGTGTTGTTGACGTTTTTACAAATATATTTGATTTTTTCTTTTTATTTATTTATTTTCTTGCGTCGGATCACTCTGATGTCTACAAGCGATGGAGTTAATAAAGATTCACAAGATAAAAGTGATAATACGTCGTCAGTGGTTGAAAGACGACAGTCTTCAGAGAGTGCACAAAATATCCCGCTTGAAGCTGGCTTTCGGGGATTCGAGAAAGTGCCGCTCGTTATTTTGCCGCGCTATGACATAACACCGTACTTATACACGTTAAATAAACACAAATCGAGCTTTGTGTTAGTAAATAACGTCGCTGAAAGTACTTCGGTGCATTCAACCCGGTTGGCACAAAAATGTTGTGTGAACCTGGTTAGTCAGGATTTGGAGAAGCTGAAGTTAGCTCTCCAGGTCAAACGGGACCGGCAGAGCTCGACAGAGTCCGTGGCTGACTGTGAAAACGGCACTATGGCTAGTATCAAGTGTAAAATATGCGAAAAAGCGTATTCCAGTGAGAAGAAATTACTTAAACATCAGGAGAATAAGCACATGATAGTATACAAGCCTAACAACAAGCCACAGAAGAAGGTATCATTCTCAGATCATGTGATTATCCATGAGGTGAAAGAATATCACAAATGCAGGAAATGTCCTAAGATATTCGAAGCATACAAATTGCTAAAATTGCATATGAAAATGGAGCATAAGAAACGAAAATGCTATATATGCAATTATTGCAGTAAGAACTTTGTTGATCGTACATTTTTCAAGGTACATATAAAGTTACATTGTGACGTATGTGGACTATTATTGCCAAATAAGGTGAAACATAATGAGCACAAGCGTAATGTTTGTAGAATTGTAAAATTGCACAAATGCAAGACTTGTAATGAGTCGTATTTTAAATTGATGGACTTGAAAGACCATAGCTATGAACATATCTGTATATGTTACGTATGTGATGTGTGCAAAGACCAATTCCAGACTAAATGTGCAGTCGCCCATCACATTTCATTCCTACATTCTAAACGCAGGCCAACATCATTATATGATATGCGTAACTTGGGCAATGAAAGGTTATATTTATGTAACTTCTGCGAAGAAAGTGCAGTAGAACGCGATTTAATTGAAAACCATGTTCAGTTACTTCCAGATTTGACGAATAAAGCAATGACTGGTTACAAAGATTACTATTTTTGCGATCAATGCATGAAAAAGTTTGATACGGAAACTACAATGTTGCAGCATAAGTGGACCCACTTTTTGAAGACGAGTGATAATTCACAGATACGGAAAAAAGCTATTGAGAAGAAGAAAGTCAAGACGATATATAAAGGTGGGGACGTTCTACCGGAATACATGAAGCCTAAAGTTGTAATACAGAAGCTTAATATTGCAAATAAAGAGATAGCAGAAAATGTTGAGTTTGTTGACGTTACAAGTATGGATGTCAGTAATGTCACACTCAAGAAAGCAATTGTTGATCCAAAGAGTAAGAAGACTATTATATCAAAACATCAGTGCCAGGTAATTACACTATGTTTATCTTATTTTTTATAGACTCACGCCTGTAATCGCAGGTTAGATTCCCAGGTTGGGCAAAGTGTTACTGGGTTTTTCCAGATTAGGTAATTTTATCTGTTTAGAATTACATAATTGACTTCTTAATACTGTATTTATCTCTTTCTAAACATAAATGATTGGCATAATAGCTTAACATTTTGAAAGAGGAAGCACCTATTAGGGCCTGGTCACGAGATCTGTCTAAGCGGCGAGCGGCGCTGCAGGGGCGAGCGATTATGATGTACATGGCCCGCTTTTCTACTCTGCGGAGACTGATGGCATCTCAGAGTAAACTCGCCATGTATGTACATCGCCCCTGCCGCGCCGCTCGCCGCTTAGACCGATCTCGTGACCAGGCAGTGACAAAGCAATAAGACTTCTGCTGTATTTCATTTGTGTCCATGTGTCCTGTCCATCAAGTCTTCTGTGACCATGTCACCATTTAATCAGTATTCAGTGTTGTTGGTATGATACCTACATGGATGTTTTATTGAATTATAACTGTGTGCAAAGTCCGAATGTTATTTTGACCATTGTATTGGGTGAATGATTCTGCATGAAGGAATTTGTTATCTTTAAAAATAAATGAATGACGACATATTGGGCTAAAAGTCGATTGCATTCTAGGAAATATAATGATATGATTATACAAAGATTACAATATTTTTCATATTGCCAACAAAAAATACATTCTTTTTCGTATTAGTTAGTATTTTCTTAGTATTAGTTAATTCCCTTCTAAATCCATACCAGTCTGGCTTCCGTCCTGGACACAGTACCGTTACTGCATTAGTTCACGTTACCGATCATATCAGGCTAGGTACAGACAGTGGCAATCTAACGGTTCTATCATTGCTTGATTTCAGCAATGCGTTTAACACCGTAGATTTGCACATCATACTTGGCATTCTTCGCTCTCTTAACATATCTCCATCGGCAATTGACTGGTTTCAAAGTTACCTGTTTGGACGCCGGCAACGTGTACGCATTGATGATACCTACTCCGCTTGGTCTAATACGAAAGCAGGTGTCCTACAGGGTGGCGTGCTATCCCCTTTACTCTGCGCAATATTTATTAATTCTATTTCAAACAAATTACTTTCATCCTACCATCTTTACGCAGATGATTTACAGATTTATACGCAAGCTCCCTTAAATAGATTGGCAGACGCTTGTACAACGGTTGGCAAGAACTTGGAGCGAATCTGTGATTGGACGCAGAAATTTGGACTCACAGTAAATCCGGACAAAACGCAGCTCATTATTATTGGCAGTCCAAGAATGGTGTCCAAAATTAACTGGTCTGATTTACCAACCATAACTTTTAATGGAAAAGACCTCCTGTTTAGTAAAATCGTTAAAAATCTTGGTATCTACATCGATGAAACCATGTCTTGGCGACCTCAGTTACAAGAAACGGATTGCATCAGCTGGATCTTTACGAATGTTTCGCAATTTCTTACCAATTGCCACTAAGATTGCGCTTGTACAGTCTTTGCTACTACCAATCCTTGACTATGCTGATGTCAGCTATCTTGACCCCACAGAGGAGCAACTAAACAAACTTGAGTGTCTCCAAAAGTTCTGTATAAGATTTATATTTGGGCTACGCAAATATGATCATGTATCAGAATTTCGCAATAAGCTCAAGTGGCTACCGATTCGACTTTGCAGAAATACTCACATTCTCAGTTTATTGTATAACATCTTGTTCAATCCTAATACCCCCGTATATCTCAAAGAACGTTTCAAGTTCCTTCATGACGCACATATAAGGTCCTTGAGGTCGTCCGAGGATTTGACGCTGGAAATGCCAAAGCATTCCACTAATTACTTCGATAAGTCTTTCACTGTCCAAGCTGTGCGCTTGTGGAATGGACTTCCTTTAGAAATACGTAGCGCAGAATCAGCTATTTTCCACAATTTCTGTAAGGTCTTTGCACAAAACTAAGTTTCTAAACACACTATGCAGAAGTTACGCGACCGAAGTTTCGCGGCTGATATTACGGTCCGATGTATACGGCTGATATGACATACCATATAAGCGCCGAAATTACGCTCTTGCTGCGGACTACCCTTGTACGCTACTACTAAAAAAATTCGGGCAAGTGCGAGTCTGACTCGCGCACCGAGGGTTCCGTACGCATTTTACCTTATTTGAGGTTGAATTACGCTAGTCCTCTAAATCTGTATGAGCGCCCATACAACTTAGAAGACTATCTTAAATGGAGTCTACTATGTATGTATGGGGACACCCTTAAATTTTCCACTATTTTTATTTTTTGTAATTTTTCCTTTATTTGTGCTGTAAGACCCTGGTTTTGGCCAAATTTCGTGATTCTAGTTCAACGGGAACTACCATATAGGTTTTCGACCCAAAACCTATAGGGTACTTACGATTGACCTAGAATTGTCAATTTTGGTCAAAACCAAGGTCTTACAGCACAAGTAAAGGAAAAATTCCGAAAATTAAAAAAAGTTTAAAATTAAGGTTCATTTTGGTACTTACAAGTTTTCGCAAAAATCTAATTTTGACCATATCTTTTTATTGGGTTAACCCAGGACCCTGATTTTCATACACCTAATAGCAACCATAGACTTCAGTATCTGGTATAAATTTCAATTTGCTAGGTCCACCCGTTCCTGAGAAAATCGGTGGTGACACACGGACAGACAGACAGACAGACGGACAAGAAAGTGATCTTATAAGGGTTCCTTTTTTTACCTTGAGGTACGGAACCCTAAAAATGCCGCTGAACTTACCTACCTACCTAATTTCGGTATAATGTGTTGTCAGTAATTCAAATAGTATAGCAGGCGTAATCATACCGAACTTCGGTCGCGTAACTTCGGCATAATGTGTTTAGACCCTAAGAATGACCTTGTATATCTTGACATAGTGACGATAGACTAACAATATTATAAATGTCATCACACCATTTTTTATTCCAGACCTGCGGCAAATACTACTCCTCAAGCTACTGCCTCAACCGTCACATTGAGACCCAGCACTCCGACTACGACAGCCTCCAATGCAAAGTATGTGAGGAAACATTCGTATGGCCATCGCTCCTTCAAAGTCACAAATGCATACGCTTAAACATTCCGGAAATGCCGTTTGAAGACGCAAGGCCAGAAATCCACTTTGATAACCTCCATGAAATCGGACAAAACGGCTTTGACGATTTAAATATAGGTGATAATGATGATTATTTGAATACAATTGATTTTGAGATACCCGCACCTATTGTGGAGTTGACGGAGTATGAAACTTTTACTCCGAGTAATCAGGATAAGTTTTCGCCTTTGAGTAATTTAAGTACGCCTTTAAGTAATTTAGGTTATAAGGTTATAATGCAAGAGGTACCTATTGAGTTTTAGTCACGTCGTGGTTTTGGTATGAATGTGACATTTTAAGGGATATGGACTCAGCTGCCTGTCAAATAATCATTATGAAGCTCGAAAGATATAAAGCCCGGTTTCCACTGCAAGCAAGCAGACCCATTAATTATTCCTTTTACTTCGCAGTAGAAAAGACGGCATAATTTTTTTACACCAACAGCATCCAAATGTATGCAGTTTTCTATAGTGAGGTGAAAGTAGTCATTAATGTGTCTGAATGTCGAATATTTTCAGACATACTGCAGTCTATGTTCTAATGTCTGCGATACATTAATTGATGTTAGAGCGAGACTCGAGCGAGATAACGCTATTACAATAAAGCGGGTCTTGAAATCTCTGTATCGTAACAGGCTTATAAATATTAAAATCTAAAGCCTTTATTGAAATTTCTATGGATGAACTATGAGGTAATAAAATTCAAAATCTATGGTACATTTAATATAGTACAGTCGAATCATTGCGGCAAACGCAACGCGTCGTGAGTTGGGTATTAATTTATAATAATAATGCCTGCTTTTTTCCTGAACTACTATTTTTCCTTGAATTGTTTGATTATGAAATAATGCATCATCACAAGCATGTTTACAAACTTTCAATCCCTATTTTACCTCTTTAGTGGTGGAATATGAAAAAATCTTTCTCAGTGTATGCCTGCCTTATAAATGGTCACACTGTCTTAATGTCTTGTTCCTAGCTTCAGTACTTTAGAGTCTGCGATGCCATGTCTTTTTATATATTTTGATTTCAATCATATAGTCTGTGCGGAAAGAGAATGGGCGTGGCGAAAATTGGAACTAACATTCGTTCGAGTCCCTTTAGTAATTTTCAACTTATGTACATACGATTGAAAACCCTTTTGTCTGTCTGAGTAACACAGGCTCAACAGATCAAGATTTTTTGGTTGCACTATAATAAATTAACAATGTTGCCAACATGAGAAATACGGTAAGTACGTATTGTTGCGCGCTCAAATCAAAAGTCTGTTCTCTTTTCGCACAGACTCTAGTCGTTTTTAAAGGTTACAAACTTGCGACGTCACAAACCACAATTCGAATCTTTCTATACTAGCCTTTCACATTCGCAGGCGTTCGCCGTAGTGAGTAGGTACCTTAACTCTCGATTTAAATTAACAAAATGTACATCTTAGCCCTTAAATTAAAGGCTATTTATATCTATAATAATATGTATATTAGAAATAAGAATATATATTTAGATTACATAGTTGTAATGTTAAGATTATATTAGTTATTTTTTTATTTACATATTCGGGGTTATATCTAGTGTAGTGCAAACTTTTTAATAGTTTACTTACTCGTTTTTATGAATAAATGCTTTTCTGAGTCATTTTCGAAAAAAGAAACAAAATTGAACTTTCATCGTCATCAGCCTGTATCTGTCCACTGCTGAACGTAGGCCTGTCTTAGACCACGGCAATGAGCACGGTCTTCAGCTTTTCTCCAGGCTCTGCCCGTTGCCCTATGAATATTATCTCCCTACCTGCCTTACCTGGCTACAGAGCGCTTCAAAAAGTTCATGGAAAATCACAGATCTAAATCGTTAGATGTATGTGTCCATATCATACATACAGGGTGTAAAAAGACCCTTAAAGAAAACTGAAATCCCATGTTGTACCAATCTCTACGAACATTTTTTACGTCGGCACCATACCTGGGATATTACTGGTTCAAGAGATATTGAGGCTCAAAGTTAGTATGGTTTTTTTATAATTTGGTATAAAATCGATTTATTTACCCCGCCAATATGTTCTTTAGATGCCCTATGACCCATGGATAAGTAGGTATTTAGATCATTGCACGCGCGCGCTTATCGCAAAAAAAAATCGTTTCGCAGGTATTATTTTTGGTTAGTATGATTTGGCATGATGACCACAACGAGTAGACTTCGGCTTAGTGATGGGTCTTGAGACACCCTGTATGTAAATATAGTCATGTGCTAATTTTCAGGGTGGGCCTGGGTCTTCATAAAACAATGGCTTGAAAGTTCAGCCTAAAAGTTCGATACGATTACCAAAATTCTGGGGTGGAAACCAGACCATACTGTGTTGGGCACGGCTCACCTGACCCCGTGCAATATACGTCAATGAACGGCACGGCACGCGAAAACGTGTCATCGTTGGGAAGAGTCAGCTTACTCTTTCTGTCGCAGTAGCTTGCGTACCTACCTTAAAGCTGTAACACACGCTCGAATTTGGTTCGAACAGACTGACCGTCTCTAGAGTAGTCCTGCGAACATGATTAGGTATTATTAATTTAGTCCGCCTTGGTCCGCTAGTTTGCACATCGGATATGGATTGCTTTACTGTTTCACCCATTCTCTTATTTTATTTCGCTTATTACGTTGCTGCTAGTGTTGCCCCTTCTACCATAATTTTCGTATCCAACAACATGATGACACCGCACCTAAAGGCTTACGTGAAGCAAGTGTCCGATCCGGTCGTCTGTAGCGAGTACGGATTTAGTAGGCGGATTTGGTCCGCCGGAGCAAATTCGAGCGTGTGTTACAGCTTTAATACTGAGGGGTGCGCATTGTCAGATTGACCTAAAACATGGACAGTTTTTTCAAGCGCAGAGCACATCTAACGACTGAAATCTTTGTGGAAAAGCTGTGTCTTTTTGCATTTTCGGCAATGTCCCAGAAAATTTAGTTCATGTCGTGAAATTTTCATAGTAATAAAAAACCTATACCTTCACTCCAAGGGGTTTGCAGTATACTAAGAATAACTTTGTATAGCGTGTCGCAGAAATGTGTGGTCGTGTTTATAGACTAATATAATTCGGGGATTTCACTCATATCAGACATTACGCTGTATAAGTATTAAATAGATATATATAAGGCTTTTTTACAAGCCCTTATTAACTTTCATCTGTCCCGGTGACTGTAATGAAATATTGCAGGTTTAATTTAACCCACTTCCGAGTTTCCTATTGAAATTTTGCTTGCATGACTAGCATGTGACAGTGCAATGTCATGGAGCTGATGTGATGATGGAGCTGGAAATCGTCAGAACCCTATCGAGCTTGGGCTCGATTGACGAGTACTTTGATCTTCTATGTCCTTTTTCTTCCATTTAAGAGCTAGGTAGCTCTTGTCGGCGGAGCAATTGCCATTGGCTTCGGTTTTCTGCCTTTTCTTTGACCTCTTGATACGACCCGACTCCAACTTTTTCCTTCAGCTGCGTCACACAGGTACGTCTAACACAGGTACGCCTCTCTTCGTTTAACAACCGTCTCTCTTCGTCAACCATTCGCAGAACCTCTTTGTTTGTAATCTACTATGTTAGTGCATATAAAAGCTTCTTTAAAAAAATGTTATACATATTTTTTGTTATCGTATGACCTCATTGTTTTGCGACGCGATGTTTATGTGTGGGTAAGTATAAGTAAACTAAATACACTACACCTGTAAATAAGTATTCACAACTCTCATAAATAATAGTTATAGTTATCTGTTGTAAAATGTCATGTGGAAGAAGCGTATTCTAAATAAGGCACTCTGATTGGTCCGTTTGAGTAGATTCTATTATAATTAAACATCGTTATCCAGCGGTTCAAGGTCGTGGCATTCGACACTAGGGTTGCCGCGCGTACCCATATAGCATGCACATTTTTTTTTAAATAATAGTTTAATGTTATTACTTGATATCTTTATGTAATTAAGAATCTATATTTCAATTTGTCCTTGTGTATCTTATTAAAATATCAAAATTAAATTATATTTTAATACTCTTCACTCGTAACTAAGTCAATACAAAATAATTAATGTAGGTTTTTCGTTAGAAATAATTTTGAAATGGAACACATAAATATTTTTCAATTACTTTTTATTGAATATTTTTTGTTAAAATATTCCTTGAAGATATTTAGGTCTACTTTGAATAAAAAACCAACAACTTATTTATACTGCTTTCTGTTAGTTAAAGATGTCTGCTGGAAAAAAAAAACATTTTAAGTAAGAAAATGACCTTTCGACTTCATTTGACATAACAAAGACGTATTTATTTTAAACTTGTGAAATAATTTGAAAAGTTTATATTGTTAATTTTTCACTTAATGTTAGTGCTGCCAATTTTTAAAATATGTTAACACTTTTTAACATTACAACAAAAATATGAAAGTTAAGAACAGATTAAAACATATTTTTAACATAGATGCTTGTAAAAAATGTATCCAATATATTATGACGACTGCGAAATAATAATTTAATATTTTTGAAAATAATTTCGCCTTAACTTTCAAATTACATTGAAGTAATAAAGAGTAATAAGTGAAAAAGTTATTACAATACGAAAAAAATACAATACTATATAGCTATACTTTTAAAAAAACATTTAAAACTATAATACATTTTAATTAAATAAAGGTATTGTACGATATAACATAATCGAAAAAGCTTATTAAATGTATGCACCTGCGTGACGCATACGTATGACAACCCTATTGTCGCACTGCCACCATTTTTACCCGCTCGATAACGATGTTTAATTATAATGACCAATCACAGCTGCCGATTCAAAGGCTATTGAGACGGGATTATTTTTGAGAATTGACCGTTGAGAATTTTATCATCTTGTCTCTTTAGCCTCATAGTTATAAAATAAAGTACATTATACCTTATAGTTAGTGAAAAAGACTATCATATTTTCATATTTAAAGATACTTATATATTTTTTGCTATTTTTTAAAGTTATAAAAACAAAAGTACTCGAGTATAGCTTTTTTTTAATATCATTTTTGTGACTGACAATTACAAAAAATATGAAAGCCATTTTTTTATACTTTTTAAAAATGGCTTGTACGAGAAATAGTAAGTAGGTTAGTTTATTATTTTTTAGTTATGTATGACTATCAATAAATAATTTCTGTTGGTATTTCTTTGGATGGCATGGAACCCACGCCAGGATCTTTTTCGTCCTATTTATGTGTCGCAAGGTTCAAGCAATTTATGATTATGAATCGTAGAGACAAACCTACAATTTGAAACTACCCTCAAAAATATTTCTTTGATTTTTATGAACTTTTGTAATTTATTGTTAATTATGTTGATTATTATTAAAAAGAAATTACATGCAGAACTGCATCATATTAAAAAATTGATTGTAAGCTCACGTTATGTAAAATAACGTAAAAGTTGAAAAGCTTTTGTCCTTTTATTGGGTCCACTCCTTATAAAAACTGCACCATCTACCTTTTTACATGTTCTGAGTATGTAAGTTGATTATTTTTGTGTAAAATAAGTTTTGTGAAATTATTATTAATCTTGTGATTTGACATTATATAATCAACGCCGTATCCGGGGCGTATATTTAAGATATTTTTCTTTTTTGTTAGTATTATTTAAACTAATTTACTTGTAGTACGAAAAGTATATTATTTTCTATACCTTAATTCATAATATAGTTGATTACTTATAAATCAGTTTTATATAAGCATGAAACGAAAATTACCAGTTAATCAGATATTTTTCCGTATCTCGAAATAATAGAACATTAATCTAAATATTGAATGTTATATACTAAGTAGAGATAAAAAATAACAGAGATATATAGACTAAGCATTCTTATTTCATCAGCTTATTGCATCCCACTGCTGAACCTTTATTCAGCAGTGGGATGGAATAGTCAGGTTACGCCATAAGACTCGATCTACCGTTATAGTTATGCAGCCCATACCAGCCACAGTCCTCAAGTCATCGGTCAATCTGGTCAGAGGGTATTCCTTAAAAAACTAAGGATTATCCGAAGCAAATCTGGAGGAATCTTCAAAATCATATTTGTGTGCCTATGACAAATAACTTTTCAACTGAATTCAATATTCATTTAGATTGTATCTTTTTGTTTGTTTTTTTAGTACTTTGCCATTTATTTAACGGATTTTGAAAATTGTTTGCTTGGTATGATATATTTTTCAGTTCGTCGCATCTAAGTTTCACAAATGTCATGCAGGCTTTTTGTAAAACTTTTAATTGATTGTTATTACCGTACATTCATCTGAAAGAAACCTCCCTCCCTTCAAGATCGCAACTAAATAAATCCCGGATTAGCTACTGATTCTGCCGATACCACTATTCGATTTCTACTTCCTAATTTTAAATTAAATCATTTTTTGCAATGGAAGATTCCTCGATGAAGATGATTAATGGTCAAGGTATGTTCTTTTTTATTTGGAGCGGGGCTGAGATTTTTTCTGTTGGCTCCGCTAGTGGGTTAATCATTTTTAGAAAGTTGGTTTTCGCTTTCGAATAATTTTCCTCGTAAACTTCTATTTTTTTCGCGCATTATCTGCATCCAAAATTTAAATTTTATGGTAATCACTCTTTTACTGTCCCATGGATCGTGAGGACATTTTACTTAACACCTGGATTCGCACCGTTCGAATCGAGAGAAGCAACTTCTGCACTAAGTTCAACACATCAGCTTATACTGACTACTAATATGTTTGTCTAGTTATATATCGGTTGTGTTAAGTTTTTCGTAATAGATTGACGAGTGGCACTTTCCTAATGTATAAATGTTTTTAGGTATTTAAGTACAGGTAATGTGTCATAATAGATATATGTATGTATCTTACCAGTGTATTAAAGAAAATTATAAATATTTGGATGTCTTTCATTTTTGCCTACAAGAAAGATAAGTCCTGAACGTCGTCTACGTTCCAAAAGGCCCTATCTGAACGCAGGGGACGCTAAACAACATTTGGCACACATCGAGCTGTCTGCTAATTTATGTAGCAATGTAAAGAATACCTAAAGAGCAATACTTAAAGCCAATATTCGAATGATATTCTTTTGATTGGGTGTGAGGCGAGTCGTGTAAGTGGGCTAAGACCTTAACGAACCCTCAACAAATGGGGATGGGGCAGGGCACGATGGAGTGAAAAAAATATTCACATGACATACTTTGGACCGGCGCACATGGAACGAAGCGCAGCTGACGGCGCATTTTCCACTGTCAAACTATTTTCAACTTTTTGGCCAGTTTATTTTATTTATAGACTCACGCTTGTATCCCCGAAGGGGTAGGCGGAGGTGTAATAGTACACCCACATTTCGCCATGAATTTTTAGGTCCCACGTAATAGGGGCGAGCCTATTGCCGTACCGGGCACATTACCAGACTCCGTGCTGTTACTGAGAATTTCCTAACGGAAAAGCCCAATAACACTTTGCCCGACCCGGGAATCAAACCCGAGATCTGCCAATCCCACGCGCATATTTATGCCGCGAGACCAACGAGGCAGTCGTTAAATAATGTCCAAAATCAGCACGAAAATATTCATGAGCGGGTCTGAGCGACTACCTATTCGGGATTGTGCGAGCATCCGCTCACATGCTCTGCAATGCGCTTCGCTTATTCGCTCTATGATCGTCCGCCCTAACGAGCCTAAAAGAAATGGAGCGATGAAGTGAATAAATTAAAATTTACATGACAATAAGTCAAAACCTATTTAAATTATTACTTTCAGGCGTCTATTCCCAGTTGTTACCAAAGAGTATACAAATACTGGTTGTTACTAGTGGCTTTGTCAGTTATTTTCTCTTTGCTCGAAGGATTAACCAAAGAGATTGGATGGTTTAGACTAGAGAGAACATGCCCTATAAATTTCCTTATACCGAACGTGCAACATGTAATGTCAGTTGGTCTTAGTTGGTTAATCATAACGTCAAATTACGCGTCTCATTTAAAGAGGCATAGACTCTTTACATACTCATATCTTTGACTACATTCTCTAAATAGCCGTGCTGTGATCTGTCATCAGTGTAAAATTTGTTGGACGGTTGTGTTTTCATTTTTAATAACTTTTTTGCATTTAAATAGTAAGTAAGCTTATAATAATTAAATAATGTACTCATTAATTAATACACATCGTGATATCGGGATTTGGATTCCGCTATTCTCGGAACGAAAATAACAGGAGAAACTTTATCTTCTAGCAGTGAGTCAGAATTTTCCACCAAATTTATTTACTTTTCTCGTATTAATGCTATAATGAGTGTTAAGTTTACACAATATCATTGTATTGCAAATCAAAGGAACAGCTTGCATACGTATGTGTTAGGAATTTAACCCACAAATTGTTATTTTGTACATTTATTGATTTAATAGCCTTAGTGATGAGATTTGACAGTGAAAGGAGATATCGATAGTTTTTGAATGAGGGATAAATACGGAAACTAACTATCAGACATGAATGTAAAACTGTAGCTGGAAGCGACAGCGGGTAGCCGTGGTTGCTAAGTTGGCAATAAACAAAGACGTCCAGCGGTCTAATTTTCTATCGCGCGTTTGATAGTAAGCGCAGTTTAATGTACATAATTTACTTAGATACCTACCTTAAAAGTAGCGTCTATTAACCTAAAGCCAAGTGTTCCAGTGTACGTACGTGTGTGTAGGCTTAAATTTTTGCATCTATAAAATAGTAGATGGATTAGGGATGTGAGTAGCATTTTTTATTATTAAGAAGGTGTTTTTTATTACAGGTTGCCTATTAATGACGTCACAAGAAAACTTTGGATAAATGCCGTTGGACGGCCTAGTTTGATTTAGCAGAAGTACCATCGTATTTCTTCACGTCATTTTGATAAAGACTGTTTTTTAAAGACAGAAAGCACCTGGCGTCGTTTAAAACCGAAAGCTGTGCCTACATTACATTTATGCCCGGACATTGCACACCTGGTAGAATTATTTATCCAAAGCTAAACAAAAAGTGTGTAATTTTAGTTTGAACATATTAATAAAATATAATAATTACAACGATTTAAATTAATCTACCTACTTCTATATTATTTATCATACTAGTGCTATCCTGACTGATCAAAGACGTCTTGCCTTGTAGTCCGCTACATAAATTATTATCTGGTCCCAAACTAAGCATATCTTGTACTACGGGTACTAGACAATCGATAAACATGCATATATACTTTTCTGTAAATATATTACATATTATACATAGTACCATCCAGACCAAGACAAACATCCAAATTCATGCACACAAATGTTTGACTTGAGCGGGAATCAAACCCGCAAGCTTCGGCGTGGCAGTCGGATTACCTACAACTCAAAAAATATCGAGCAGTGTCCAACGTTAGCGATAGCAAGCAACGTGATATGATGCGACGCAAACAAATTGCCAAAGCCTGCCGTGCCGCATTAGCCAATCTGGTATAATTCGTACAATACATAATCTAAGTGACAGTTTCTTAGCATCGCATCGCAACGCATCGTTCATTAGTTTATGAATACTTTTTGTCAATAGATTTTATGGCTAAAACGAACAATTAAACACGTGATTTTTTTTTTATTACTGTCTGTCTGGCAAGTCTTTGCAAAGCACTGTCCGGCGTCAACAGCAAAAACTACAATTTCAATGTTTTAGTTGTTTACTTCTACGGCTTAAATATATCGACACATACTGAAGTTAGACATTTGACCAAAAATATTTATCGATAAATCATCACTATTACGAACAACACTCGGTTTAATAACTCTATGTTTTGTCTACTGTTTGCCTACCACGATGCTGCTATAAGAGCGTGCTGCTAAACCTATCGACAGCTCTTTCTATCATACTGCATGTGCCATTAGAAAGAAGATATCAATCATAGCATCCGCTGTTGTTATTTACGGCCCTGTCACGACCTTGCCGCTCTGAGCGGCGGCTTAGCGCGGGGCGGCTAGCGGCAAGATCAAATGTATGAAGACGTTCGAAGCACGCCACGAGCCGCCGCGCATAGCGATAACGCGCGCGTTTTTTTTGGCGCGATTGGCTGCGCGGCGAGCGGCGCGGCGTGCGGTGCGGCGAGCGGCGGGAACAAATGTACTGCGACCGAGTCCGACGCCACGACTCCGAGCGGCACAGACAGCGTTACGCGAGGGACGAACTAGGCGGTTAAACTATTTGTTAAATATTTTTCACCACAGCAGCTCAAACATGCCGTTTTTGCTGCGAGACAACAGTGAACAAAACGCGATTTTGATTCGAGCGTGAGTAAAAGTAGCTTTTTAATTTTTCAATCTTCAGTGTCACGAATTGACATTGTTCAGCTATAAATTTGAAACATTCGAATTTTACTGTGCTCTGTCTCTTTCACATGCATATAAAAAGTGCGTGAAAAAACAAACCCCTTCGAATTCGAAATTCGATTTTGGAATTCGACCTCAAAGAAAACACCTACGGCAACGCAAAAAAAAAAAGATATTTGTAATAAAGAAATTACTTTTTTTTATATGTTATTGTTTACATGTTTAATTTATTATTGGATTTTAATAAAAATAAGTCTAATTAATAGTATAAAATTAGTATTTACCCCAAACATTTTTATTTAGAATTACAACAATGATACATTTGAAACGCGGTATTACATAAAACGCGATTTAAAAAGTAGCGGGAATAAAAATTTCGCTGATGCTGATACAGTAGGTAGGTATAGCGTAACGTGTTAAATTCTATTAATAGGTATATAAAATAATCTAAAAAGATGAGTAAAACTAGCGATGATGACTGTACTTTAGCACCAGAAGAGTTTAATTAACAAGTGATTATGCAGAATTCAATCTATTCCTGTTCATTTCTATGTCTCCTAAGTAATATGTGTTCTCACTGCTGCTGCTGTGGTGAAAAGTTATGTGTGCTACACGAGAGCAAAGTTTTTTGTATCTCGTGCTGTTGAGTCCCTCACCACGCTCAGGATTCTAACTTTGATTCACTCGCTACGCTCGTGAATCAATCATAGAACCCTTCGCTTGCTCGGGACTCAAAATCAGCACTCGAAACAAAAAACAACTTTGCTCTCTTGTTGCACAATAGTTATTTTCGCCACAGCAGCTCAAACATGCCGCTTTTGCTGCGAGACAACAGTGAACAAAACGCGATTTTGATTCGAGCGTGAGTAAAAGTAGCTTTTTAATTTTTCAATCTTCAGTGTCACGAATTGACATTGTTCAGCCATAAATTTGAAACATTCGAATTTTACTGTGCTCTGTCTCTTTCACATGCATATAAAAAGTGAGTGAGAAAACAAACCCCTTCGAATTCGAAATTCGGTTTTGGAATTCGACCTCAAAGAAAACACCTTCGGTACTGTATAGTATTATATTATCTGTGCCTTCGGAAACAAAAATAAAAAAAATATTTGTAATAAAGAAATTACTTTTTTAATGTTATTGTATGTAGGTATGTTTAATTTATTATTGGATTTTAATAAAAATAAGTCTAATTAATAGTATAAAATTGGTATTTAACCAATCCATTTTTATTTGGAATTACAACAATGATACATTTGAAAAATAAACATCAGGGACGCGGTACTAAAACGCGATTTAAAAAAGTAGCGGGAATAAAAATTTCGCTGATGCTGATACAGTACCTATAGCGTAACTTGTTAAATTATATTAATATATAAAATCATTTAAAAAGATGAGTGAAACTAGCGATGATGACTGTACTTTAACACCAGAAGAGTTAAATCAACAAGTGATTAATGCAGAATTCAATATATTCCTGTTCATTTCTGTCTCCTAAGTAATATGTGTTCTCACTGCTGTGGTGAAAAGTTATGTGTGCTACACGAGAGCAAAGTTTTTTGTATTTCGTGCTGTTGAGTCCCTCACAACGCTCAGGAATGAATCAAAGTTAGAATCCTGAGCGTAGTGAGGGACTGAACAGCACGAGATACAAAAAGCTTTGCTCTCGTGTAGCACACATAACTCTTCACCACAGCAGTGAGAACACAGTCATGTATTACTTAGGAGACATAGAAATGAACAGGAATAGATTGAATTCTGCATTAATCACTTGTTGATTTAACTCTTCTGGTGTTAAAGTACAGTCATCATCGCTAGTTTCACTCATCTTTTTAGATTATTTTATATATTATTATAATTTAACACGTTACGCTAAACTGTATCAGCATCAGCGAAATTTTTATTCCCGCTACTTTTTTAAATCGCGTTTTAATACCGCGTCCCTGATGTTTATTTTTCAAATGTATCATTGTTGTAATTCCAAATAATAATGTTTGGGTTAAATACTAATTTTATAATTTTAATTAGACTTATTTTTATTAAAATCCAATAATAATTAAACATAATTATAAACAATAACATAATAAAGAATAGTTATTTGTGCAACAAGAGAGCAAAGTTGTTTTTTGTTTCGAGTGCTGATTTTGAGTCCCGAGCAAGCGAAGGATTCTATGATTGATTCACGAGCGTAGCGAGTGAATCAATCATAGAATCCTGAGCTTAGTGAGGGACTCAACAGCACGAGATACAAAAAGCATTGCTCTCGTGTAGCACACATTACTTTTCACCACAGCAGTGAGAACACATATTACTTAGGAGACATAGAAATGAAAACAGGAATAGATTGAATTCTGCATTAATCACTTGTTGTTTTAACTCTTCTGTTGTTAAAGTACAGTCATCATCGCTAGTTTCACTCATCTTTTCAGATCATTTTTTATATTAATATAATTTAACACGTTACGCTATGCTGTATCAGCATCAGCGAAATTTTTATTCCCGCTACTTTTTGAAATACTTTTTAATACCGCGTCCCTGATGTTTATTTTTCAAATGTATCATTGTTGTTATTCCAAATAAAAATGTATGGTTTAAATACTAATTTAATACTATTAATTAGACTTATTTTTATTAAAATCCAACAATAAATTAAACATATAAACAATGACATATAAAAAAAAGTAAATATCTTTTTTTATTTGCGTTTCCGAAGGAGTTTTCTTTGAGGTCGAATTCCAAAATCGAATTTCGAATTCGAAGGGGTTTGTTTTTCACTCACTTTTTATAGGCATGTGAAAGAGACAGAGCACAGTAAAATTCGAATGCTTTTAAATTTAAGGCTGAACAATGTCAATTCGTGACACTGAAGATTAAAAAATTAAAAAGCTACTTTGCCTCACGCTCGAATCAAAATCGCGTTTTGTTCACTGTTGTCTCGCAGCAAAAGCGGCATGTTTGAGCTGCTGTGGTGAAAAAGTAATTTCTTTATTACAAATATCTTTTTTATTTGCGTTTCCGAAGGTGTTTTCTTTGAGGTCGAATTCCAAAATCGAATTTCGAATTCGAAGGGGTTTGTTTTTTCATTCACTTTTTATATGCATGTGAAAGAGACAGAGCACAGTAAAATTCGAATGTTTCAAATTTATGGCTGAACAATGTCAATTCGTGACACTGAAGATTGAAAAATTAAAAAGTTACTTTTACTCACGCTCGAATCAAAATCGCGTTTTGTTCACTGTTGTCTCGCAGCAAAAGCGGCATGTTTGAGCTGCTGTGGTGAAAATAACTATTGTGGCGGTAATGAATACGGAGACATTTAAAGTCGAAATATTTAAACGGTCGCGTGTGTGGATAGCAACACATCCGCTGTATAAATACAAAAATGTTAATAAAACGTTGCGAGATGTAATGAAACAAAGTTTTACAGAATGTAATGGTAGGTTTTAATATAAATCGCAAACATTAAAACATTGAGTAATGTACATATGTACCTATTTAGGTACAGACACAGCTACAATGAAAGTTAAAAGGTGATTTACCTACCTACTTAACGTAATCTACATTGTGTAGGTACCTATTCAACGCCTCATTAATTGCGAATATGTATTATTCCTTTGATATAAAATACTTGTAAGAAATGAAGATCCAATGTCGACAATTTTGTAGGTATACCGTATAGTTACACAAAGATATTTTGGCTATCGCCATATTTATGGGTAACTCCGTCGGCCCAAATACGTCCACATTTGCCGCTGCGTTTACCGCTGCTGTAGGGTCGTGGCGTGCACGATGCTCTGCCGCGCCGCCCGCCGCGACGCGCGCCGCTTAGACCGATCTCGTGAACAGGCCCTTAGTGTTACTTCTATGCCTTAGGTTATATTTCTTTGGGATTAACATTTGGGAATATATTCGTGCCATAAGTATATTTCTACCAGCAACATATAAAATAGTTTTCCCATTTGTCCTGAGTGGTGTTAATGGTAACAAGCGGAAGTAAACGTTTTTAAGAACCACCAATAATTTATCTATAAAGTGGGCGGCTGGGCAGCATATGAAGTACGTTTGAGAAACGCTTAGCTAGACCGTAGATGATTATTACTTTAAAAAATAGACCACTTTAAAGAAGAGTTCAGTGTCAGGTCGCATAGCTTTTATAAAATTTTGCTCTTAAGGCTCGTAGGTTCGCGTATAAGCCATTTATTAGTGTATATTTGGTATATTTTGTTTATTTTTCTGTTTTATCGACCCGTAGGCATAGCGGAAGTGCATGGCACCTTTATCACGTTGATAAAGTTAATGTCATTTTTGGCTATGGAAATCTAAAAAGGAACACGTAGACGTGCTGTTATAAGTGACAAAGCTTCACAGGATGCGTGCAGTGTCGAGAAGAACTGCCTTTTGATTCAAGGACTTAGTCTAGCTGCCTAGTGGGAGTCTTTGTCTTTGACTATCGGTTTTTTGAAAATGTCTGTACTCAGAAATAAATATGGCAATGTTTATTGAATTTTAGAACTAGCAACCCTGGCATTGTTTAGTTCACAGGTTTAGTTGACTGCAAGGAGCAAGTATATACACACATCAACAAAGTCTACAGTCCGTTCACAGTTATTTTACCTCTGACAGATGTCGGTGTTTATTTTCTTTATGTTGGAATTGTACTCTGTGATGACAGGAAAGTAAAATAGGGTTACCCGTGCATAAAATTTTACCCAATATT
This sequence comes from Euclidia mi, assembly GCA_944739405.2. Classification (NCBI taxonomy): domain Eukaryota; kingdom Metazoa; phylum Arthropoda; class Insecta; order Lepidoptera; family Erebidae; genus Euclidia; species Euclidia mi. Next base: position 19,571,349 of record OX123210.2, on the reverse strand, counting down.
AGTGGAAATGCTTCAAAAATTCAAATGCTTGAAGCTCATGGCCGCAAAGTGGTTAGATTACCGCCATACCACTGCGAGCTAAACGCAATTGAACTTATGTGGAGTCTCATTAAACGGCGAGTCACAAGCAAAAATTTAGGACAAGAGGCAACCAACATTGTGAATTTAGCTGAAGAAGCTTTTCAATCTATCACTGCAGAAGACTGACAAAACAATGCAAACATGAGCGCCACATTGAAGACAAGCTTCGTGAAACAGATGGGTCTACGGATGCTGAAATGGACAGGTTCATAATAGAATTAAATTCTGAGTCTGATACAGAATATGACAGCAGTTACGAATCATCATAACATTGGCAGTCTACATGGATCATTCTTATAGACTCACGCCTGTTTCCATGCAGGGGTAGGCAGGTGTAATATGACACCCACATCATTCTTATTCAAAATAAATATGAAAATAAAATTTACAGTTTTTGTATTTGATAATTAGAACCTCAGGTTGGCGTAATTATGATGCGTTTACCTTTATATATTAAATAGACAACATTTTTATTATAACTACTTATCTTCATTGGAAATTAGTTATTTCGTAAGAAAATAAATGTACATGCATATAGCCATGCCAATATCAAGAGGTTTTTTTTACAAACATTACTTCCAAATATTTAATACGATCGCTTAGGCAATAAAAAAATAAGTACATTTTAGCAATAATGTATATTTAAAATGGGAGTATTATATACCAAATATAGCAACACAACGCCCAGGTTGGCCAATCTAACAGCTAGAGGTAAAATAACTGTGAACGGACTATAGGGATATCTTAATCCTAAATTATTTACGAGTTTATAGTTTAGAACCTTGTTAGTTTCCACAAAAAGTTTATATACAGATTAAAACCTCTTTTATTCTATTTTCAAAATTTGAACATGGAAAGAAAAAAAACAAAATAATAAACAAAATATGGCGGCAAATTTGCTAGTAATTCGTTACATTAAAGAAAGTTAAAACTGTTTTATTATAATTATTAATGAAAAGGGTTTTTAATTGTTTTTCTTTTTTAATTTAACGTGACGTACGAACTTTAAAAGTCATGTCACGTCGTCATTTGAGTCGAGATGAAATGTTACGAGCCGTGGGCATGTTAGAAAATGGTGCAATTCAACGCGTCGTTGCTGAGGCCCTACATACCAGTCAAAATGTGATATCAAGGTTGTGGTCACGTTATCGCAGTACTGGAGATGTGGCCGAACAGCACACAGGTAGATATCGTGTTACTACGCAGAGACAGGATCGATTTCTCCAAATGACCGCCAGAAGACAACCCAATATCACAGCGCTGCAACTAGTGCAAAGGCTCCAGGAGAACCACCAGCTGCTGGTAAGCGACCAAACCGTGCGAAGAAGGTTACATGAAGTTGATCTTCATGCTCGAAGACCATTGCGTGTTCCAGCATTGCGACGTGGCAATCGCGGTCGGCGGCTTTCGTGGGCTCGGGAGCATTTACCATGGAGTGACGAACAATGGTCTTTGGTGCTGTTCACCGATGAGTCCCGGTTCGGGTTTCACCCGGATTCACGAAGAACACGCGTTTGGAGAGCTCCAGGGAGAGTTAGCCGTCTACGGCACCCTCAGGAGGTCCACCCATACCAAGGCGGGACAATCATGGTGTGGGCAGGAATTCGTCTTGGCGGACGAACCCAACTCGTTTGGATCCAAGGCAGCATGACTGCACAAAAATACCACGAGGAGGTAGTAGAGCCCGTTATTGTCCCACACAGAACTCAAATAGGCCATGAATTTCTACTCATGCACGATAATGCTCCTTGCCATACGGCGCGGCTGGTATCGACCGCTCTCCGAGAGCACGATATTCAAGTTTTGGATTGGCCTGCACAGTCGCCCGACTTAAATCCTATCGAGCATGCCTGGGACATGTTACAACGAAAAGCTTTGAGAGATTTTCCACCAAATTTGACGACTGAACAACAACTTTACGAACACTTGCAAAGGACATGGGACCTCATACCGCAGCAAGACATTGACAATTTAATTTTAAGTATTAACAAAACAATCGATGTCGATGTGTAATCAATGTAAGAGGTGGCAACACTGATTATTAATGATTAGATTTTACAAGATTTTTTCCATTTTTATTAAAATTAATAGTTTTTTAAGAAGAAATGTTTGTTGTTATCATACTAATTTTCCATGATGATTAAAAAAATTATTTTTTTTATTTAAAACAAAAAAAACACGAAATGTTTTTTATTTTTATTAAAGACCTTAAAATAATCTATGATTCTTCTATTTACTGTATCAGAAAATTCTTCATAGATTTTTAGATATTTGATGAAATATAAAATATCCCTAGACTTTGTTGATGTGTGTATATTGTACATGCTCCTTGGTTGACTGTTATGAAAACGATGATATCATAACACTGAGATGTATTCACCCAACCCGAAAGGGAAGCAAGTGGATAATAGATTAACTTTGTATTATTATTTAGTGGAAAACGTGCATTAGTATCATTAACTATTGTAATATTCGTAATATTGTTATGTATAAGTTTAAACCCATAATTTATATATTCGACTGAAAGACTTGTATCTATGGTCATGAAAAAATTTAATAAAAAAAAAAATTGTTGACTGTCAAAAACTGTCAATTGATAACTGTCAAACGCCATCTTACTTTGACGGGGCCGTGTATCAAAATACGGTGTTTTCCTTAAAATTAAACATTCTAAAAGTATTAACTTATGTATGACAGTGAAAAAACAGTAATAAACTCCTAATACGTGCAGTAAAAGCGACTCTACACGTTCATGTGGAGTAAAAACTGATTTTGAAAAGGTGTAACTGTTTACGTATTTCTCGTATTTTCATTAGGAAAAATCATGTCTGTGAGTGAAAAAGTGTCTTTATCTGATGCTCTGAGCAATGTGGATGTGTTGGACGAGCTCACATTACCAGGTAAGGACGTTTTATTTGGTTAAAAGTGATTCATTCATACATGTTACTCTTAGGTGGGGTCGTGCGATATGGCTGTATTACGGAATATGTGTTAATAGGTACAGTTCATCCGGATATCCTCTGAACGTACTGAAAGCGATATGTGCACTACGGCGTGTTTTTGTAGAAATTCCTGCTATATTAGCTATTTGAAGGAAACATTGATTTGAGGGCTTGAGTTTAGCCTTCTAATTTCTGTTAGTTTATTATCCTCATATTAACAAAGGTACGCTTTGCCTGATTTGTATGAAGATTATAGGAGATATACTCTTAGTCTGTTTTCATAATGTAACAGAAATATTATTATGTAGTTGTTTCTTTCTCCTTGACAATGGCAAACTATTGATAAACATGAGATCCTATGCAAAATAATATCAAATAATGACCATCAAAATAATAACAAATGTTTTGGATGATGTTGCCTTAAAGTTAAACATATCACTCAGAAACAGAACAATAATTTGGTGACTATATTCAACCTCAACAAGCAGCTGTGTTTGTGTGATAATAGTAACTTTGGCAACTGCAACAGCAATTCTCATTTAAAATTATTATGCCAATAGATAGTTAGGTTAAAGTTTAGAAACATGCTGCCTCGATAGACGAAAAATGAGGATATTAGGGGGTTCTAGGGGGTCTTCTCATACCTATGCAATATGATTTTCTTGCCGGAAACGCCGTTTTATAAAAAAAAACTATGACAAAATTCTTGTTTTTAGGTTAGGTTAGTGTAGTAGGCACTTTTTTTAGGGACTGTGTGTGTTTTGTACTGTGAACTGAGTCTGACTCTGGGTGTGCTCCCGCCAAAAGCTTCTGGCTCCCGCATTTATAAAAAACACTCTAGGGGTAGGGACCACAATACTACGTGGGGTCGGGGTGCTCCGTGTCAGTTCTGAGACTAAGTCCTGTCTGCATAATAAGTCAAATTATAAATAATAAGGGTATATTGACCTTTGTTATATTTCCTTTTTCCAAATTTGCGTTAAAAAAATGTCTTACTACACTAACCTAACCTAAAAATTAAGAACTCGGTTGGATATGGGCGGCTCAATATCGGTCTGTGTGGAGGACCTTGGGCGAGGCCTATATCCAGCAGTGGACGTTTCTAGCCTGACATGATGATGATGAACTCAGATAAATAAATAAAATATTGTTGGTGAAACCAACTAGCTGCGATGCAGAGGGTCCCAGTTTAAATCCATGATGTGCATCAGTGGTTTTCAAAGTTATGTCCATTTAACATTCCATATGAATGTAGGATGAATCATTCAAGATTAGACTTGACAAATATTTACTAATTAATTATTAACCTAATTGTTCTAAACATAGGTATGTAAGTATTTCATATGTGTATACATAAAGATTATTTAAATTATCTACCTACTGAACCAGACCATTAGTGTATAATTATGTATTGTAAATTAACATTTCTATTTTGTTTTTCATTGTTTTGATATATTATTCTGTATTGTATTGCACACCTTCTAAAAATTGACATTCTAATACAAAAATATTTACAAAACAAAATGTATCAATGGCCTACGTTTTACAAATAAAGAATGTATTGAAAATTAAATTTGAAAACAAAGGAAAAAAATATTTGACACCATATCGACAGCCCCCTGTGCAAAGCCTGTTTGGCAGCAGGTCACCTGCTCCTTGACTGTCCTGAGGTCTCACAGCATAGGCAGCAGCACCTGACCAGACACTGCACCCTGAGAGAAGCAGTGGGCCACATCAAGAGTCTGCTGGCCTTCCTCGAAGCGCTAAGGTGGCTCAAGTGACAACACTTAATCCCAACCATACGCAAAATACCCGCCAGGATGTAGAGTTGTGGCAATAGCCTGTGCCACCATACTGTAACAATAGACAGCAATTTCTTTATTTCCCAGATGAACAGCCATGCATCGAGGCAGCACCCTGTTCTATACTGTACCAGGCTAACTTCGACACCAACTTCGAAGACCGCAATGGTTTCGTCACCGGTATCGCCAAGTATATTGAGGAGGCTACCGTTCATGCCAACTTGGTGAGTACATTACCATATAAATCAGCATTTCCCAAACTATAAAATAAAAAAATAAAATAAAATACCTTTATTTCAGGCCACATAACCCTTATAGGACAACAGAATTTCATATTCATGATTACAAAAGCGTATACACACAAAAAAATAATGCATTAAAAAGCACAAAAAAATTGGTTGCCTGTAAAGTCGGTATACGGGCGAAAGTTTTACGTGACAACGACTTTGAGTGGTAAAATAATTTTAATGTGAATATTCATTCGTATAGTAGGAAGGAGGATGAAAGACGCGTGCCTTTCACTTTTTATGTCTGTCTCTCTCGCTCTTAGGCGGGACGCGTGCCTCTCACTCGCTCTCATTGTGAGCGCATAACGTGAGCGGAGCGTAACGCAGTTTCTTGAAGTGTCACCCGGCAAACCAATTTATAAGACGTTGTCACGTCAAAACAATATTACATTAAAAACACAAAGTACACATACATAATACATAACAAAGTGCACACAAGACATTTAAAAGCACAGAGAACAAAGCAAACCTACATAATTGCTAAACTTGGTAGCCCTCATTTATGTTTAGCAACCATGCACGTAGACATGCCTACTGCAACAATGCCAAATAAAAGGACAGTCAATTCTGTCGGCAATCATTGTCAGGAGGGTAGAAGTCAAAATACTCGTACATGGGTTAAAAAATCACATGTCCTCTATCTTTAATGGCCTATTTGAAGATAAGGAGAGATCAAAAGCTTCTGTTAACTAATTTTTATTTAATGTCCCTTAATAAAATAGGGTGCATAGGGTTCCCACCAAGAACTTAGGGTCCCAAGCCAACCTCACCTGCAAGTGGTGCACCTGCCGATCAACGGACGAGGCTCTGGCAAAAAATTATCCCGATAAGCGGCAATGGGCTCGCCACCTATTACGTGGGATCAAAACACTGGCGAAAAGTGGGCGTTTAATATGCCTCTGCCTACCCCTTCAGGGAAATAGGCGTGAGTCTATGTATGTATGTCCCTTAATATTCTATATAATTAAATAATGTTTGTAATGGTTTGAATCTAAATAAACCAAAGAAATAATATTTTACATAAGTCAAAAATTTCTGGACCATACAAATAGAAAGTGTCCTCGCGCGTTCTGCCAATTAAAAAAATATGAAATGATCTAAATTATACAGTTTCATGCTTCGTTTATTTAATAAAAATGTAAATCAATATCGCAACAAATGTTTTCTTTAAATAAAATTGTAATTTAACATTTATTCCATTATAAAATTCTTACTTAAAATAAAAGTATAAGTATTGATCCTGTGAATAACTCCAGGTAGATAACGGCGTTTTAGTGGTACCCAGTAATAAAAACTACCAGTTCGCACTTTTATTATCCTCTAGCAACACTTTTCTAAATATCATGGGACTTTTGTCGCGTCTTTGAGTTTTGGATGAAAAAGTGTACGCACACAAAAAATATAAAAAAATATTCCTGTGAAAAACGAGAAGTTTCTTCGAGTTTTGATGTGAATTTAGAAAATCTAAATACACTATCAGTTAGAGCATACTATAGTGATTGTATGACACACTGGTTTATGGTCAAAGTAAGATGTTTTAAGTTATTCATGAGTATCCATTTTAGAGGTTATTTCTTTTTTCGTTCCTGTAGATAACGTAACACAACTAAGGGCTACTTCATATTGCACACTGTTACTCACGAGACTTGTGAATAACACAAATATTTACTGATATTTAACTCGAGGTAGGTAAATAATGCCAAAATAAGTACATAGGACAGACGGGTCGAAGTTTTGAGCTGAGATATAAAGAACATTTAGCGGCGTTTAGAAACAACCAGCCAGAAAAGTCTCATTTTGCCGAACATTTACTTGAATCGGGTCATACCTTAAATAGCGGACATTCATTTGACGTCATACACACTTGTCAAAAGGGTATTAGAATGTGCGTATTGGAACAATTAGAGATTTTAAAGCGGGACAAGCATACATTACTGAACATGGTCACGAGTTGTATACATTATAAGTCGTAAGTGGATGCTCCTGTTACACAATATCCGCTGTTCGCATTGGAAGGCTAACTAAAACACATAATTTAGTAACTGCATTAATTACTTAAGTATTACGTCTGTAACTATCACTATTTACAAGTAATTTAGTACAATGTGTAACAGTTGCAGCTCCTTACAAAAATAAAAATATGTACCATAATATTGGCGATTTAAAAGAGTGGCCTCGAGTTTTATTGCCCGTTCTTTCTCGTGGCTCTACCTATTGCTTTGCGAACGAGGCAGTAAATGTAAATGTAGAAGCATTAAGTAATTTAATTTTAAAATTGACGTTCATAAGCGTCACTTTGTGACCCAGATGAATAAATGATTTTGACTTTTGACTTTTTGACTTTTGATCAAACCAACTTTAACGGGTCCCCATTGCTGAATATATTCGCACACCGTCATAATGACACATCAGTCGAGCAACGGAGGGAGGGGATAAGAAAGTACAATCGTTTATAAGACATGCCCACGGTTGGAAAGCGCTCAGTCGTTGCCCATCGTTCCTGAGGATGCCTCGTGCAAAGGCGAAACACGTGTCGAAGAATAGTCGGCGCATACAGCGGGATACTGCAAGTCAGGTATCTTCCTGGAACCCATACCATTCCTATATCCCTTATCCTTTTAGAGGAGTTCGATATTGTCAACCTTTTTCTATTGCAATAGTTGGGGTGGTCAATTCGAGGGTGCGTGGTGGGTTCCTTTTTCCTTCCATTAGGTTACAATGGAGTTCCGCCAAGTAACGCCTGATTCAATCAACTAAATATTACATTATTATTTATATGTATTCAGTGGCGTAGCGCGGCACATTTAAGGGGGCGGCAAAAGACGCCAAGAAAAAAAAATTAATACTTGGCACGCGCACTGATACGATCCCAGTAGGACCGCGCGGCGGCGCGGGCGCAGTAGAAAGAACAACAATCAAAAACAAAATCATCATTATTTTCATTACGTGAAGAATTGCTTGTGTCCGTAATCCTAGTTTATTAATTCTTAGATAGGTTGCAATATTCCGGCGTTCTACGAGCCTGTTATGAGAAGTTAATTAATCTATATATCAAGGCCAAGGCGCCCCTGTGTGCGGTTTGTGCCGCCCTATTGCCAGTGCGCAACTAGCACACATAAGCGCCAGGGCAATAGGGGCGCCACGTGCCAGATAAAATGCCAGCGTTAATTATTGTAATTATTTTTGATTTTCTTCAAAATACAACATAATCTTTATAGTTGAATAGGGGAGAAAGCGGGAACAGGTCTCCTAAGACAATATAGTCACACCTGCGGTTTAACTATACGCTATTTGAACTTTGATTCTAATATTTAAGATATATGCGTTAAAATCAAAGCCCATTATTTCACATACTACAAACGCCTTCTGCTAATTTTTGGACGCAACCCTGTTTGACGCGACGCGGGATTTGTCCAAAAACTTACAGATATCGCCTCTCAACTCCTTATTTTTGCGAGAATAAGGAGTTAGTAAATGCCATAAACCGATGACGGGCAGCAACGTCACCGGTTCGAGAAGCTATGCCCTGCAGACTTCATGACACATACGAACACACAACGGCACAAGTTCTCGGTCGCCACGCTATTTGGAGAAGAATACCATTACCCTAGATTCAGGCCATCTTATATACTTAGACGGCGAGACCAGCCATTCCGAAGCGTCATATTTTTATTCCGGCTTTATAAGATCTAAGTGGAGCATAAATTGATTTTAAAATGCTTATTACACATTTTAAATAGGTGTAGTAGTGCTATGGACTATGCCTCCAAAATTATAAGGACTGCTATGGACTATGCCTCCAAAATTATTTGCCATAAAATAAGGCCTCCAGTTTCCGGTAGCTACATTATTCTCGGTCAAGGACGCGGTGGGTCTGTAACATCACCGAGCTACGGCAGGCTACCAAAATCAATTATACCTGGCGACCTACAACGAACGCAGTCTGAGACAGGGGAATAACATGGTAACTCTAGAATCAAGTGACTGGTTCTACGGTTCTACCTTCAGGAAGGCGACCTACTCTCTTGGGTGGTGTCGGTTTTCTGGTCAGGAGGAAACTTCTCAACAACGTTGTGAAAGTCGGTAGTTGGTCGACTCTGGTAGCATACCTACCTGGTACATAAACTCAACAATAGGCGTTGCCTAAAGGTGATACAGGTATATGCGCAGACCTCATCTCACCGTGCCGAGATAGCTGAGGCCACCATGTACGAGTGCATTGCTAAGGCAATGACACAGACACAGTACGACCAAAGCTCAGAACAACTTTGTCATTAGGACTTCAATGCCTAAGTGGAAGAAGGGCGCAGTGAAACGAAAATCAGAGCACACGGTATGGGGCATAAACTGGGATCCAACGAAAATAAATTCACAAGAATCTTAGGCGTCGAATGCTAGTTATTTTCCTCGAAGTAGGGGCTCACAGGCAGAGGATAGTTGACTAAGCCCCGACAATGCGACAAAGAAAGAGATACACAATGGACCAAAAGCATATATTTATTTATGGAGATCTCGGTGATCAATAGGTTAAACATCGGAAGTGGTCACCGATTAGTTCGAGGCTCTCTAAATGTCAACATTATAACTGAAAAAGCCCAATTAAGTCTACATTGCAGTTTCAGCTAGAACTGCAGAATCTTTTCAGTCTGTTAGAAACCACCGAAAGTTTTAATCAGAAGACAGACACAGTGGTACTAGGAGGTAGGTTACTATCGATCCCAAAATGTCCTCCCCGCACTGAAAAAAAATCAAGGAGTGTAAACTTTACATCCTATCAGTTGTCTTCGCCGGATGGAAGGGCCGTAAACCAATAAATACGGAAGCTAATGCGATGTGACCTTCGACACTCTAACACCCGCACCATGCAGGCTGTGATCGAGGAAAACCTGGGATCTTCGCTCTGTGGTTGAGGCAGCCCGATATAACGAAAGCTAAGAACTGCGTATGGCCGCGCACCGTCAACTCAAAGTTCGAGATTCTCGAGGAGGTTGAAAGTTTTTATCCACAATTGTGTAGGTACCTCGTGCGTAGACATACTAATTGGACCTAATCCTGACGACAACAGAGCCTCACTGACGCGCCATTACATCGAAGACATCCCGGATGTCGACCAGAGCGAGGTCCAGCGGGACCATAGGACTTAAATATTTGTGAATATATATCTATACGGGAATTAACGCGAACATGCATTAGGTATTTACATACCTTATTTTTTTTTTGCTTGACGTTTCGAGGCGGTTGCACGTCCCGTGGTCGCAAGCTGACTGGTGTAGCGATGTCACGTCTCCGAGTGCGAGGTAGAAGATTCTATTTCTACCCCCGCGTTGTTGATTTTCGAGGTGCCGGCGCAAAACACACTAACCGTATCTGTATTTTGAACATTCGCCGACTGCGCATTAAAGTAGGGTGTTGTTAACCGGATCATTGGATTCCACGCCGATGACAATTTGAAGCCCTCTTCCCGATTGAAATTTTTATGTTTTCTGATTTCGATCGCTTCACGCACAACTCTTGGGTAAAAGTGACGTTCCGTGGAGAGGACTTGTGGACGATGAAATTCAATCCAGTGATTGGTGCCCGATTGAAGTAAATGTGCCGCAATCGCCGATTTGTTCGTTTGACGGTTCTTTACAGCTGCGATGTGCTCCTTTATACGTTCAGCGATAGTCCGCTTCGTTTGCCCTATGTAAGAGCTTCCGCAGCTGCAGTTGATTTTATAGACACCTGGGGTTTGTAGCGGTAGGAAATCCTTTGGTGTGCCCACCATGTTGTATACTTTGGCCCCTGGTGTAAATACGGTCGGAATGGAGTCGTTTTTTAACTTTGCTCCTATTTTATCCGTAACACCTCTAATGTAGGGCATGTAGGTAGGTTGTCTATTTACCGCCGGATGTTTATCTCGCTTGATAGGCCGCGTCATTCGACGTTGTATCTGGTATCCGTTCTTCCTAAGTACCTCCTGAACATGGTCTAGCTCTAGCTTCAAATGCTCAGGGTCACAGAGGTCGTGTGCTCTGTTTTTTAGTGACGTCATAACGGATTGCAGTTGTCGAGGATGGTGGTGCGACGTGGCGTGCAGGTATCTATCTGTGTGTGTAGGCTTCCGGTATACACAGTGTGCTAAGGACCCATCTGGTCTCACAGTCACTTTGACATCCAAGAATGACAACGATCTGTCAGTTTCCATTTCGTAGGTGAATCTCATCTTCGGATGAATGGAGTTAAGGTGTTGCACATATTGATCTACTTCCTGCTTACCTCCTTTTACGATACTAAAGATATCGTCCACGTATCTTTTCCAAAGCCTGATGGTCTTAGGTCCAATGCTAAGCGCCTTTTCCTCAAAGTGTTCCATCCAGATATTAGCCAGTACTGGGGCTACTGGACTCCCCATTGCGACACCATCGATCTGGAGGTAATATTGGCCTTGGAAGAGGAAGTAGTTGCCATCTAAGCAGTGTTTTAGTAGATCAATATAGTTGTGAGGCATATCGTTGTCACTCAGTCTGTCCCTCACTACGTCCAGACATTCCCTTATTGGAACGTTGGTAAAGAGCGACTCAACGTCAAAGCTTACCATTACATCTTCCGGTTCCAATCGGATACTTTGTACGATCTGGACGAAATGACGCGAGTTCTTCACGAAAGACGGTGTGATACCGACTAATGGCTGCAATACCGATGCAACGTGCTTCGCAAGGTCGTAAGTAGGCGACGAAATCTGACTTACGATAGGCCGCAGTGGCACGTTGGGCTTATGTACCTTAGGCAGACCATATAGCCTAGGTGGTTGGTATGGCTTGGGACCATATACCTTGCTGTACTCATCTTCCGTGAACAGGTCCTGGTGGTCTTGTATCAGTGCTCGTATTCTGCGCGTTACTCTGGCCGTGGGGTTATATGAGACCGGTTTATACACCTTGTTATCACATAACAACTCTCGTACCTTGTCCGTATAATCAGCCGTATTCATCACTACAGTGGCGTTTCCCTTGTCGGCCTTAAGCACTAAAATATCCTGGTTGTCCCGAATCCTTTTCAGTGCTTGACGCTCTTCCATAGTGACATTACTGGCAGGTATCTTCGACTTCCGTAATATCACCGCGACGTCCTGTCGTAGGGTATCGGCATCACTGGGCGGTACTTTATTACGGATAATCGTCTCCTCAACACTGCTGATTATATTTTCGTACGGTCTTCGCTTAGGTGTTAATGCAAAGTTTAAACCTTTGGCCAAGATGTTAATCGTAGATTCATCTAAACTCGCGTTGGATAGATTAATTACGGTGTTACTGGTTTGTACCGATTCCGTAGGTAACGTTTTATTCGCATACCGTCGGTTTAATAACTTCGAGAACTTTCGCTCGTGAGTAGCACTACGTAGTTCGAATGTCCGACTTGCTTGTAAGAACGTTATCCGATCACACAAATCGTAATCAACGCGAGATAGGAACCCACTACACTTCGTATGCACGGCATATAACTCACACTGTACACTGTTGAGCTCACTATGTTTGTTGCGTATTAATTGTCTCAGGAGACGTACACTCGCGTTATATAGAATTTTACGGGAAAATGCGATATCACTACGTGGTTTTATACGCACACACGTAGGTAATAAGTCCCAATCGCGACATTTTGTTAGAAATATCAACGATGTTTCTACTCGCGCTCGTTTCCTCCGTAATAATTCTAGGTGACGCACTAATTTAGCAATTGCCGACCCGTAGCGGTTTGCAATAGAAACTTTTAAACACTCGCGTTGCATGTTTAAGAATATATATCTATACGGGAATTAACGCGAACATGCATTAGGTATTTACATACCTTATTTTTTTACGTCAAGCAAAAAAAAAAAAAAGGTATGTAAATACCTAATGCATGTTCGCGTTAATTCCCGTATAGATATATATTCTTCAACATGCAACGCGAGTGTTTAAAAGTTTTTAAATATTTGTGGTCATTACGATGGCTTCACAGATATGAGAATTAGTCAGATGGAACGCGCGGCACAGTTGCATGCGGCCACTAAAGCAAATACAAAATTGAAAAGCGAATACAAACTCGTCTCAGTGCGCTACGAAGCATCGTACAGTTCACGCGTCACGATCACTTCAACTTTTAAATTCTCAAAATGCCGTCTTGTGTTCTTAAACACTGTAAAAGTTGTTCCTAAAAACAAAAACAGGAAAATGGAATATCTTTTCACAGGTAACTATTGATAATTTGACTGTTTCCTAATTTAATTTCGATAAAATTCGTATTTGTGCTAGAAATATGTAAGTGTTGCCAGTTTTTGTCGACGCCGTTCTGCCTGAATTAGGGAAAATGCACTTGTCAATTGATTATGTGATAATGATTGTCATGTTAATGAAAAATACATTACCGTATTATAAAAGTATATCTATACTAATATAATAAAGCGGAAGAGTTTGTTTGTTTGTTTGTTTGTTTGTTTGAACGCGCTAATCTCAGGAACTACCGGTCGGATCTGAAAAATTCTTTTTGTATACGATAGCCCAGTTATTCTGGAAGGCTATAGGCTATATAACATAACGTTTCGACCCTTTGGGGCCGGGCAAAAGGCTAAAAAGGCTAAAACATAATGTCGTCTTATCTCAGGAACTAGCAGTCGGATTTTAAAAATTGTTATTGCCTATGATAGCCCAATTATTCCGAAAGGCTATAGGCTATATAAAATTAGGCCACAACTTTTAGGGGCCGGACAAAAATAATAAAATGGTCAAACGAGAAGGGGGAGGGTTGGGTCAAAGGCAAAAAAAAGGCTAAACAAATAGGATACAATCTATATGGGTATCGTTTTTGAGATTTTCGGGACGCTGATTAATAATATGAAATTTATTTAGATAGTGATCCAAGATGGCGGACGGGAAATCAAAGATGGCGGATGAGAAAATTTTAAATATCAATATGGGCATCGCCTTCGATATTTTAAAGGGTGGAGAATCGAAATACAACATCTATTTCGTGATCAAAGATGGGGGATGGGCAATCAAAGATGGCGGATGGGAAAATTTAAAAAAATCAGTATTGGTATCGTCTCCGATGTTTGAAGGGATGGGGAATCCAAATACAACATCTATTTCGTGATTCAAGATGGCGGATGGGAAATCAAAAATGGCGGATGGGAAAAATTTTAAAAATCAATATGGGTATCGTCTCTGATGATTTAAGGGATGGTGAATCCAAATACAACATCTATTTCGTGATCAAAGATGGCGGATAGGAAATCGAAGATGGCGGATGAGAAAATTTTAAATATCAATATGGGTATCGCCTTCGATATTTTAAGGGGTGGAGAATCGAAATACAACATCTATTTCGTGATCAAAGATGGCGGATGGGCAATCAAAGATGGCGGATGGGAAAATATAAAAAAATCAGTATTGGTATCGTCTCCGATGTTTGAAGGGATGGGGAATCCAAATACAACATCTATTTCGTGATTCAAGATGGCGGATTGGAAATCAAAAATGGCGGATGGGAAAATTTTAAAAATCAATATAGGTATCGTCTCTGATTATTTAAGGGATGGTGAATCCAAATACAACATCTATTTCGTGATCAAAGATGGCGGATAGGAAATCAAAGATGGCGGATGGGATTTTTTTTCAAAGTCGATATGGGTATCGTCGCCGATATTTAAAGGGATGGGGAATCCAAATCCGACATCTATTTCGTGATCAAAGATGGCGGATGAGAAATCAAAGATAGCGGATGAGAAAGTTTTAAAAAATCAATATGGTTGAAATTAAACTACAGTTTACGGATTTTATCGCGTTATATTGGTTTCACTTGTTTTTACATTTAAACCGAATGATCTGAAACTACATTTATATTACTAGCCAACGTTTCGAATTCTTTACAGGATTCATGTTCACGGCAGACTGAGGTGGTATTTGTCTTTGTCTTGAATTTAAAAGTTATCTCAAAGTACCCGAACATTTTTCAACTATTGGTGTTACTATCTACGCAGAATGTGCTCACTGTGTCTTGATGTCTTCTGGTGACTTTGTCCTTCTTGGGTTTCATTAGCCTGATAACAGGGTCCCAAGCTGGAGGAACATTCCAACCATCTTCCCTATTGAAATTAGGATGTTTTTTAATTTCAATAGCTTCTCGTATCATTCTTGGAATAAAGCGGTGTTCTTTTGCGAGTATCTGTGGTTTATCAAATCGCAGGTAATGGTTGGTTCCTCCTTCTATTACCATCTGTCAAGAGTCAGTTATCCTTACAAGAGGCCGGGGTTTACAAGATAGACTGTGAGTGTGGGCTCTCATACATTGGACAAACCAAGAGAAGCATAGGCATTCGACTAAAGGAACATATAGCTGACATTAAACACAAACGCTCGACAAAGTCTGCTGTGTGTGAACATGTAGAACAAGGAACCAACCATTACCTGCGATTTGATAAACCACAGATACTCGCAAAAGAACACCGCTTTATTCCAAGAATGATACGAGAAGCTATTGAAATTAAAAAACATCCTAATTTCAATAGGGAAGATGGTTGGAATGTTCCTCCAGCTTGGGACCCTGTTATCAGGCTAATGAAACCCAAGAAGGACAAAGTCACCAGAAGACATCAAGACACAGTGAGCACATTCTGCGTAGATAGTAACACCAATAGTTGAAAAATGTTCGGGTACTTTGAGATAACTTTTAAATTCAAGACAAAGACAAATACCACCTCAGTCTGCCGTGAACATGAATCCTGTAAAGAATTCGAAACGTTGGCTAGTAATATAAATGTAGTTTTAGATCATTCGGTTTAAATGTAAAAACAAGTGAAACCAATATAACGCGATAAAATCCGTAAACTGTAGTTTAATTTCAATGTGTAACATTCGCGTAAACCCAAGAAAATATTAAATCAATATGGTTATCGTCTCCGATGTTTTAAGGGATGGCGAATCTAAATACAACATCTATTTCGTGATCAAAGATGGCGGATATGAAATTAAAGATGGCAGACGGGATTTTTTTAAAGTCGATATGGGTATCGTCTCCGATATTTTAAGGAATGGGGAATTCAAAACACCATCTATTTCGTGATCAAAGATGGCGGATGGGATTTTTTTTTAAAAATCAATATGGGTATCGTCTCCGATCTTTGAAGGGATGGGGAATCCAAATACAACATCTATTTCGTGATTCAAGATGGTGGATGGGAAATCAAAAATGGCGGATGGGAAAAATTTTAAAAATCAATATGGGTATCGTCTCTGATGATTTAAGGGATGGTGAATCCAAATACAACATCTATTTCGTGATCAAAGATGGCGGATAGGAAATCAAAGATGGCGGATGGGATTTTTTTTCAAAGTCGATATGAGTATCGTCGCCGATATTTAAAGGGATGGGGAATCCAAATCCTACATCTATTTCGTGATCAAAGATGGTGGATAGGAAATCAAAGATGGCGGATGGGATTTTTTTTCAAAGTCGACATGGGTATCGTAGCCGATATTTAAGGGGATGGGGAATCCAAATCCGACATCTATTTCGTGATCAAAGATGGCGGATGAGAAATCAAAGATGGCGGATGAGAAAGTTTTAAAAAATCAATATGGTTATCGTCTCCGATGTTTTAAGGGATGGCGAATCTAAATACAACATCTATTTCGTGATCAAAGATAGCGGATATGAAATCAAAGATGGCGGACGGGATCTTTTTAAAGTCGATATGGGTATCGTCTCCGATATTTTAAGGAATGGGGAATTCAAAACACCATCCATTTCATGATCAAAGATGGCGGATGGGATTTTTTTTTAAAATCTATATGGGTATCGTCTCCGATGTTTGAAGGGATGGGGAATCCAAATACAACATCCATTTCGTGATTCAAGATGGCGGATGGGAAATAAAAAATGGCAGATGGGAAAAATTTTAAAAATCAATATGGGTATCGTCTCTGATGATTTAAGGGATGGTGAATCCAAATACAACATCTATTTCGTGACCAAAAATGGCGGATAGGAAATCAAAGATGGCGGATGGGATCTTTTTTCGAAGTCGATATGAGTATCGTCGCCGATATTTAAAGGGATGGGGAATCCAAATCCGACATCTATTTCGTGATCAAAGATGGCGGATGAGAAATCAAAGATGGCGGATGAGAAAGTTTTAAAAAATCAATATGGTTATCGTCTCCGATGTTTTAAGGGATGGTGAATCCAAATACAACATCTATTTCGTGATCAAATATGGCGGATAGGAAATCAAAGATGGTGGACGGGATTTTTTTTAAGTCGATATGGGTATCGTCTCCGATATTTTAAGGAATGGGGAATTCAATATTATATAAAAATCTATGTTCATTTTTGCATCATTTATAGACCCTGGAATGATAAGAGATTAAGCGCTAAGTCAATGGTTACTTTGGAAAAGGGGCTTGGAAAAAAGGGAATTAAATAAAAACTCTTAAAAAGGCGATACGGAGTTCGCTGGGTCAGCTAGTTGTAGATATATCTTCTTTCTCATAAATATAGTAATAGAATTTCAATTTCCATTAGTATATACCTTACATTATATTGTTTTGAGTTCGATCCCCAAACGATATCCTAATATTCGTGTACACCCTGCTACTCGTCAAGCTTATACACTTTGTCCTTTGCACCGTTCTTATGGCGTAAAGAATAAGTATCAAAATCGTACAGCAACTGTTTAGCTTGACTTGGCGCCGTGTGTACATACATAGTTATGGCGTAGGGAATAAGTATCAAAATCGTACAGCAACTGTTTAGCTTGACTTGGCGCCGTGTGTACATACATACTTATGGCGTAGGGAATAAGTATCAAAATCGTACAGCAACTGTTTAGCTTGACTTGGTGCCGTGTGTACATACATACTTATGGCGTAGGGAATAAGTATCAAAATCGTACAGCAACTGTTTAGCTTGACTTGGCGCCGTGTGTACATACATACTTATGGCGTAGGGAATAAGTATCAAAATCGTACAGCAACTGTTTAGCTTAACTTGGTGCCGTGTGTACATACATACTATTTATTTCTCAACTAATCGACGCCAGCGGCTTCGCACGCACATATTTTCTTATTTCTCGTTTTGCCCGATCCCGTGGGGATTTCGAGAAATCCCGTCTTGGTGCACCCCTACGGTTCCCAAGAAACATACATGCTAAATTTTAGCTTCATGCGCCGAGTAGTTTCGGCTGTAGCTTGTCTGTCAGTCAGTCAGTAACGCAAGGATTTTATATATACAGATTTACGAAGTAGTTAAAACTGAACTCGGTACCTACATTTAAGAAATGTATTTATAAAAGCATTAATTAAATCCATGGTAAATTCTTCAAAACCGCAAATGAATATAAGAATATTACATAACTATATGCAAAATACTGGGAGATTATTCATAATCTGGCAACTTTTCACACACATAGACGCGCGTGTCCGTACAGTGCCAGTCGCCAAAGGTCACGCACACATAGCTGTCAACGTGCCACGCTTAGTTGGACGAATGCGCTCTATCTGATACTAATTCTCATATCTGTGGATGGCTTTTACATTTACATCGGGATATATTATTATACCACGTACCTTTGTTTTGAGTAACCGATATTTCGGCACTATTATAAGCGTATGTTCACGGATGTAGGTATCTACTCTACAAACTCTACAAAAGTACGTGGTATATTATGTATATCCCGTAGAAGAATGTAAAGGTACACAAAGCACTTGGTGATGATGGATCTATATTTTTAATTGATTAAAAGCCATCCAAATGTTATTTATGAAAATCATACAAGCCTTCAAAACCTAGACTAAGCTCTATACATATATTGCAGCCGAGAAACGGCCGCTGCCCTGCGCGACATATAAATACCGCTGAGAGCTGCCAGGTTTCTGCCTAAAAATATTATACCCTATGCTTCATGATATTACAATTGAGACGAATATCAAATGAAAACTAATTTGTTTAAATCCATCAAACCGTTTGGGTGTAAAGCTAAGCTAATGAACATACAAACATATCTACATCCCAAAAACGTTGCACTTCTGGCAGATGTAGTGGGGTACCTAAAAGAAGAGGGGGCGGCAAATTTCCGATCGGCCCCGGGCGGCCAAAATCCACGCTACGCCACTGTATGTATTATTTTTATATCCATATAATTTTAGTTTAGTTCTTCAGATTTCTCTTTCATATTAGGCATTACAACATTTGGTAGCTTCTATTTTCGAGATCTCAGATAGGTTTATTATTCCTGAATAGTTGATAGGTTATTATTTTGAAAAATCATTTTAAATCGGGTAAAACAGCGCAAGTAGTTTTTATAAAAATAAATAAATGCCATATTATTAGGTTACCTATGCTTAAAGTTCCCCGATTAGGTTACTGATAGTATATCTATATATTAAAAGAATTTGTGTTTTATAATACGAGTCGGCCAGCCCGTTCTACGCAACCGATTCGCATGATTTGTTTTTTAAATGAAAGCTCTCGCTGCATAGATTTGTCATCAAGCATTAAAAATTACCTAACTTGCACATTCATCAAGTTATATGCAAAAACAGTTTTCTCCCATACATTTTTTACGTTTTCGTAGCCGTAGTCAATGACTTTCTGCTTCTATATATCTGGTTCTCATTGAGGTAGGCGTTTCGTTATAGGCCTAAAACACGCGCTGAAAAGAGCTCTTTCATTTGATGGTATGCTCATTTAAATTGGGTAAGTTTGAAGGAAGATAGGTGTGGACATTGAACTTATTTTTCAATATTTTCCTATAAATTTCTTAAGATTCCATTGCTTTCTCTCTACATGGACGGTTCTAAATTCAAAAATATTTTTATGGCATCTAATTAGTTCCTTGCGGTAACTGCCAGGAAAAAAACGTTATGCCTCCTTAAGGTGACCTTGCCTTACTTTCATACGGGTGTGAGTGTGGTGGTGTGTATTATTATACCCGATGTTGGTCAAATTATCACTATAGTGAATTATCGCTGATGGCAGGTAATATTCCCCGAATGTTACCAGTTAACCCTTAATGTTGGGTGAACAGATTTTTCGTGTTTTTAAATTACGGACTTTCTTCGGGCATCTTAATTATTCTTATGTGGAACATATTACAGCGGTTCATAGTACTATTGTCATAAAATTATATTATTAGAAGTGGTAGTTATGAAAGAAATTGTAGTTTTGGTAAGAATAGTAGTTTTGAGAGAAAAGGTACCTAGGTACTTTGGACAGAACCGGCGGTTTTGGTAGAAATGGTAGTTTTGAGAAAATGGTAGATATGATAGTGTTAGTACGAATAGTAGTTTTGATAGGAATAGTATTTTCGGTAGGAATAGTAGTTTTGGTAGAAATGGTATTTTTGGCATATATTGTTGTTTTGTTAGCAATGTTACTTACGATTGCTACCAAAGCTACCATTCCTACCAAAACTACAATTTCGACCAGAACTATAAACGTCATTATTACATAATTCTAAATTATGATGGATTAATCACACCCATACACAAAACAAAATAAATCGTGCTTCTCACAGACATATTTAGCTGGTTAACAGAAATAAAACCTATTATCTTACTTATAAAAAAAGTTGTTTCTCTATATTTTTAATTTTTATAGTAAAATATTGACAGATATTTAAAAAAAAAAGTGAAGTTAGCGTAAGTTAGTTACTTAAGTTTCTGATTTAATAGCGTATTTTTTGTGAGTAGTTGTGTTTTCAATTATAATGATGGTTCTTGATAGGAAATTAAAAAATGCTCAGAGAAAGTTTGAACAAAGAATCTTGGTTAAATGACAAATCGCTGTTGGAGATTTGGTACCGGATGGTCCTCCTACTGCTAAAATAATATACGGGTGGTAACGGGTTCAGATTTGAATAATTCTACCATCAACAATTTTATTTTCAAGTGATTTCCATTCTTGGTGACGGTAAATGCTTATTCCGCGTAATTTCTTATTGTTTATATAAAAGTGAGAATAAACATTATGAAATTCGTTTGGCCACTGTTGATAACATAGTCAATAAGTAGGTATATATGTAGTAACTTCATTGTTGGGGACGAAGCATATGGCCAGACCATTACAAATGCAACAGATTACAAACGTGTGATGGGTGCCAATGGACAGTACGCAGGGCATGCTGAACTTCAGAGTGTAAGTAAGCTATATCCCGAGTATCAATTCAGAGTTCACCTGGAAAACAGTAATACGATTACTGAATATGGTATTGGTGAAATTGTTCATAACTTGCTATTTTCTGGGCACCTGGACGAAGGACATTACGGTTTTAGGTACGCACAGTCATATTGAAGAACTTTCTTTCGTCAATGTTCAGTTATACATATTATATATATCCCTATTGCGCGGCAAACCATTCAGTAATGCCAAAGTGGAAATTTCACGATACCTAAGGTGCAACGCAAAGCCAATGTTGTGAGAAAAGAAGTTTTGTGATATATATATTTTTGGTTAGAATATCATCTTTTTACTTATTAGATAAGGCTACAATGTACTCATCGTACCTATATGTAAGAGCTTTTTTATAATATTAAAATATGCTGTGGAGCAGCACGGGTCCTCTAGTTACATATAAAAATAGGTGTTATTAATTAGCATACTATAAAAAATGAACCTCAAGCTGATGAAAAATACGTTAAAATAAATATTATATTTATTTTAACGTATTTTTTAACAACAACAGTATGATAAATAATCCTAATTATAATGTTCAAAAGCAATAAACGTTCAGTTATTAGACTCATTTATATATTCAACATGCGTATATCTTAAATATATAAAATCCTTGCGTTACTGACTGACTGACAGACACGCTACAGCCGAAACTATTGGGCGCATGCAGCTGAAATTTGGCATGTATGTTCCTTGGGGACCGTAGGGGTGCACTAAGAAGGGATTTCCCGAAATTCCCACGGGATCGGCCAAAACGGGTAAATTTAAAAAAAATGCAGGCGTAGCTGCTGGCGTCCTCTAGTTCTTTAATAAAAGTTATTCCTTGTAAAGTATTTTGTTTCAATCTAAATTCTTCCTAATTTTTCCGTGAGTAAAATTTTTGTATATGTGAGTAACATTACCAAATGGACTTCACGTGAGTTGCGGTTGATTATTTTGACTTCTACCTAGGACTGTATTGGAGCTGGCCCTCATCCTGCGCTATATGCGGCAAGGGAATATTCAGTGTGTCCTGAAATATTAGGTGACACTGACTGTCTGAAGTTCTCCTCCTGTTTACGCCTTTATTCTCTCGTTTATGCCCACTTTTGATTAATAAAAGTTCAGAAGTGGGTCTCAAGATTGGAATTGTTTGATGTGTCAGAGCTCAAACAACTTTGGTAACAACTGACTTAAATCATTTATATTTTTACATATATGATCTCACACAAAACCACAGCTCTTGCATCTATGTCTCATCTATATCTCACTAAGTATATGACTATTTGTAAACATTGATAGACACACTGCCTCCGTGGTCCAGTGGATAGCGTATGCGACTGCTGATCTGAGGTCCCGGGTTCGATTCCCGGGTCGGGCAAAAGTGTTACTAGGTTTTTTCGAATGCTCAGTAGCAGCACGGAGTCTGGTGATGTGCCCGGTAACGGCAATAGGCTCGCCCCCTATTACGTAGGACCTAAAATTCATGGCGAAATGTGGGTGTAATATTACACCTCTGCCTACCCCTTCGGGGATAACAGGCGTGAGTCTATAAATAAAATATAAAATGATTGACACACATTAGCATATTAGATACTCGTATGTCTTACCAGATAATAAATAATGAAAATGCACTAAATAACATACATACATACATATCGTCACGCCTTTTATCCCCGAAGGGGTAGGCAGAGGTGTATTTCTACACCCACTTTTCGCCAGATATACTTTAGTCCCACGTAATAAGGGGCGAGCCTATTGCCGTACCGGGCACATTGCCAGACTCCGTGCTGCTACTGAGAATTTCGTGACAGAAAAACCCAATAACACTGCACGATCCAGGAATCGAACCCGGGACCTCCCGATCCCACGCGCACATTTATGCCGCGAGACCAACGAGGCAGTCGTATAGGGTTTGATGTCGAGTTTTCCGTCTCTACGCAAAGATGGTATTTGCATCGTGTTATCCCTTAGTCGCCTCTTACGACACCCACGGGAAGATAGGGGGTGGTGACACTTGTATTCTATGCCGTCAACCACACGGTCAACACGGCACTAAATAATACGAGTGGAATTTGGCTTTTAATAGTTATTTTTGAAAATGAATAATGATTCCCTCTTTTCGGAGGCCTCCGGGCTGCTTATAATCTGCTACACGAGTGTTGACACACTATGACTCCGATAATATAGTTTGAGGGCAGCGATAGCCTAGTGGAGATACCGGAGATACCATCAGACTGCCTTGCAGAGAGTATCGGGTTCGAATCTACCGGTTGTGCACCACTGACTTTCAAAGTTATGTGCATATTAAATTGTTAATTATCATCTGATTCGGAGAGCACGTTAAACCACTGCCCCGGTTCTCATGAAGACCTTTGATAGTTGTAACGGGGAATCAGTACTTTCAAATAAACTGATACTGGTCTAAACTATAAAATATGTCTGTCCCTTCGGGTTGCGGAGGTCAGACGGCAGTCGCTCAGTGGAAAAGCTGATGGTCTGCCATATCTGGTTAGACTAGTGCGCGGATCCCGGCCTCTAAGGCGTATGTCTTGGATGCAACTGGGATAATGCTTGGACCGGCTCGACAGGGGTCACCGGGGAAGTACTACCCTCTCACAGAAAATCGATGTAAATTTACAGTACCTAAGCTGTTGCGTTTTGTTCGGTGAGTGAGAGTGCCAGAGGCCCTTTCCCCTATTCCTTCTCCCTCATCCTATCCCTATATCAGAGGATAGGGAGGACGGCAACGCAACACCGCATCTCCTCTTCCTCTGCGGCCCCACCGCGACGCATCGAATGGTGCGCCCCCATTTGGTCGCTGGAGATAGAGCGCGCGGCAACGCAACACCGTCACGCCTCTCCTCCCGCGACCGCGCCCGACTACAAGGGACAGACAGAACTGTCCCCCGCACCGGCACCTTTGGACGCATCCTGCGCAGGCCCCTCTAAGTCCACGCGGAGCGTCCACTTCCGGGATCTCTCTTAGCTTCACCACGGTTACTGAGCCCCTCCACCACGACAAGGTGGAGATCCCACGGGGGGGTTGCTAAATAACCTGGTATAAGAAGATAGCTGTAATAGAATTTCACCACTTCCTTCTTTCTCCTTTTAGAACATCTGTAATATACTGTTACAATTTTATTCCCTTCTTTTCTCTTTCTAGAACGAGCTACTAGAGGAAGGCAACGCGCACGCTGTGATGTTATACACCTGGCGTTGCTGCAGCCGAGCCATCCCACAACCCAGGTCCAACGAACAACCGGACAGGGTGCATATATACGAGAGGACTGTCCAAGTGCTAGCTCCCGAGGTGGACAAGCTACTGCAGTTCATGTACTTTCAGGTAAGAGATATCTTTGGCAGTAAACAGATAATTACTCGAGGTAATGCTGCAGCTTATGTATGTACCTTCAGCTAAGTTTCTTTTATATTAATACAGGAGGACCACATGTACAAATGCACATTATTTTTGAATTGCCTGTTTCTGCCACATCCCTTGGGAATTTCAGGCAATCTTTACTTAGTGCACCCCTACACTCCCTAAGAAACTTATGTTACAAGCTGTTCCCGGCAGTTTCGCTGTTCCAGCTTAAAAAGCAGCGGCCTTTCTGGCTTTAGTAGTAGAATACTTTGGAATTCTTCGTTATTGGATGCGAATACTGGTCTGGAATGAAGCAAGAGAGGTATGTCAGGATCGTTGCAAATGACGTGCCGACCCGTAGTCTCTGCATATCCCTTGTAGAAACAGGCGTGAGTCCTATGTATGTATGTAAATTATACATCTTGCATATTCTATTTTCTATTGCTGTCCAGCGCAAAGCGATCGAGCGTTTCTGCGGCGAGGTCCGTCGGCTGTGCCACGCGGAGAAGCGGCGCGACTTTGTGTCTGAAGCGTACTTACTGACGCTCGGCAAGTTCGTCAACATGTTCGCAGTACTCGACGAGCTTAAGAACATGAAGAGCTCCGTTAAGAACGACTACAGTACCTATAGGAGGTAGGTACATCATCATAGTGGGTCGGGTCCCTGATGGCGACCGAAAGGCCCTGGGCCCTAGCAGGTCCTGGTCTATAAATGGCGAGAACTGGTTAGAAGCCTTGTGACATAGCCATGAGGGGCTTGCAGATTAGGGTCAACAAAAAGTAACTGCATGTATGTTAAACTATCTGTCATAAAGATCTTTGATAAGTCGTTAAAGGGCGTTAGCACTTCTGCATAAACTGACACTAGTCTAAACCATGGAATATATCTATCCCTGTGTTTTGCGGAGGTCAGACAGGCAGTCGCTCTGTGGAAAAGCTAATATTCAGTCAAATCCAGTTAGACTAGTAAGCGAACCTCAAGATACAATTAGGATAATATGATAGATTTATGGATGTTTGTTACTTATTAAGGCAATATCATATCTTTTGGCTATTATTGTAGATTTATTATTTGTTTTTATCTTCCACAGAGCCGCACAATTCCTGAAAGTGATGTCAGACAGTCAAAGTCTTCAGGAGTCACAGAATCTGTCAATGTTCCTAGCTACACAGAACAAGATCAGAGACACTGTCAAAGACGCGCTCGAGAAAATTAACGGTAAGTCATTTATTCATTCATTCAATCGTTCAGTCGCAGAATCAGTCAATGTTCCTCGCGTCACAGAACAAGATCAGAGACACTGTCAAAGACGCGCTCAAGAAAATTAACGGTAAGTCATTAATTCATATCGTTCATTCACTCTATCGTTCACTCACACAATCTGTCAATGTTCCTCACTACACAGAACAAGATTAGAGACATCGTCAAAGACGCGCTCGAGAAAAATAAAGGTAAGTCATTAATTCATATCGTTCATTCACTCTATCGTTCACTCACACAATCTGTCAATGTTCCTCACTACACAGAACAAGATTAGAGACACCGTCAAAGACGCGCTCGAGAAAAATAACGGTAAGAGTCATTAATTTATTTATTTAAATTGATTAGTGATGAATTTTCTACTGTATTTAAACCTAAAAAAATAAATGTAACTGACCGTCTGATGTTTAGTGATTGGGCAACTGAAGGCATTCATAAAAGTCGGATTAGGTTATATGAACTTTATAATGAAAAAACTTTTAATAATAGTCCAGCCTTTATTAATACGGTAAAAAATACTCAAAAACATTTAGACAAGCTTGTTATGCTGCAAAATCAATTTATTTGAAAAATAAAATAAAAAGCGCTGAAAATACTGTTACGAGCTGGGGTTCGTGATAAATTATATCTCACTATGCCAGAAAACTGAACTTTATTCACTAACACAATAACACTAGATACACACACTTAATTTTCACTTCACTAATAAAACACACTATTCACACCACTAGAACAACACTAAACACTTCCGACTTATTTCCTTTCGCTTGATGTTGATCGCTTCCTTATTCACTTGTTACTGTGTGTCCGTTCGCTCCCGCTCTATTTATACTGGCCGGATAACATCACTAGGCTTTTCGAGACGACTCACGATATTTCTGGAAACGTGTAAGGTGTTTCTAGAATTGCGTAAATGTTCTATTTACACCTACGCCATCTATTAGAGGATAGATGAAACAGCCTTAAACAACCGATACATCTAATCTCATGTAGTTCTCCCATTCACTTATAGATGGCGTTATTTTCAATTCGTAACACGGCCTCCCTCTTAAACGTGTTCGTCTCGAACATCGTTAGACCCATAGTAACGAGCCAACCGGTCCACATGAACTATCTTCGGTGCACCTCGCGACCCCTTCTGGATTCGATAGGTGACGTCGTTCATCCTGGTAATTATGCTATATGGCCCGTCCCATCTGGCTTGTAACTTAGGCGATTTTCCTTTGCTTCGTACTGGGTTATGAAGCCACACCAATGATCCCTCATCGAAGCCTTTGTTGTTTGCCTTCCGGTCGTAGCGAGTCTTCATCTTCTCAGACATCTGTTGTCCAGATTCCCTGATGTGCTCGTATACGTCGTTCATCCTGTTGCGTAGCTCGGTTGCGTAATCCGTTATATTGCGTGGAGATTCTGGTGGAATACCGGTGATAAGGTCTGCAGGTAAACGGAGCTCTCTACCGAAATTGGCAAAAGCTGGTGTTACTCCTGTAGTTTCGTGGACCGCACTGCGATATGACAGGAGAAATGGTTGGATGTGCTTGTCCCAATCTCTTTGTTTGCTCTCCACGACCTTCGCCAGGTACCTTTCCAGTGATTGGTTAAACCGTTCAACCATGCCATCTGATTGCGGATGATAAGCCGTGGTCCTGGTTTTATGTGCACCCATTACGCGACAAGTCTCCTTGAACACCTCAGATTCGAAGTTCCGGCCTTGATCGCTTTCCAAGGGCACCCCGAACCGACAAAAGACTTCATGCACCAGCTTATCAGCCACTGTGGTAGCTTCTTGATTTGGGATTGCAAACACTTCAGGCCACTTCGTGAAGTAATCCATCACAACCAAGAAGTATTTGTTTCCGTCCTGGCTCTCAGGAAACGGCCCAGCGACATCCAACGCTATGCGCTCCCATGGAGCTCCCACATTGTACACCTTTAATGCACCTCTGCTTCGAGTATGTGGCCCCTTGACAGCCGCACAACTTGTGCATTTGCGGCACCAATCCTCGACGTCATCTCGACAGTGGAGCCAATAAAACCGCTCCCGGATCTTAGTAAGGGTCTTCTTAACTCCCAAGTGACCTCCCGAAGCACCATTGTGATAGAGCTGCAAGACTTCCGGCACCTTAGTTTTGGGCACTACCATTTGCAAATGGCACTGGTTACCGCGAGCGTTTTCCCATTTGCGGCACAGAACTCCATCCTGGACGACCAAGCTTTCCCACTGTGCCCAATAACTCTTGGTGATGGGGCTCATTGCTGCGATATCACTCCATTTGGGCCTAGGCGCATCTGATTTCTTCCATTCAAGAATCGGCTGTACATCCTTGTCATCTCGCTGAGCACTCTGCAAAGCTTCTCTCCATTCGTCGCTTAGATCCGTCTTTAACAACCTCACTAGCGCTGCCTGCTTTGCTTCCTGTCGGCTACAGTGCTTGCACTGGTCGGGACACGGCCTACGCGATAGGGCATCTGCGTTACCATGGGACTTGCCGCTGCGATGTTGTATTACAAAATCAAACTCTTGCAGTAGTTCAATCCATCTAGCTACTTGTCCTTCTGGGTCCTTAAATTGAAGTAGCCATTTCAGCGCTGCATGGTCGGTTCGCAGGTGGAATTTACGGCCCAACAAGTATTTGTTGAAATGCTGCAACGTCTTTACTACAGCCAAGAGTTCCCGCCTGGTGACGCAGTAGTTTCTTTCGGGTTTGGATAAGGTCTTGCTGAAGTATGCTATAACAACTTCTTGATCACCCTTCTTCTGTGACAGCACGCCGCCAATTCCGGTGTTACTGGCATCTGTGTCAACTATGAATTCATGCTCATTGTCAGGGTAGCCTAGAATAGGTGCAGTACACAGATGTTCCTTAAGCTTCTGGAATGCAACGTCACAGCTCTCATTCCAACAGAACTGCACTCTGTCTTCGGTGAGCTTATGAAGAGGTCGAGCAATGTCAGCAAAGTTCTTCACAAACCGTCGATAGTAGGAGCATAATCCGAGGAATGCTCTGACCTGCGTTTTGTTCTCTGGAACTGGCCACTCCTTCACGGCAATGATCTTATCCGGGTCAGTTTGAATACCGTTCTCCGAGACCACATGACCTAGAAAGTTCACTTGCCGTCTGAATAACGCGCATTTCTTCGGACTCAGCTTCAAATTAGCACCTCGTATTTTTGACAGCACTTGCTCCAAGTTTCGAAGGTGATCCTGGAAGGTGCGCCCCACGATGATGATGTCATCCAGGTAGACCAAGCAGGCGTCTCCAATCAGTCCCATAAGCACTCGCTCCATCAGTCTCTCAAAAGTAGCCGGAGCGTTGCACAATCCAAAGGGCATGACGTTAAATTGCCACAGTCCTTTGCCTGTGGAGAATGCCGTCTTCTCTTTGTCTCGAGGATCTATTTCCACCTGCCAGTAGCCACTTTTTAGGTCTAAGGTAGAAAACCACTTCATCCCCGTCAGCGTATCCAGTGTGTCATCGATCCTTGGCAGCGGGTAGCTGTCCTTCTTCGTGATGTCATTCAATCGGCGGTAGTCTACACAGAAGCGCATGCTGCCATCCTTCTTCTTAACTAGGACAACCGGAGAGCACCACGGGCTGGACGAAGGCTCGATTACGCCTTCGTTCACCATACCGTCGATCATAGCTTCCACTTCACGTTCCCGTGCTACTGGCACACGTCTTGGTCGCTGGCGAATCGGTGCTTCACTTCCCGTGTTTATTTTGTGCTGGACTAGTGCTGTCTTCCCTATGTCGGCATCACTGGTCGAGAAAATATTCGCGAACCGGTTCAACATCTTCTGAGCCTCGGTCTTCTCTTCCTCCGACAGGGTACTTTCGCAGTCCTCTAAAAGAGTAGACACGTCGAATCGTGCACCCTGAACCTTGGCGCTGGTAGGTTGCTCTTGACATCTACGCATCCAAGCCGCTCCTTCATAGGTGCCCAATTCCGTCCCTTTCTTGAGCGACACTTCCTTGTCACTTGCATTCAGTGCGCGTACTGATGAAACTTTTGTAACCCTTACCAAGGTTCGTGCAATCTTCCATGAGGCATCTTCCTCTAGGCCTTCGATAAGTACGCAGCGGTTACCTCGACCAGAACTCCCGGGTAAACAAACCGGTACTACCGTTTCCGACCGCGGTTGAAGCGTGACATTCTTCAGGCAGTACACTTTTCCTGAAGTTGCGCCTTCCATGAAGACTTCTTCCGAGCCACATTTCAACACTCCTTGGTTAACATCGATCTCGCAGTGATACTTCCGCATGAAGTCTAGGCCTAAGATGCAGTCGTCCACTATATCGGCCACGATGACTTTGTGACGGTAAATTTTGTTGCCTAGCTTCAGATCCACCTCCATTTCACCTCGGACGGTTATGTGCTGACCGGTAGCTGTTCTCAGATTCACACATTCATTGTTCCTGAAGCAGCCCCGAAGAACCCGTCTTGCCAGATGGAAACCGACGACTGTCCGAGAAGCACCCGTGTCCAATGTCAGCTTGCATGGTGTTCTGTTAATTTCGCCTTCGATGATCAGGCTGTTCCCGTCGCATGATTGCGAGATCGAGATACTTGGGGCTCTTCCATTACCAGCCAGCACCCGCCCCGCAGTCCTGGCTTCTACTCGTTTCCCTGCTCTCGCTGCCTGGCAGGCACATCAGGCGACCCCTTTGGTGGAGACAGGGTGTCACCAGGCTGCCTACGCTTTGGGCAGCTCAAACGGATATGGCCTCTTTCTCCGCAGTTGTAGCACCGAGGTGACGACAAGACTTCCCTGATGCGGTGACCTCGGTCGTCGCGTCGCACTGCTTCCACCTCCAGAGCGTGGGCTAAGGCGTCCTTGAGGTCCTTGAAGTGCCCAAGCCTCACTGCTGCTCTTACCTCCAGGTCCCGGATCCCATCCGTAAACGCCTGTACGAGGTTCCCGTCAATAAGCGCAGGAGACGACTGGTATGCCTTCCTGACCAGCTTTTCCACCTCTAGAGCCCACTGCTGCAGAGTTTCTCCGTTGCGTTGTGTCCTGTCCTTCAGCTGAGCACGATAAACGTGTTCAAGGTGCGCGTCACCGTATCTCGCCTCCAGCGCCTCCAGGAGCTTTTCGTAGGTGACGTCTTGCCCGAGTGCCTCCAACACTGTCAAGGCCCGGTCGCGAAGGCCCAAGGTTAGGGCGGTTAAGGCCTGTTCTTTGGTCCACCCATTCGATCGCATCACAGCCTCGAACTGGATCTTGTATGCAGACCATGATGACGAGCCATCAAATGGTGGAACCTTAAATCCACGAGGTGAGGGCGCTACAGCCGCTGGTGTCACTTCGAGCCCACGCAACTTCTTCTCCACTTCAGCAACACAGGTCTCGTGGTGGTCGTGTACACGCTTCTCTACGTCGCTGATACGGGCCTCATGCTGCTGAAGTTCCTCCTTGACCGCCTTCAAGTCCTTCCCTACAGCGGCGCTGAGGTCCTTCATAAGCACCACCTGCTCTTCTAGGCGGCGCGCGTGCTCCTCCTTGTCACGCTGGAGCTGTTGTTCTAGGCGGCGCGCGTGCTCCTCTTGACGGCGAGCCTGCTCCTCCTTGTCGCGCTGAAGCTGTTCCTCCAGGCGGCGCGCATGCTCCTCTTGACGGCGAGCCTGCTCCTCCTGACGGCGCGAGTGTTCCTCTTGACGGCGAGCCTGCTCCTGTTGACGGCGGTCCTGCTCCTCTTGACGGCGGGCCTGCTCCTCCTTTTCGCGCTGTCGCTGTTCTTCCATGCGGCGCGCCTGCTCCTGCATGAACGCCATCAGAGCCGCGATGTCGGGCACCGCCATGGAGTGTGCGCTTGCAGGCTCCACTGCAGCCGCGGAGTCGCCTGATCCACCAGACGATGGAGAAGGAACGTCTCCGAAGCGTCTCTGGTCCAGGTCTTGCTGGCGCTGGTTCCTGGTACGCACTCCGTCAGTTTCTTCCTTCGGCATAACCGGCATAATTTATCCCTTTCTTCTGACACCAATTTGTTACGAGCTGGGGTTCGTGATAAATTATATCTCACTATGCCAGAAAACTGAACTTTATTCACTAACACAATAACACTAGATACACACACTTAATTTTCACTTCACTAATAAAACACACTATTCACACCACTAGAACAACACTAAACACTTCCGACTTATTTCCTTTCGCTTGATGTTGATCGCTTCCTTATTCACTTGTTACTGTGTGTCCGTTCGCTCCCGCTCTATTTATACTGGCCGGATAACATCACTAGGCTTTTCGAGACGACTCACGATATTTCTGGAAACGTGTAAGGTGTTTCTAGAATTGCGTAAATGTTCTATTTACACCTACGCCATCTATTAGAGGATAGATGAAACAGCCTTAAACAACCGATACATCTAATCTCATGTAGTTCTCCCATTCACTGATAGATGGCGTTATTTTCAATTCGTAACAATACCATAAAAGCAACTTGGAATGTGATCAATAGCGAAACTGGTAGAGCCAAAACACGCAGTCGCGACTACCTACTAAATATGAATAATGTGAGTATTGCAGAGGACTTGTAAGTAGCGACGGAATTTGAAAAGTTTTTTGCTAATATACCCATTGTAACTACAGCGTCACTCAAATCGTCTTCCATGTCTGCTGAAATGCTGCTTAAAGACTGCGTGCCGGAATGTGTTACGGCCTTTGAATTTGTTGCTGTTACTACAGATGATGTTCTTAAACAATTTAAAACTATTAATATGAAAAAGACAAAGGATCTGTGGGGATTGTCAGTAAAGACTGTTTCGTCTATTATTACATTAATTGCTCCACATCTTGCAACAGTGTTCAATGGTTGTGTCACTTCTAGAACATTTCTTGATTTAATGAAGTATAGCAAAATAACACCTTTATTTAAATCTGGTGACACATCAGACCCCTCAAATTTTCGACCTATTTCTGTATTGCCAACACTTAGCAAAATTTTTGAGAAACTAATTCTTAGTCAGCTACTTAGTCATTTCAATAGACATAATCTTCTTCACAAGAAACAGTTCGGATTTACGAGGGGTTGTTCAACTACTGACGCAGCAGTTGAGTTACTGAAAAGTATTTTTGCAGCTTGGGAGAAGTCGCAAGATGCGTTAGGTATATTTTGCGACTTGTCTAAAGCCTTTGATTGTGTTCATCATGATACTCTTATCATGAAACTATATCATTACGGCATTAAAAATAAAGCTCTCGATCTCCTGACTTCTTATTTGGGCAACAGA